>WNWU01013815.1:29017263-29173616 GCA_012654045.1 Ptyas mucosa | reverse complement strand
TAATAATAATAATAATAATAATAATAATAATAATAATAATAATAATAATATTATCTATTTACCAGCATGGAAAAACAGTTTTAGTGTGCTTTGAAATATGTCAGGTCCAACAAGTTATTAATTAGTATTAAATATCATGGATTACACCCAGCAGAATAGATACTAACTTTATATTATCTGCTTTTTCTGCTAGATTCTTTGAATAATTTGTGTTTAGCTTAAAATGTATTTATAGTGATACATTATGTTTGATTTCAAATCAACTTACCGCCAGTGTTTTTCAACTCTTCGACTAAGGGCAATTTTTTCTCCAACTTCAGTGCATACAGGATTAGTTAGCACTATTTTCCCCAGATCAGCTTTCACTGCACTGACCCGTCCTCCAGTTGAAAGAGATCCTATGTTTACCATTAGTACTTCATTTTTAGATAATTTTTGCACCTACAATTAGTAAAGAATTTTAAAGATATGTGCAATTTGTACCATTTTAAATTTGCAAGCATCCCTTTTAAAATACAGAAATTTACAGAATGTCCAGATTCACCAGAAATAATTTAACTAACCTTGGCAGCTTTCTTGTCCCCTTCAGTACGGACACCCAGTAATCGCCTCAACAAGAAGTAGGAAATTTCAAGTTCTGTGAATATTTCAGGTAGTGCTTCAACTGCACCTAAAACTTGCCCTACCATTCGATCAGCTCGGCACAAAGTTGGGTCAATCTTGGTACCAACACCTAATAACAAAATACTTTTATTTTTAAAAAGCAACAGGTTTTCAATTGTTAAGTTACTTTTAAATCATCAGACACTATTCAGTGCTTTTATTTTAAAATATTTAAAATAAATATTTATTTATTGAAATTGATCAGTTGGCCATTCCAATGGATTCTTTTCTTTTTCTTGGATCTTGTAAGAATAGTTTATTAATTCTAATGAATTTGCCAAAAATTTGTGGCTGCTTAGGCCACAAATATGCTTCACTGTTCCAAAGTTTCTTTTATCACTCTTTTATAATTTTATTTGTAATACTACATAAATATGTATTAATAAATGAATATTATAACATTTGTTGAATTCTAGATGATTTGGAAGACACTAAGTTGTTCAAAACACATTCTGGGGAGAAACAGTGATAGCTAGTAAGGACACAGCTAACAGTAAAACAGCATCACTACCAGGAACATAGACTCCTAAATCATAGCAAAACAAACTGGAGTGTTGTAAGAGTTATAGTGTTCTTTCCCCTTCATCAAAGAGCCATTGGTGAATGGGCTAAAATAAAAAAAACCCTTATGTTTTCCTCAATTGTTGATAGATCTTAATTCTATCTATCACCTTGTGTTGTGCTGTAAATGAAACTTAAGTGAAACTGAAAGGTATTCAATTTTAGCTTGAGTTAATATGTACATAATGCACATATAATACTATAACTACCACTTTAAAAATGGTTTTAGAAAGTATAGAAACGTTTATAGCTGTTGCAAAAAAAGTCCCTGAAACTGTCTATTCATAGCCACAGTCTTATCTTGGTATCTTCCATATTCTCTTAAACATAAATGTAAAACAGACATACCAATAAGGCCTCCTGGTGCAGCATATTGCAAATCATTATGTTCTGCAAACAGAGATACAATTTTGGAGAAAATAGGCTTGCACATAAGTTTTCCTTCACTATCCTTTGAGACAATGCCAGGTCTCACCTCAAGTTCTTGGCCAACCTAATAATAAGATATAAGAAAGGAAGGTTATTACATATCAATCTCTATATAGTGCATTGGTAATGGAGTTTATAACCAATTCTTTATGTCAGTTCACTATAGCCATGGTTTGTACACGTTTATGTAGAACACTGGTTTTCTCTGTGTTCAGATACACTAATGATTAGTTTCAGAAGGAATGGGAGTGCTTGTTTTTCCTCAATCATCATTTTACATGATAAGCTTCATAGAAATTAAGGAGATACCAGTGGTGAAATGCAATTTTTTTGCTACTGGTCCTGTGGGCATGGCTTGGTGGTGTCATGTGACTAGGTGGGCGTGGCCAACTTTTTTTCTTTTTAAGGCATTTTTTACTATCTATTCGCCTGAATCGGTAGTAAAAATATACTTTTAAAAGGTTCCAACGATTGCACGGCACAGCTGTGATCGTCAGAATGTTTTTTTTTATTTTTTAAAGCATTTTTTTACTACTTGTTCACTTGAACCGGTAGTTTTTATCACTACTGGTTCGCTCAAACCGGAGCGAACCGATAGCGTTTCACCCTGGGAGATACCATAAATAATGGTGACTATGGCATGGAGATCATTGTTCCAAATACCTGCTGTGGTCTGCCAGTGGCCTGCAGAGCTGGCAGTAGAGTCGAACAGTGAGGAGGTTGGGGAGGAACATGGGCCTTCCCCAGTCCTGGAGTCTGGGGAAGGCTCAGATGAAGGCTCTGTGTCGGAGGCAGAGAGGGGGCCAGGATCATCTGAGAGTTATGTGCTGCCTCCGGAGCCTCCAGAGTTGGACATCAGCAAGGCAGAGGAATAGGGGGAGCCTGTTCCCAGTACATGCATGCACAGAGCTGCCAGAAGGCAAGAACAGTTAAAACAAAACTTTCAGGTCACTTCCACCAACCGCAGGGAGACGGAACCAACCAAGTGGTTCCGTCCCAGGCGCCTGATGGACCCCGAGAGGTTCCTGACAGAGCTTGGGCCATTTCCTGAGACTCTGGCTCACGACTTGACTGAGGACCTGGTGGTGGCCTGGGACAGGGCAGCTACTGGGGCCTTGGACCGCGTCGTGCCTTTGCGGCCTCTGACCTGATGCTGATCTCGACTAGCTCCTTGGTTTTCTGAGGAGCTGAGAGAGATGAAGCGTCGGAAAAGACACCTGGAGAGTGATTGGAGGACAAGCCGATCTGAATCTGACCAAACACAGGTGAGATCTTATATTAAGACCTAACTAGTGCGATAAAAGTGGCGAAGTCTACTTCTACTACTTCTCCGCTCTTATTGCATCTGCAGAGAACCGCCCAGCCGCGCTGTTTAGGGTGACTCGCTCCCTACTTCAGGTGGGGGTGCGTGAAGACTCCTTACAGGGTCGAGCTGAGGATTTTGTGCAATTCCTGCATGATAAAGTCGCTCAGATTCGGGAAGGCCTGGACTCCGATTGGGTAGATCCAGGGGAGGAGACTGGGGTAGGTCCTGAGTGTGTTATCTGGGAAGAGTTTGATTCTGTGGCTCCTGAGGATGTGGACAGGATTCTGGGCAAGCTTAGCGCTGCCACATGTTTATTGGACCCGTGTCCCTCCTGGTTGGTACTGGCCTCCCGGGAGGTTACACGAGGCTGGCTCCAAGGGATTATAAATGCTTGTCTGAGTGAGGGTGTCTTTCCCACCACCTTGAAAGAGGCGGTTGTGAAGCCCCTCCTCAAGAAGCCTTCCGTGGACCCAGCTATATTATCAAATTATCGTCCAGTCTCCAATCTTCGCTTCGTTGCGAAGGTTGTTGAGAGTGTGGTGGCACGACAACTACCCCGATACCTAGATGAAGCTGTCTATCTGGATCCGTACGAGTCGGGCTTCAGGCCGCGATACAGCACAGAAACGGCATTGGTCGCATTGGTTGATGATCTCTGGAGGGCTCGGGACAGAGGGTGTTCTTCTGTCCTGGTCCTATTAGATCTCTCAGCAGCTTTTGATACCATCGACCATGGTATCTTACTGCACCGGCTGGAGAGGTTAGGAATAGGGGGCACCGTGCTTCGGTGGTTCTCCTCCTTCCTCTCTGACCGTTCGCAGTTTGTGTTGGCTGGGGGGCAGAGGTCGACCTTGAGGCACCTTATTTGTGGGGTGCCGCAAGGGTCAGTCCTCTCACCTCTTCTGTTCAATATTTATGTAAAACCGCTAGGCGAGATCATCTGTGGTTTCGGGGTGAGTGTTCATCAGTATGCTGATGACACACAGCTATACATCTCCACCCCGGACCACCCCAATGATGCCCTTACTGTGATGTCCCGTTGCCTGGAGGCCGTGCGGATCTGGATGGGGAGAAACAAGCTCAGACTCAACCCCTCCAAGACTGAGTGGCTGTGGCTTCCGGCATCCCGGTATAGTCAGCTGGTACCATCACTGACAATTGGGGATGAGACCTTACTTCCCACAGAGAGGACTCGCAACTTGGGTGTCCTCCTGGATTCATGGCTATCTTTAGAAGAGCACATGACTGCCGTGGCCAGGGGGGCCTTTTATCAGGTTCACCTGATCCGCCAGTTGCGTCCCTTTCTGGATCGGGACGCCTTGCGCACAGTCACTCATGCCCTATTCACCTCCTGTATGGACTACTGTAATGCTCTCTACATGGGGCTCCCCTTGAAGAGCACCCGGAGGCTCCAGCTGGTCCAGAATGTAGCCGCGCGGGTGATTATGGGCGCCCATGTAACACCTCTCCTGGGCGAGCTGCACTGGCTCCCGGTGGTCTTCCGGGTGCGATTCAAGGTGTTAGTCATCACCTTTAAAGCACTCCATGGCTTAGGACCTGGGTACCTACGAGACCGTCTTCTGCCACCAATAGCCTCTCACCGACCAGTTCGTTCTCACAGGGAGGGACTACTCAGGGTACTGTCAGTCAAATTATGCCGACTGGCGTCTCCCAGGGGGAGGGCTTCTCTGTGAGGGCTCCAACCCTTTGGAATGAACTGCCCCCAGAGATACAAAACATCCCTGATCTGCGTGCTTTCCACCGTGCCCTCAAGACCCTGATGTTCCAACAGGCGGGGCTAAACATATTAACATGTGAATGATTTTTTAAAATGTTATCTAATTCTGGGTTTTATTTAATTGACCAAACTAAGTAATAATTTTAATTAGCAATTTATGATATTTGTATGTCTATATTCTTCTTGATTGTACACCGCCTTGAATCCTACAGAAGAAAGGCGGTATAGAAATATAATAAATAAATAAATAAATAGATAGATAGATAGGGACGACTTGGGAGTAGGGCTTGGAGATGATTGGCCCCTCCCATAAAGGAGGACATAAAGGAGGAGCAAAGGCATGTGAGCCTTTGCAGGAAGCAACTTTGTTCATGCTGGTCAGTTTAAATTCTGAAGCTCCGTTTTGACTGCTCCGTGTGGCCTTGCAAAGCTAATTGCCAATTAGGTCTCTGGCAGCGTGTCATGGGAGATAAAGGTGGTGCTTATCAGCCTTATCCCAAAGGACTGTGGCAGACTTCTGTTAGACTCCTTACCAACTTTTTGTGACTCATTACAGGCTGTGAATGAACAATAATTCACAGCCGTTGAAATAAAAAGAGGGTTTTTGGGACTAATCATGTGCTTTTTACTGTCTCAGGAAGCCTAGATCAGAACCAAGCATTCCATAGATCACAACAAAGACCTTGAAACAATGTCATTGATTCCATTCTTGGGCTAATTCAATTCTCAGATTCACAAGAGGGGACTAATGATGAGCAACCAGCACCAAAGTAAACTTCAGAAATGCTGACAGATAAGCAGACTGCCATGTTCTGTGTATCCAACACCAAGAAACTGCAAGCAACACAGTTTTTGTTTGAAGTGTTTTATCCTAGAAAGCTTGGAAACCCGGCACTGAGTGACATACAAAGTCAGCATTACCCACGGCATTTCCGCCATATCTTACATCCCCTTGCGCGCGCCTACCCCACTCCCTTGGCTTCTGGACGCCGCAAACAGCATGGAATCTTTGGCCACGTCTAGGCCAACACTCAGTTGCTGGCCTGCTCTTCGCGCTGCAGCTGGTTGGCGCTTCACTTCCCAGCCGATCAGCTCCAACACCCAGCTGATCCATTTGCCATCGAACTATCAGCACGGTTGCTCCATTTGCCACCTTCCAGCTGATCAGCGTGGCTCCCAGTCACGTCCTGCAGCCTCCCCTCCCTGAATGGCAACCCTGAGATGGCTCACCAGAGGCTTGCCATTTTGGGGTTGACAGCTCCAGCACCACCAAATGGACTTCCATATAAATTAGCCAAAAGAGGTAAGGCAAAACAACACACAGCAGTCACAGCTGCCTTAGCTTTCTGAAAATGAGGATGTGGAATTACCACTCCCTCCCAACATAACAGTTTGGTGGGCTGCAAAGAGTGTAGAACAGGCA
Organism: Ptyas mucosa; assembly: GCA_012654045.1. Classification (NCBI taxonomy): domain Eukaryota; kingdom Metazoa; phylum Chordata; class Lepidosauria; order Squamata; family Colubridae; genus Ptyas; species Ptyas mucosa. The sequence goes on along the minus strand of WNWU01013815.1, from coordinate 29,167,496 downwards.
ATAGAGCTCTCCATTGACAACTGCCTGTTAAGTCCCATTCCTTGTAGCTTGACTTGCAAAACTTTACAACCCTGAGCCTGGACATGCCAACCACAAGCTTTGATCCTTGGATTTTTCTTCACTACTTTCTTGCATGCTTGCTTTGATTTGGAACACTGTTAAGCCAAATTTGTTGAACTTGAGGGGAACAGGAGTGGGAACTTGTCTCTATACTGCAAGTGTCTTTGTTTGCAATCCTCATTTAGTAAAGAGAACACAACCACTTGCACACGCACACACTTGGCCTGGTATTGTCATAAACATCCATTTATACTAGTATTATATCTAAACTTATGGACTTTGATTCATCCAACAGTTTTAATCTCCTAACCTTCATGTTTTAATCTCCTAACCTTCATGTTCACCAAACAAGTTCTGGATAATCCCTCAACTCCCACATATGTAGAAGGAATAGGAGGAAGAATACATACAATTCTATCATTAACATAAAATGATAAGTCTGTTAATCAGTGTTGGAAAGAAACATTACCTTTAATACACCTTTGAGAATGCTGCCACCAGCTACACCTCCCTTCAAGTCATCAACTTCACATCCAGGCTTATTAACATCAAAAGATCTAATAACTGAAAAGAACATTCCATTAAGTTCAGCTTGCAAAAAACTTTAAACATTTTAATACCATAATATATTTATCGATTAGTCACGCTCTGAATCTAATACTTTATTAAGCCACTGATTTGGTGTATATTGTTGGCTCCATATTTCTTTTTGGAAGATAGCACTAGCAATAGCACTTAGACATATACCACTTCACAGTGCTTTACAGCCCTTTCTAAGCAGTTTACAGCCCGCTCTAAGTGGTTTACAGAGTCAGCATATTGCCCCCAGCAATCTGGGTCTCTATGGTAAGGTAAGATTATTTGAATTAAAAGGAATTTATACATAAAGAAATTAAAAATATATGTTACTGCTTCCTCAAATCAATTTCTTGATCGACCTTCATGTGGTAGATGTGACATTGTCACAAACCCTTGAAACAAACATTGCATGTCTAGAAACAAATTTCTTCTACACATTTTACCCATTTACGAAAATATATCTGATAAAGTTCAATTCAAAAACAGTTACTAATTCTAGGAGCACAAAACAGTATCAGATTTATTTATCTTGAACAGAAACTTTCAAGACATGATAATTTACAAAGTGGAATTTCAAAATCAGTTTATGGGAGCCATTTATTCAGTTTTCTTGAATAAGGACCTCATGAATATGAGACAAACTGTTCTTGATTTGACAAAAGAAATATATTATCCATACAAATAATGAGTTCCACTTATAACCTGTTAAATGTTGCAGTCCTCAAATCAATAAATATTGGCCCTATGAAATCAGTATGATTTAATTTCTTATGACTATGCTTACCATCACTCCATTAAGAGGGCACAGAAATTTACATGATTCTGAAGTTATCAAATATGTTACATAAATACACACTATTTTAATGTTTTCCAATTCATCTAAATATGTGTCCTGCTGGATTCTAATCACATAACATATCACTTTCACATAGAATTAATGATATATAGCTGTTGAATTTAAGCTAAATTTTTCGTATCTAAATATTTCCTATAAAGTCTATGTAGCAAAGATGCTATGTTAACAATACTACCAATGACTACAGTAAATATGTATTTATCACATCATTAACCAAATTCCTGTGTCAGTGTATTTTCTACGTAGAATCAGTGACTCAAATAGACATACCAATAAGCCTTGGTTCTGATGTGAAGTCCCTTAAAGGCACTGGAATTTTCTTTACAATGTATTCACAAACAACTTCAATGTTGTATTTTAGCTGGGCTGAGATTGGAATAATTGGAGCTCCTTCTGCAACTGTACCTATTTCAACAAACAGTCACATATTATAATACTTGTAATGCTCCATTATGATTAACATATTGGAAACTCCAGCACAAATACATTTTTTGCTCTATAATCTACAGCAAGGGTGTCAAACTCAAGGCCCACGGGCTGGATCCTGCCCATGGGGTGCTTAGATCTGGCCCGCAGGGCTGGCATGGGAATAGCAAAGAACCAGCTCACAATGCCTTTACTAGCGAAAATGGGACGTGCATCCAGACCAAAAACGTGGCCCGTTTTGGTCTAGACAGCCTCCTGCAAAATCGTGTAGCAAACACAATTCCCTCACTAAGCTGCTTTCCAGCTCCATTCTCCAGCATGCAGGGCAACAAAACACCATGTGACTACCAGTAAAAAAAAAAGTTCAGTCAGATCTTCTAATTTCATGAGCCCCCCCCCCCCCCAATGGTTGCAAAATGATTGCATTTTTTTCTAAACTGGTAATCACATGGTCTTTTGTTGCTCTGCACGCAGGACAACGGAGCTGGAAAGCAGGTTAGTGAGGAATTCTGTTGCTCTGGGATGGGGTAGAAGTGAGGATTTTGCATTATGATTGTCCATAACAACCAGTAAAAGAGGAATGGAAAAATCCTTATCTGTAGATCAGGTGGACGGACTTCATGCTGCCTAGGGAATTTTGGGAGTTGAAATCATGCACCTTAAAAGTTGCCAAAGTTGAGAAGCATGGGTCTACGCTAGAGTTTAGGATTTTCCATTTCTGTTTTATTTAGTGTTTCGTGCAATTAAATAAATCAGTTGTGGTTTCCTTAACAAATAGTAATTAAAGCGATATGAACCGTTACTAGACTTTTTGTGAGAAACTGAAATTAAAAGTTGATCTATGCTTTATTAGATATGGGATTATGGAAATAATGTAGACAAATGTTAATATTAGAGTAAGAGTTTGATATATTTTTTACTTATATCTGTACCAAAGAAAGTTGAAAGTCATTCTTTTTCGGTTTTTCTTCTTTCTTCTTTTTTTCTTACACTTTCATTTTTCATTCCTGAGCCTTTTCTTTTTTCAAATCTGTTTTTTATTTGTTTATCCCTTAGCTTTCTATGTTTTTGATGTATGAAGGATCAAAGACTCAGCCATTATAATTCTACATTTATTTACAGAAATCACATCAAAATTTAGAATGAAATCCAGTGGGAGCCATCTCATATAAGGCAGGCTCTGAGTAATCAAAAAGTGTTTATTGATAGAAGAGAATATTTGTAGCTCAGGATTGAACTGGGGGTCCTTGGTGCTCTCTGACCTTGATGGTTTTCTTGCAGATGTTTCATTACCAAACTAGGTAACATCATCAGTACTAGAAGGGAGTGGAGTTTGCTCTTATTTTCATATACTAGTGGCTTACCCTGTCAGTGTGATCAGTTGCTTCACAAAAAGTGTTTTGATTGGTGCTGGGTCTTTACAGCCTCAGACAGAGAAAGGCTATTCTGCACCCCTCCCTCAAATGTTCTTTAAAATACAGTTTCCCAGTATTCCTTTAGGAACCTCCAATATGCAAACTGGTTACTCATCCTAAAATGAATCTTCTTTACCTGAAGCTTCAAAATTTGCTCTTTGCTGGGAAGGTGTGTAGCTAAAAGTCAGTCTACATTTAGTCTACATCTGAGTTTGGGGATATTCTTCATAATCAAACAAAAGTGTATTTTCTGTGCAGGTCATGCCCCTTGCTTGCTGGATCTGGATGTCACAAAGCAAAGCCCACATTTTGTAATTAACGCCTGCACCCTGTTTTGTCTGGCAGTGTGCTGCAGGAGGCTGAGTGCTGTCACGCCCACCCTGGCCATGCCCAGCCACGCCGACCCTTGCCACGCCCCCCCGGCCCTCTGAGGTAAAACACAACCCTGATGCGGCCCGCAATGAAATTGAGTTTGACACCCCTGATTTACAGAATATATCTGTTTTTGGGCAAGAAAAAAAGAAACCATACAGATTCACTAACAGAATGGTTTGCTAAAGAAAAGTTGGTTCGGAAGAAATAATCATAATTTTCAATAAATCAATTCTATTCTTCGAAAATTAATGTTTGAGGATGAATGGCAAAGATTCAGGGTCAAAAGTGATTTGATTTTTATGCTTTTTATGCCACAATTAAGGATAGGAAAGAATTTGTAGTGAAAAAAATGCTTCCTTCAGTTGAAGCATCAATTTATTTTCAGTTCATCTACTAGTCTTCAATTTGAAGTAGTAGTTACAATTAGCCATCACTCTCCAAATTCCTCCTCTGAGTAATCAGCAAGATGATTTTATAATCATAAAAATGGCTTTTCTGGCTTCTCCTTGACTAAAAGTAACTGAGCATTTTCAGGATTATTTTCTGCTAGGAAATATTTGTATATTCCTCTACTTCTCAAATTAAATTAAAGAGTTTTATATAAGAAAGAAAGAAAGAAAGAAAGAAAGAAAGAAAGAAAGAAAGAAAGAAAGAATCCCCTTTTTTTCACCAATGTTTGATAATCCCTTACAATTAAAAAAATCTAAGAAAACATCAAGAAACAAATAGAATGTCAGATAGATTAATGTTCTTTACTCTTGTTTGTTGTTATTAGAATGCAAGAGCATTTAGTGCAAAATCTGAGTCTATAATTTTGCTTGAGAACAGATAAGCAAAAGACAGCAACAACATACAATGCTTTCTTTGACATAAGCACTCTACAGTGATTTGAAATCAACTGGATACATATTCTACTTTTAACAGGTACAGGCTATTATTATTATTATTATTATTTATTAAATTTATATACCGCCCTACTCCCGAAGGACTCAGGGCGGTGAACAAAATACATGTGATATAAATATTTATAATCCGTTAAAATAGTCAGATAAATATGGTCCAGAAAACAATTTAAGGCATCTCAAATTTATAGGACAGATTTAAATTTAGAATCTAAGCAATTTTTAAAGAGGTTAGGCTAGTCCGGACTGTTGAAATAGAGGTGTTTTTAGGGCACGGCAAAAAGCGTGGAGATCTGGGATTGTCCGTATCTCCGGGGGGAGCTCATTCCATATGGAGGGTGCTCCCACAAAGAAGGCTCTCCCCCTGGGAGCCGCCAGTCGACATTGTTTGACCGATGGCACCCTGAGAAGCCCCTCTCTATGGGAGCGTACTGGTCGGTGAGAGGATATTGGTGACAGAAGGCGGTCTCGTAGATACCCCGGTCCTAAGCCATGGAGCATTCTAAAGGTGGTAACCAAAACCTTGAAGCACACCCGGGAGATCACAGGGAGCCAGTGCAGCTCGCGCAGGAGGGGTGTCACATGGGTGCACCACGACGCTCCCATAATGACCCGCGCGGCTGCATTCTGTACCAACTGGAGCCTCCGGGTGCTCAAGGGGAGCCCCATGTAGAGAGCATTGCAGTAGTCCAGGCGGGAAGTGACGAGGGCATGAGTGACTGTGTTTAACGAGTCCTGATCTAGAAAGGGACGCAACTGGCGTATCAGGTGGACCTGGTAAAAAGCCCTCCCGGCCACAGCCGTCAGGTGTTCCTCTAAAGACAGTTGAGAGTCCAAGAGGACACCCAAGTTGCGAGCCTTCTCTGTGGGGGCCAATGACTCACCCCCGATAGTCAGTGATGGCACCAACTGACTATATCGGGATGTCGGAAACCACAGCCACTCAGTCTTGGATGGGTTCAGCCTGAGTCTGTTACTCCCCATCCAGATCCGTACAGCCTCCAGGCACCGGGACATCACTTTAAGGGCACCATTGGGGTGGTCTGGGGTGGAGATGTACAGCTGGGTGTCATCAGCGTACTGGTGGTACTTCACCCCAAAACCACGGATGATCTCACCCAGTGGCTTCACATAAATGTTGAACAGGTGGAGTGAGAGAACTGACCCTTGTGGCACCCCACATACAAGAGGCCTTGGGGTTGATCTTTGCCCTGCAACACAGTGCCTCCCACCCCTAACTCTTCCAACCGGCGCAGCATGATACCATGGTCGATGGTATCAAAAGCCGCTGACAGATCTAATAGGACTAGGATAGAGGAACAACCCCTGCCCGAGCCCTCCAGAGACCATCAACCAATGCGACCAATGCCGTTTCCATGCTGTACCTAGACCTGAAGCCCGACTGAAACGGATCTAGATAAGCCGATTGATCCAGGTACTGAGGAAGCTGTCGTGCCACCACACTCTCAACGACCTTCGCAACAAAGCGAAGGTTGGAGACTGGATGGTAATTAGCCAATATTGCTGGGTCCAGGGAGGGCTTCTTGAGGAGAGGTCTCACCTCCGCCTTTTTCAAGGTGGCAGGAAAGACACCCTCACGCAGAGAAGCATTTATAATCCTCTGGAGCCAGCCTTGTGTAACCTCCCGAGAGGTCAGCACCAACCAGGAGGGACACGGGTCCAATAAACATGTGGCCACACTCAGTCTCCCCAATATCCTGTCCACGCCTTCGGGAGTCACAAACTCTTCCCAGATAATATTCTCAGGACCTATCCCCATCATCTCCCCCGAATCTACCATGTCGAAGCCCAAGTGTTTGAGCGATTTTATCATACAGATATTGTACAAAATCCTCGGCTCTATCCTCCAAGGGGTCTTCCCGTGCTTCCTGAAAGAGCAGGGAGCGGGTCACCCTAAACAGGGTGGCCGGGCGGTTATCTGATGATGCAATAAGAGCGGAAAAATAATTACACTTTGCCGCTTTGCCGTCTTAATATGAGATCTTACTAGTGTTCGGTCAGATGCAGATTGGCTAGCCCTCCAACTGCTCTCCAGGCGTCTTTTCCGACGTTTCATCTCCCTCAGCTCCTCGGTGAACCAAGGAGCTAAGTGAGATCGGCGTCGAGTCAGAGCCCGCAAAGGCACGACCCGATCCAAGGCTCCGGCAGCCGCCCTATCCCAAGCGGCCACTAGGTCCTCAGTCGAGTCATGAGTCAGAGCCTCAGGAAATGGCCCAAGCTCCGTCTGGAAGCACTCCGGGTCCATCAGGCACCTGGGGCGGAACCACTTTATCGGTTCCGCCTCCCTGCGGTGGGGTGTAGTGGTTCGAAGGTCGAACCGACGGAGGGAATGATCCGACCAAGACAAGGGTTCAGTTACTATATCCCCGATATCGAGATCATTCAGACACTGACCAGAGACAAAAATCAAGTCTAGAGTGTTTCCCTCTGTCTGAGTCGGGCCATGCACTAACTGGGTCAGGTCCATAGCCATCATGGAAGCCATGAACTCCCGTGCTGACTCAGATGTTTCACCGATGGATGACAAGTTGAAATCCCCCATGACCATAAGCCTTCTATTACAAATAGAAAATCTTTAAAATCTTTAAAAATTTCAGACAAGAGTATAATTATAATATGTACCAACACTAGTTACAAATTCTACACCGACAGTACTGTTGCAATCAAATTGAATTGCCTGTCATGTATTCGTTGGCTCAGTGTTTAAATGTTCTACTGCAAATGAAGTGACTGGATAACAGAGTTAATGCTCAGCCAAACTACCAGAAGTACTACAGACTGTTTTTATGACAATATTCCCAGGTAAACCAGACAAGAAGCACTAAATAAGCAATTCTACTTTAGTGTAAGGTAACATTAACAGAATCTTGCATGACTGAAGGTACAAACTTCCGCTTGTCTGTTTTAAATATCTGATCAATTAGGACTAATCCTAAATTTCTTTCTCTCCAGCCACTGGAGACTCCTCCATCTCTCATCTGATTGTCTACGGAGATTCTCAATCATACAGGCAATAGTATCCCAAAAGTGCTTTTTCCAAAAGGCAACTGGATTTCCTTGGTTTTTTTCCTTTAAAAACATTTTGCTTCTCATCCAAGGAGCTTCTTTAGTTCTAATTTCTTCATTTAAAATTAAAGAAGCTTTTTGGATGAAAAGTGAAATGTTTACTAAGTAAGTCCAGTTTCCTAATACTCATCTGATTATTTCCTAGGCAGCATCCCTGCCCCTCATTCTCCAAGATTATCCACACATTCCTTTACATCATTTTGTAAACTGCAGTCACCTATGTGTAAGTTGAGTAGCTATATACATTTATTTAATAAATAAAAATATGTAACTCTGAAAAATAACCTATTGCTGAACCCATTACCTATTCCAGGGGTGTCAAACACAAGGAGGCCTGTGAGTGGCATCAGGCCCTTAGGGCCTTCCTGGAAAATGTAAGGGATTGACCCACGTCACTTTGGCCTGGTCTACCCAATGCGAAGAGGAAACACCCAGCCAGTGTGGCTTTGGCTCGGTCTACCCAATGTGAAGAGGAAACATGCCAGAAGTTTGGGGAGTGGCGTCAAGCTGGCCATGCCCACCCAGTCGGCCACACCCAGTGAGTGGCATCAAGCTGGTGATGCCCACCCAGTCGGCCATGCATGCCCGACTCCCCGAAGTCACCCACAGCACTGATGCAGCCCTCAATGAAATTGAGTTTGACACCCCTGTTCTGGGCTAAGATCTTTTAAGGAACAATTTTGGCAAGTCTAAATTATTAGTACAATCTTGATATATGAGGGTCTGGTTTGACTCTCACTTTGTCAGGGTCCTTGCTATGAAGAATTTCTTGGAGTTTGACTTGGTTTCTTTCCCCATTTAACCTTTAGTCACTTTTTGCTTGCTTGCTTTGGAGTTCTGATCTTGGATAAATTTACTAAAATTAGCTAATACATTTGCAAAATTAGTTTGACAAATTTGATATGGCAATAACTGAAAATGAGCTGTTTGTGAGGCAAGACAAAAAGTTGGCTTGTAGTAAACAAGAGAGACTTCTCAATTTTGACCTGGAAACTCACCTTGCACAAATGCTAGAATTTGTTCATACTGTTCTTTGGCTTGGCTCTCTTTGACCAAATCAATTTTATTCTGTAGAATTAGAATGTGTTTCAGTTTCATAATTTCAATAGCAGCTAAGTGTTCTGAGGTTTGTGGCTGAGGACATGATTCATTGCCAGCTGGAATAACAGAAAAACAATGTTTACAACAGAATATAGAACACTGATCAACTTCTTAATAAAAGGTTAAAATACAGGATACTAATCCTCCTGTAAATTATAATTAGGAGTAATTAGAACACCTGAGAGTGAAACTGTATATGTGAATTTCGTGTAATGAGTAAATATAGTTTGTGTTACAATAAGGATTATAATTAATGAAACCTTGTTTACAAGGATGTGAAGTTTGTGTCTAATTGATTATGTAATCCAGAAAATGTACCGGTATCCTTATAGCAATATGAACACTAACACAACCTTACTTCTGTAAACCCCTATGTTTCAATGCTAACATACCTGTGTGCATATGTGACAAAAAAGAGAGAAAATGTATTGGATGTGAGATTGACTGAATACATTCACTATAAACTAGTCAATGCAGTATCTAGAAAGAAATCTGGCAAAGGATTTCTATCTATCTCACACTGCTGTGAATTTCCCTTTCTTTCTGAAGCAGAGATAGCAGGAAGCCTATTTTAGTATCTGCTAATGTCAGCCACTAATTTTATGTCTATTCTATAACTCAGTAGAAGAGAAGCTCCGTATCCTTATTTCAGGAGTTTGAGAGCAGAACAATAATCAGCATGCACAGAATGTGACTCCAGAAGCCTATACTTCTCTGTGTTTGAATGGAATATGAGGTGTGCAGCTCTCCATGATCTAAATGCATACTTCTGACACTATTCTCTTTGCCTTTTCTTGTTCAGGAATGACAAGTTAATTGGAACATAGGTTTATATGGAAAAGGAGATGTAAAAACTAACGATTTTTCTAGCAGAGAAAGTAGCACATAATAACTTGCTTCAAAATTTTATTAAATTCAATCAGGCACTACATTTGATGATTACAAAGCAGTGCTTGAATCTTCTTAGTCATTGCTAAGAAAAATAATGAAATGAGAACTACTTGGCTTTCTCTACTGGTGGTCACTCATTTCCCTGCCCTCTTTGTTCCAATAGCTACTTTCCACTATATTTTTAGGAATGCATCCCTCCAGACTGTTTCCTTCTCCAGCATAACATGACATAATGTAACTTGCAAGCATGATATTAACAATAAAATTTTTTAGCCACAATAATGTCATGGATCTATTGCAATATCAAACTCCTACACTAATAATTACCTATTAACAGTAAAGCTGCATCCATGACAGCTGCTCCATTCAACATAGTAGCCATCAAAATGTCATGGCCAGGACAATCCACGAAAGAGACATGTCTATAATATAAGGAAAGGGGAAAAAGAATAACCATAAATAATATTTCCTCACAAAAGTATTACATGAATTTTGACATACTATAATAAATGTGGAAAAAAGATGTATCTTGAGAGACTACAAGATTCTAATAGACGAGGGAACTGAAAGTGTCGTGGCGATACTGGCTGGGAAATAGCGGAGCTCTGACAAGCTTCGCGAAAACCCAGCCAGACAAACCGCTGTTGGGGGGGTCTTCGGACCGGAACCATCTTGGAGGGACAGGGGAGAGAGAGAGAGAGGCATCTCGGAAGACCAAGAGGAACAGGCAAGTTCCTCGGAAGGTTGGAGGCAGCTTTTTGACCCAGTGGTGGGGAGGCGGCCATTACGACCACTACAAGCTGGGGCAACCAGACTAAGATCTGAGCAGGAGTGGAGATTGAACAGAGTATTGTTAATGGGTGAGTGATTGGCCAACTCACAGGTAAGAAGAAAATTTTTTGTTTAAAGCTTGAAAGAAGTCCCAACGCGAAATTAGCGGCTAACTGGCACTTGGGAATTCAAATTGAAAAAAAAGAGGAACTTTAAAACTAAAGCCCTAAAAGGAACCTTCCACCTGGATTTAAAACTGGACTTGGAAGAAATTAAAAATAAGATAAGAAAAAGAAAACAGAGAAGTATTCTTTAAACAAGAAAAGGACTTAATTTGGAGAAGAGGAAGTAACTATTTTTGTGGATTTACAATTGATACTTTGTTGTCAGGGGATTTGTGAATTGGAGAGAGACATCTACTGGTGAAAAGAAAGCATCGCACTAACTTTATTTAGACCACAACTGGGAAAATACTGAAGGAGCGTTTATTTGAACAGCTGGAGCACGATTTCAAAAGAAGTGGAAAAAACAAAGACTGAAACTGGAATGGTTTAAATGAATATTTGAATTGGACAATATTTGGAAAGAAAAAAGAGACATTGTATGGATTTGAATTTGAATTATATGCAAACGAAAGTAACAAATTTAAAAATTCTTGCCCTTTAAATTGATAACATGGAAAATTGGGAGGATGAGTATGAGAAACTAAGGGAGATGTTTCAAAAGATAAGAGAAGCGGAGGACTGGTTAGAATGTAAAAAAAGGAATGAGAAAATATGAATGAGAAGCAAGAGAAGCAAGAAGACAATATTGAAAAGGAAATAATTGAAAATAAAGATATAGATGATTACACTGGGATTGACAGTGAGAGAATAAAAATGGATAGGGAGGGAATATCTCTCAAAAAAGAAGAGAAGAGAAGGAAATGGGGAAATATTGAGAGGGAAAATAAAAAGATTAAAAATTAGAGAAAGGAGGCAGAAAGAGAGATATAAGAAAAAAAGATGATAAGAGAATGGGAGAAAGGGAGGAAAATATCAAGAAATGGAATTGTGGAGAGATTAAAAGAAAATGGTTAAAAGGGGATAGTAGAAAGGAAATTGATGTTGATTTAAGAGAAGAATATTAGTAGTAGAAATTGTATATGAAAAGTAATTTAGAAGAAATATATAATTATTGTAAAAGGGATATAAAGATGAAAGGAAATGTGGGTAAGAAACAAAAAAAAAGAAATATGCTGTTTAATGTAAAATAGACCAGTAGATGCAATGTGAAAGACAGAATGGGTTATATTGGAGAAATAATAGTGGATGGTAAAGAAGTGTGTTTTAAAGATGGAGAAGATCAAATGAATTAATTGAAATTAAGATGAAAAATTGAAATGTAAAATTGAACAAAACTGAAATGTTAGTAAATGATGTAAGTAAGAATGAAATGAAATATAAGAAAAAAGTAAAATAGAAGAAATATATTGTTAAAGGTAAAATAGATTAAGGATTGGAAGGCTAACTTAGCAAAGGCTTTAAGGTAAAAATGGAATAAGTTGAAATACATTGTTAATAATTAAAAAGATGAGGGGAATTTTGAGAAATATATTTAATAAATGGAGGAAAAGTCAGAGTTGCCTGGACACCATAGTGGAAAATAGTAAATTGAAAATGAATACAGCAATAGAGAGAGACGAAAGAAGGAATAGAGGGATGGAAGGAAGGGAGAAGGAGAGAGAGGAATGGAAGAAAGGGAAGAGGGGAGGAAGGAAGGGAAGGGAAATAAGAGTAGGAGAGAAGGTTAAATAGGGAGAAAGAGAAGAGGAGTGGGAGAAAGGAAGGGAAGTAGGGAAGGAGTAGGAGAGGAGGAAAGAAGAAAGTAGGAAGGATAAAAGAAGGGAGGGAGATGAAAGAGAATGAGAAGAAAGATTGCTGTACAATAAAAAAGATGAAATGGAAGAAAGGCAACCCCGAACATGTGTAAATGTATTAGGATAAAGAATGAATTATTAAAAAATAAAATAGTAAATATGAGTAAAAATAGAGAAATTAGAACTTGAGGGTGAATGAAGATATTGTTTATATAAATAAGCATAGAAATATTAAGATATGATTAAAAAACAAAGAAAAAGAAGATTTTGGCAGAAATTGTAACTAAGTAAAATGTATTTGGATATGATAAGTTGTATAAGATATGATATGACCAATACTCTTTTCATAAAATATGCGAGTGAATGGGGGGGGGAATCAATAAAACATAGACAACAGCTTTCACAGATTTAATTTTTCGTAAAATTTTAATTAACTTGTTTTTAGCTAACATATTGCACTATAAGTATGTTTTATATGTGCATGTATGTGTGATGTACACACACCCTTTTCCCCCCCTGTGCCATGTATTAACATATTTTATGAGTTTAATAAAACAGATTTGTATTGTCTAGGGCCATGATGGCAAACCTATGGCACGTGTCCCACAGGTGGCATGCGGAGCCATACCGGTGGGCATGTGAGCATTGCCCTAGCTCAGCTCCAATGTGCATACGCACGCAGGCCAGCTGATTTTTGGGCCTTCTGGGCCCACCAGAAGTTGGCAAACGGGCCGTTTCCAGCCTCCAGAGGGGTGGGGAAGGCAGTTTTCACCCTCCCCCGGCTCCAAGAAAGCTTCTGGAGCCTGGGGAGGATGAAAAACAGGCCCACTGTGCCATCACGTGCCAAAAGCGTGGGTGGGGGTCACAAATGCATGCATGGGGCACATTGAATTATGGGTGTGGGCACATGCGTGTGCGACCCCCCCCCGCTCCCCCCGCTTTTGGCACGCGATGGCAAAAAGGTTAGCCATCACTGGTCTAGGGAATATATAAATATATTTTAATTTTTTTCTAATATATGTTTTGTTTCAAATATAAACATTAATGACTTGAGATATATAACATAATTACAAATAAACAAAACACAAAATAATTTATGGAAATGTTCAGTTAAGATTATCAACACACTGATTCCATGTCTAATCACTAAAAACAACACATGAAAATCAGCAGCAAAACATTTTTGGTCCTATTGAACTCATGGAGTGTGTTGGAATATTATATGATTAAATACATTATAGCTATTAAATGTTAATTTCATATTTCTCATGATTCCTACATGATATAGTCATTCTGAAATTATATTTGTTTGAAGGGGTCTATCATAATCAGCAAATTTTTTAAAAAGTTTTGAAAAAAAGTCTTCTAGTGAAATCAAAGTTTAACTATGCCTACTTACTTACATATAATTTCACACAAAATTTATGTATAAAAAAACAAATCATTTTGAGCTAGATTTGTCACCTGACTAATTTAAAATTGCCTTTGGTCCCAGGAATATCTGTAGGGAATTCATCAGGTGTACTGCTCCCACAGGATCGGTAACATTCTGGTCGGGAACAATTTGGATCATCAAGCTTGTAAATCTGCAGAGAAAAAACAGTAAGTCTTTACTAGCGATCAGCTGAGTTTAGATTAAACAAGATGATGGTTCAAATAAAAACTTATAATTTGATTAGATGTACAGTAGTGACAAACCTTAGCATTGGCATAGCCAAGCTTGATAGTGATATTTCTTTCCAGTTCATTTTTGAATCTGACTGTGTGAACTCCAGAAATGGCTTTTACTACTGTTGATTTTCCATGAGCTACGTGGCCAATTGTACCTAGATTTTAAAAGCAAAAATTGTTATTAATTTCATACAAATTCTCTAAGAAGTGAATGAATTTTATAATCTCCAACATCTATTTAAATATTGAATATATTACTGTTATTAATGTTATGAAAAACTCAACTCATTTTTCTTGTATTGTAATGACAACAAAATAGAATGATACAAAATATTGCCTTTCCATAGCAACTGAGGTATTAGCCAAATTAAATGATTTAATAACAACAAAACTTTGTAGGATTTCATTATACTTCAAGTCTAGCTGTAGCAATATTAACATAAAACATTTTGCAGAGCAGAATTTTATGTAAGAACTGCAATTAGGAACAAAAAGAAAATATATCATTTGATATACTAATCTAGTAATTCTGAAACTACTCTTATTATATTACATGCATTCATGGAAAAATATTTCAGTGAGCAACATAAACTGATGGCCTGATTTAGTACTGTCAGCGATACGTTTATTTACAATTAATCTCCTTTTAAATATACTTGAGGCAACATCAGTTCTATAATAAGATGATCATTTGAATCCAACCTTCCTTCCCATACAGACTATGCTCCATATAATTGAATTATTTTCAGTGTAGCAAGTAGAACAGAGCATGGAATGAGATGAATTTACTCTTCTCTTCCTCTCTCACTGACACCCACACCCACACCCCACACCCCACAGAGACTAAGACATTTCTTAGAAGTTCAAAGAAAGGGCCAGAAAGATATAGAAAAGACAGAAATCAAATGAAAGATTCCTACTGAAAATGCAATACAATTCAGGAATCAAATTATAACCCTTTGGGGGGGAAGTTGTGATGATGGAAACCATTTATACTTACAAATTAAAATGAATTCCAGACTATTTAGATGGTGAATTAAAGAAACTGAACAAAGTGAAGCCATAAAGCATTATACATCCTAGAACCGTGATGGCGAACCTATGGCACGGGTGCCACAGGTGGCACGTGGAGCCATATCGGTGGGCACGCGACCTCAGCTCCGGCACACATGCATGCGCCGGCCAGCTGATTTTTGGGCCTTCTGGGCCCACCAGAAATCAGGAAACACAGTTTCGGCCTCCAGAGGGCCTTGGGGGGGGAGGCCGTTTTTGCCCTCCCCAGGCTCCTAGAAAGGCTCTGGATCCTGGGGAGAGAGAGAAATGGGCCTACCAGGCCCACTGTGCCATTGCATGCCAAATGCGGGGGAAACACGGGGGGCAGGGCACATGGAATTATGGATGTGGGCACGTGTGCGTGTGACCCCACTGCGCTCCCCCCGCTTTTGGCACGCAATGGCAAAAAGGTTAGCCATCACTGTCCTAGAACATGGGTCCTCAAGCTACGGCCCGGATACAGCCCGCCAAAGCCATTAATCCGGCCTGCGCAGGACCATGAGGTGGCCCCGCCCACATAGCCCCATCCACCTGCTGGCCCCCTCCCTTTGGGTGAGCACACGACTTACCTTCACAAGCTCCACGGGCTGGAACTGGAAGGTAAGGCCAACAGTTTTGTCCTGCAGAGCTGGAGGCCAAAAACGAGGCACATGGATGCCCCGGGAGGTCTCCGCACGCCCCATTTTTGGCCTGCAATGTGCTACTGGAGGCAGGGGAGGCAAGAAATGGGGCATGTGGACATCCTGGGAGGCCTCTGCGCACCCCATTTTGGCCCGGCAGAATGTTACTGCCAAGCAAATACAGGCTGGTTTTGGCCTCCTCCGCCTCCAGTAGCACTCTGCAGGCCAAAAAAGGGCACAGAGGCCCCTTGGGGTGTTTTTTACCTCCCCTGCCTCCAGTAGACAGACAGAATGAGAGAGAGAGAGACAGAGAGAGATAGAGTCCTTCTAGAGACTTGTTGATTGTAAGCTCCTGGGGGCTGAGAAGAATTGCTGCAAAACTGAGTTTCCTGAAGTGGACCACTAGACTCCTAAACAACTTTGTTAAGAATATTATTGAGGTACACCCAAAGTTGTGGGTTATAAAGTAGATTACCGTTAGAGTTTTTACGCACGGAAACATCTTTGAGAGTAATTGTGAATAACATACAGACAAACTGGGTTTTATAGTATTTTACTTTTAGGGAAAAACAAAAACATAGTCCTTTAACAATCCAAGTCTTAGCCATATAAAGTCCAATATAAGATCAATCCAGGGATATAAAATCTTCTTACCAGTTTGTAGAAAAATACAAGGAACAATCAGGAACAATATAAAAGCAGTTCAATAAATATCAGAAAACAGTAAATAAATAATCATGATCAAACCATTGACCATAGAGGGATCAAAAAGAGTTACCGCATAGCAGCAGGTAAAAATGGTGTAGTGTTCCGCTAACCATAATTTAGATCTTCTTAAATACATTGGCTGCAGAGCTCAGACAATCAAGATGCAGAATGACTCAGCACAGTTCTTAAAGCTACATAATACATTCATATAATACAAACATATAATGTTGGCTTATATATTTCCTGGCCAACCAATTAGGCAATACCCATTTCCTAACAAACTTAAAAAATGATCTAGTAAAAAGAAAAGTCAACCAAAAGAGGAGCATGCAAATAAAACACCCCCAGGAGCAAAACAAATTAAAGTTTAATTTGTGTGTATTGTTTAATGGAGTGCTAAATTGGTCACGCCCACCCAGTCACTTGACCACCTAGCCACACCCACCCAGCCAGTCCAGCCCCCAACTATGAAGGACCATGAATTGGCCCCTTGTTTAAAAAGTTTGAAGACCCCATCCTAGAAAAAAAAAATTTCAAAAAGTTTTATGTAAAACCTCTACTAACAGATACTTATATCAACTCAGATTAGAACTGATTAAAAACAACCAATGGAATTATGATTTGTGATCCAACTAAATCAGGGTGTCAAACTTGCAGCCCACAGGCTAGATGGATCACTCCTGTTTTAGTAAAGAAAAAAAAAGTTGTGAAACATCACATGACAACGTGACAACACGAGTTTGACATCCCAGACCTAAACAATATAGAGGGTACCTACAGAGCTATAGTACATGCACTTATGTCTTACAGGTTTACATTTTAGATTAAACTTTAAATAAACAAATGAATAAAAACATATAGTATTTTCTAACAGCTCCTACTGCGGCATTGCACGATGAATAGTACGTAATTAATACCACTCAGCAACTTCTAGCTGTAATTTGTTATATTCTTACCTATATTAATTGTAGCTTGTCTACTGATGACTTCTGGTGACAGAGGGGTTAATTTTGTAACATCCTGCAAAGAACAGATTATTAGTAAATTCCAGAGCATTAAAGATCAAAATGCATAAAGGATTTTTTGTTGTTTCCATATGTAAAAAAGCAGAACTCCCAAGACCAGGTTTTACTATTCAAGTAAAATTGTACTTTAGATACTTGCTCTACTAAGAATTCTACACATAGTTTAAGATTATTTTGCAACCAAATAAAACTGAATTCTAATACACCATTTTTTCCTCCAGTTTTTAGTGTGATGAGATTTTTTAAAATGTGGTTTGAAATAATGTTTAAAAAGTAGTTATATAAATTATACTGTTCGTGTCATAAAACATTTTATCTTATCTTATGATTATCCTATAAACATGATAATTAGCTATAAAGCTTATGCACAATACAAAGTCCTCAAATTGATGCCCTGTGATTCAAAATTGGATTTACTTTATCAAAATATTGTTTTTCATATCTACTGGACAACATCTATAATCTTTCATTAAGAATGGATCTTTTGCATTGGCATTGTAAAAAATTTATACATTGACAGAAATATTGAGAAAATTGTTTTTTAAAGATACCATGTGTATACTGAATACATGCCAACTTTTTGGAATTTAATATGTTCAGAACAAAGATGGATTTTGTGCTTTAATAATAACAAAAGAAATATCCTTAGGAGAAGGGAAAATACTATAATTCAAGACATAAAGAATGGAATTTCAGAGTTGTTAGCAACTTTTGAGAAAATTGTATGTGGTTAATCAGGAAAATGACCTATCTTTCCCTTTGGAAACCCTTTTGAACAGGCTTGGTCAACATTAAAAAGCTTTTAATGTTAAGTGTTTATTTTAAAGATTTACAAAATTAGTTGGGATATAATTTTAATTACAGTTTGTGTCTTCTGCATATTATTTTCTTGTGTAGTTTTTCTTTGCTTTTGTTTTTCTACACTGTAAATTGTTTTTATTTTACACTATTTTACGTATGTTTAAAAATGAATCAATTAAAGTATATAGTTTTTGGAAAAAACAAAGAGCTAGTGTGTTTCTTTATACTTATCCTAACAAGTTCCTTATGTAAAATTAACATAGTCCTATTTTTCAAGGAGGAAAAGTGAAAAAAGTTTACTTATCATAAGATCACAACCACAATTGCAAACAACAAATACATCACACTGCCAAACATGCAATGTAACTGGATAGCATAGTCTCTCTGTTAAGGATTCCAAACAATTTAATATGCCACAAATATCTAAAAAAATATCAAAATCACACTATGCAATGAAGGCCACAGCTTGTTTTACTTTTCCAACAAGACCAATGACAACTTGCTTCTCTTTTAAAGATGGCAACCGCTCTTGCAAGTAATTAAGAGGTAATTCCTTAAACCATGCTTTATTATTTCACAGATTAAGGGACATTCCTTACACCATGCTTTATTATAATGTATTTCATTTAGCATATAAGACTAATGTTTGTAGTTTATAGTATCTGGTTCAAGATTCAATTTATGTATAACCAACCAACTTGTTCAATGATCTACAAATAAAATCTGACTAGTTACAATGTGAAACCCTATCACAATGAAGCTGGTTTGGTTTTAACAGTGCTTTCCAAAACTGTTCTTTCATTACCCCAAACCACTTATCAGAAAGTATTATCAGACTTTGACAACTGGTCATAAATCCCTTCTTTCCGCACCATTGTAACTTCAAAAGTGAATGAATGGTCTTAAACTGAGGGCTATCCATATTATAAAAATATTGATTTATTAAATTTATAGGCAGCCCAGAGTCGCTAACAGTGAGATGGGCTGCATATAAATTTAATAAATCAAAATAAAATATAACTGAATGAGTTTTATGTCATTTAAACAAATTATCATTGCAAATTTTATTCAATTTCATCATAAGAATATTATAGTTTTTTGAATATATTTTAGTACACAACAATTTAAATGTGCTTGTTGCAGTGGGTAATGAGTTAATGCATCCTTACTCAAAGAAAGACTTTTACCCAATTTATTGTCAAATGCTAAGTAAATATATATTTCCAAAATGAAATGAAACCATGCTGACAATTTTTCATAATTATCATTAGTAGCACTGAAGATCGCAGCTACTACTGGTATACTTAAGGCCAGGTGTGGGTTGGGAATGTACTACCATTCTAACTTTATAGTATTGTGTGACTTTTTATGCAAACCTGACCGAACATAACTAAAGCATAGCCTAGTACTGTACAGTATGCAATGGGAACTCGGCTTCTCTCTGTTCTACCCTGTATTGATTGCGCTACGGAATGAAATAGAAAAAGAGAGAAATATTCTCTCTGAACACAACCATATAACGTCGGAATTCAGTTATCGATAGAGATCACGTTTCTTTCGCTGGAACCAGCTTGTAAGGGTAGGATGTCACTCTGCCCGGCATTATGGCTTTGTACTTTCGTACTAAATGAAATAACATTGTTGTATGAAGGGAAGAAGAAACGTGAGAACATTTGGGAGATTTCTTTCCCACCGTCATAAAGCCTTTCATTCCCATTCTAACTACCCTTTGAGAGGAACAAAAAAGCAGAAGACAAGCAAGGCAAGGCAGATTTTCTGAATTCCCGACCATCACCCAGCCTTCGAGTACAGGGCAAAAAAACAGCGTAGGGCAACCATTGGAATGCTGCACTCCTTAGCTGACGTGTCCTCCCCACTCGGAATTCTCTTCTTACCAAAGTAATCAAGTCCTGCCGGGAAAGATGCGGCTGCCCCAGTGTCACTCCCGCTTCGGTCCCCGCCATCTTGCCTGAAAGGAAGTTAGAAGTCCGCCGAGTCTGCCTGACCTTTCCCTACAGAACCCAGTAATTTCAGGGGCACGCAGCTTACTCCCAGACGATGCTACAAAATATCTAGGAACAGAGTTACATCTTGCCGCCTTGCTTTGTCCAGGGAGAAGCTTGGAAAGAATTCGAGGTTGGGTCAGGCAATATGGTAGACTGCTCAAGAAGGACCCCGGGCCTGGCTGATGCAACCGGCGTGTAAGGAAAGGCATATAGCGGCAGAGCGCGTTTTCTTCGGCCGGCTGCCGAATGGGTGGTGCTGACGGCCGTAAATTTACAACCAAACCGGAAGTATCGTTGCATAGGGATGTCTCGTTAGAGCTCAACTGTAATTTTTCCTAATACTATTCTATCTCAGTGGTGCTAAATGTGTAAAGAGACTCTGTAAGTTGCAGAAATTCACTACCATACCTTTGATACCGATTTTGCTCAGTTCATTGGTGTGTGCCTATTGCTAATTTGGCCCGAGCTTCTAACTTGGTGTGTGGTCCTTAATCATCATTATTCTAAACCTGTATTAGCTTAATCATACTTTATAAAACACAACGTGGTTTGTACACCATGTTAACCTATAAACGTTAGTTTTCCAATCACTGGTTTTATAAAAATATGTATGTGCGCATATGCTTTGACCCTGCTCCTATGCATTTCTTCACACAAACGAGAAATAAAATTAATTGCTAATATTCCCAAGCCATATTTTACTATATATGTATATTCATTAGATTTCCGTTTCCAAAAAATAACCAACTACAAACTTGTGATAAAATGAAACGCTCTTATTTTAAAAAATAATATTTTCCTATATTAAAAAAATCACTTTATCAACCACTTCACAAATGGTTCCATAAAGCTTTTATAGTTATAGGGGCAACAGCATGGGAACAGGAGGCGACACAGTAGTGTATAAAAATAAAAATAAAAATTAGGCTGCAATAAAAATCCTCGTTATTCTCCTCCATTTATATCAAAACCTGAAAAAATGACTTGATGGGTTTAAGGGGTGATGTACTTGGCTTCAGCATTTATCAAAAGTTCCAAATCATTTTTGTACATATATAACTATTAGAGGTTTGGTGTTACCTTTCAAGTAGGAGAGTCCTTTGGTAAAACTACCCAATTCAAAGTGTTAAGAGAGTTCATCTGAAAATTTCTGAAGATCTCTGAATAACTATTGTTTTCGGTCCTGTATGAAGCAAATTATTAAGCTCTTCGGATGAACTGTAGTACAAGCATAACACTGAAAAAATGTTATTGTAGGAATGATTTATTGAATCAGGATAGTAACAAAGTAGTATGTACAATCTTAATTGATATGAATCCTCTGTGTTGTTATAATTTTATGTAAGTAGTTGTTTTTATTTGCTTTTGATATTGTACATTGCCCAGAATATTTTTTGATTTGGGTGGCTTTGCAATCTAATAAAATAATCAAATAAATGAAAAAACAGTTCTGGGTTCAGATAGTAGGTCCAATTCTATGATTAAATGTGTATTTTGAACACCATTAATACAATTCAGAAATTGATTTAAAGACAGTCATGATGCACAAGTGGATGGGATTCTAATGCCATAAATGTTGAATGATTACACAAATGGTAGTCTAGGTTGAAATTTTATGTGCAAGACTAGAAGAGGGCCACTTTACCACCTGTATAACCTCTGTAGGTCCTTTATGAGATTGGACATAATGGAGACCAGAATACCCATCAGTAGAAATGCAAATTTCTTTCACAAAGTGAAAGAAGGCTAAAACTTACGAAGAATGGATGCAGGAATTGAGTATATCTAGTTTAATGAAAAGAAGGTGACATGATAGCAGTGTTCAAATTTTTAAGGGGCTGCCACAAACAAGAGGGGGTCAACTTATTCTCTGAAGGACCTGAGGGCAGGACAAGAAGGAATGGATGGAAACTAATCAAGGGGAGTATCAATTTAGAATTAAGAAGAAATTTCCTGACAGAACAATTAATCAGTGGAATGACTTGCTTCTCAAAGTTGTGGGTGCTCTGACACCGGAGGTTTTTAAGAAGAGATTTGACAACCTTTTGTCTGAAATGAGTTTACTGCCTGAGAATAGTCATTACTGTTAATTTTTTTATTTATAAGTGTAGTTATAAATGGTCTTGTTTTCTGGAGCATTCCTCAACTTCAAACATCACTTCTGTTATCAACATTTTATTTTATTTTTTGTTTTGTTTTGTTTTGCTTTGTTTGTCAAATATGTACAAGATAGCAGGTATAGGTATAAACTTAAAGGAAGTAAGTACAGATAAATGGGGACAGTAAGACAGGGACGGTAGGCATGCTGGTGCACTTATGCACGCCCCCTTTACAGACCTCTTAGGAATGGGGTGAGGTCCACAGTAGGCAGTTTGAGGTTGAAGTTGTGAGGGTTTGAGGCTGTAACAACGGAGTCAGGTAGAGCATTCCAGGCGTTGACCAGTCTGTTGCTGAAGTCGTATTTTCTGTAATCGAGTTTGGAGCAGTTTACCTTGAGTTTGTATTGATTGTTTGCCTGTGTATTATTGCGGTTGAAGCTGAAGAAGCCAGATAAGACATTGTAGAAGACAATTTTGTGTACTATGGTTAGATCAGACCACAGGTGGCACATTTCCAGATTGTCCAAGCCCAGAATTTCAAGTCTAGTGGCATAAGGGATTCTATTGTGAGTAGAGGAGTGGAGTACTCTTCTCTTGAAATACCTCTGACCTGCTCAATCATGTTAATCTCCGATATACAGTGTGGATTCCAGGCAGATGAGCTGTATTCAAGAATTGGTCTGGCAAAGGTTTTGTATGCCCTAGTTAGCAATACAATGTTACTGGAGAAGAAGCTTTGCAAGATTAGGTTAACAATTCTTAATGCCTATTTGGCAATATTGTTACAGTGAGCTCTGGGCTTAGATCGTTTCAGATGAGTACTCCTAGGTCCTTGACAAAGTGAGAGTCATCTACAAGATCGTTTCCGCCCAACTTGTATTTGTGTTCTGATTTTTTTTGCCGATGTGTAGGACACAGCATTTTTTAGTTGAGATTTGGAGTTGCCAAATGTGCGACCATTCCAGACACATAGTCAAGGTCGCTCTGTAGGGCAGCAGCATTCTCAGTGGTGTTCAATAATTTTATGTTATCAGCGAAGAGGACACAGCTGCTTTTAATATGATTGCATAGGTCATTGATGTAAAGCAGAAAGAGTGTGGGTCCTAAAACGTTGCCTTGGGGGACATTGCTGTTAACAGGTGCTGGATTTGATTGGGCCCTCCCAGTGGTGAAATGTAAAATTTGTTACTATCGGTTCTGTGGGCGTGGCTTGGGGGGGTAATATGACTGAATGGGCATGGTGAACTTTTTTTAAAAACTTTTAAAACCATTTTTTCTACAATCTCTTCGGCTGAACAGGTTGTAAAAAAAATGCTTTTAAAGCCTCTGACGATCCCAACTGACTTGCCTGATCGGCAGAGGCTTTTTTTTCTTTTAAAAACATTTTTTCTATAACCTATAACCTTTGGCCGAAGAGGTTGTAGAAAAAATGCTTTTAAAAGCCTCTGATGATCCCAGCTGAGCCACGCAATCATCAGAGGCTTTTTTTTTTTTTACTTTTAAAAGCATTTTTTCAGCCAGAGGTTGTAGAAAAAATGCTTTTAAAAATTAAAAAAAAGCCTCTGATGATTGCGCGGCTCAGCCGGGCAATGGGGGGGATAGGGATTTTTGCTACCGGTTCTCCAAACCACCCACCTCCATTGCTACTGGATCAGGCGATCCGGTCCGAACCGGGAGCATTTCACCCCTGGGCCCTCCCTATTTTGACTATTTGTTGCCTGTTGGACAGGAACACGGCTATCCACTAGTGCAGGGATCTGGATTCGGGCGATCCAGTCCGATCCGGGAGCATTTCATCCCTGCCCCAAACAGAGCTTTGGAAAAGAAGCCCCCAAACAGAGCTTCAGAAAAGGAGCCCCCAAACAGAGCTTCAGAGGCTTTTTTTCTGAAACTCTGTTTCAGAGGCTTTCAGAGGCAGAAAAAAAAGTTTTTTTCTGAAATAGTGTGTTTCAGAAGTTTCAGAGGCAGAAAAAAAAGCAAAAAAAAAAAAAAGCAAGGCACAGAGCTCACAACCAAGGAACCTGTTGCTAAAATTCACCTCTGGGAACAGCTGATTGGAGGTATTCTGGGAGGCCGATCCACCTGCCAATCTGATTTTTTCTTATTTTCCTCCCCAAAAACTAAGGTGCGTCTTATACTCTGGTGCATCTTAAACTCTGAAAAATATGGTAGTAAGAAAGAACTGTGGCATTTAGGGATAGTTCGTAGACAATGGTCTCAGGAAAAGCAAGCTCCTGTGTAACATTTATCTTTTTCAGACCTAGGGACTTTTTATAGAAGATAGCAACACCACCCCCTTTATGATTATCACGGTCACACCGGAAAATGGGATAGTTACTTACTGTAATAATGAAGTCTGGAAAGGATACATTTGTCTCGCAGGCAAAAATAAGGTTGAATAAAGCGACACGTAGAAGCAGGAGGAATTTGAGCATTTTGTTTGCGAGGTTTCTTGCATTAAGTAGCTTGCATTTTAGGCCTGTAAGGGTGGACCTGGAGGAAGCAGGGGGCGTGCATGCCTAGTTTTGCTTGATGGGGGGGCTTGTTGGGACAGGGCCCACTGATCTTGTGTTTGATACAGTCAGCACGATAGTCTATGTACAGGTCAGTCTCTCCTTGGTCCTGGCGTCTTTTGAGCTCCAAATGGAGCTCGCGGGCGTGGGCACATTGCAGTATGAACAGGTCGGGCTGCGAATGAAGTTTCCTATGGTTTGTGCAGCTTCTGACAAGTGAGTTTATTGTGGAAATGAATTTGCATTTGCTGGTTTTTCTCTTGCAAACAACTCTGCAGAAGCGTGGAGCCACCAAGTTGTCACTGTTCTTGAACTCGGGGCTGTCGCGGGAAACATCGATGATTCAAACATTCGAACATTCCTTTGTCTTCTAAGCATTTTTATGGCTGCACTGGCATTTTTATTGCTTTCCAAGAGACCCAGGAAAGATAATAGGGGAGATTGAGAGTGATCTGTTTAGCCTAGCCTAGCTAATCCCACATTCTCCTTCTTGTATTTGCAGCCATTGTGCAATGGGAAATGAATGAAACAATTGAATAATATAATCTATGCAACTAAGTAGCACTGATGTTAAATATATAATATAAGTAATTAGGTTTCACATTTAGCCATGCACTAAAATGAATGGCTAGGTTATGGCCCAGTCTATTTATTTTACAGCAGTTTGGCTAATTCAGTAAGTCATGGTTTAATAAGTGTGAGTTAAGGTACTGTAAACACGATTGCAATGTCTCTGAATTATGGTCACTGGACAATCTTGCATATATCATATTCCCTTGATTTTATATTAATTAATCTGGGAAAATAACCATTCCCTAATTTGTTCTTACCAGAAAAAAATGAACATTACAGTATTATACCTGCTAAAAGTGGGCAACATTTTGGATATTGTTGGATTCTAATGCCCCTAATCTTTTAATCAATGCCAGCTGCACTCTTTATTCAATTTAAAGCTATATCTGAAAGGACAGTATCATCCACCTGATTTATTTCTCTGCCTCTTTGTTTTGTTTACTATCAAGGATGCATACTACTATTAAAATGATTGCTTTTTATCCCTGTGTTGAATGATAATGCCCCAATTGTTTTTGGAATGAATCTTTCTCTGCGGGTAGCATAATCATTCGCGGCAAGATGAGTTGTGAAATTGTGATAGCATGCTAATGTCTAGAAAGAATAAAAATGTAGACTGTCCCAGAGTTAATCATGTCTAACATTGCATAGAATTATTTTGAGGAAAAATGATGTGGATAATTGTTTCCCATAACATTTTTTACAAATCTAATAAACTCTGAATCTCCTTCCAACATTAACCTTTTTCATCAAAGTAGTTTTCAGAAAGATATTTCCCTGAATATAAAGGATATGTGACGATTTGTAAACTTTATTAAATTTGTTTAAAGCAATTAAATTTTAAATGTGTCCACGGAATCAGTATAAGTTGAAGTAGATTTGGCTACATTTTAAGCGACATATTTTACTGTAAATTAGTTTTTAGTATATTATTTTGAATATATTAGTTTTTCATGTATATCCCATGAAATAAATCCGTTTTTTTACCTGGTTTGCAATATGAATTACAGGGGATTTGTAGCCAAAGCCAAACAAGATAAAACTTTGAGTGGAAAAAGAACGTAAGCTGCGGAATCCTAGCGGTGAAGAAGCGGCCGAATGAGAAAGGCGACGATGAATGAAAACCTCAAGGGGAGGAGATTCAGAGGCCGGGGGCGCCGAGCGAGGTGGGGCTAAGTGTTGCGTACGCGGTTGGCGACTTTTGTGAGGCAGCGGAGGCAGCGAATAGGGCGGCAGCTATGCGTGAAATGGGAAGGTGGCGACACTGGGAAATTGCGACGCCCTCAGCAGCAGTAGCGACTTCGTATTCATGGAGATTTTTCCTCCTCCTTTTCTGTATTTCTCTGCCTTTCTTAAGGTGGTGGCAGTGGCGGCGGCAGCGGCAGCGGCAGCGGCGGCAGCAACAACAGCGGAAGTGACGGTCAGTGTGGGGTGCTTGTCGTTGGGGGAAGATGCCGACTGTGGCTGTTCTAGGCAAACCAGAAGGTAAACAACTGTGACAGGGAAGGGAGAGACAGGGATTCTGGGAGGGGGACGAAGCAGGGCCCGGCAAAAGCCAGTGCCCTCACATTATCGCCGAGGCCTTTCTCACGAACGCGTTGACGAAGAGATATCCTAGGCGCAACACTTCAGTTGCAATGGCCAGCTACTTCAGCCCCACTGTGAGACTCTTCTCTATCGTTATGTCCCCCAAAGACCGCCCCTCTTCATAGGGTCAGCGGGAAGATCTGTGATTTCAGCGCTGCCGAGAGGTATGTGAAGCTAGGAGCGGGATGTTCTCCCTCGTTGCTCTCCCTGCTCCTGGCTTCCTCTGCTGTTCTTTGAGCGTTATTTGGGTTGTACTTTTTCCTTTGGATCCTTCTCGGATAAAGCTTTCCTACTTCTCACTCTGTTTGGCCCAAAATGAACGCTTAAACTAGGCCTTTTTACTTTTCTCTAAATTTCTAATGTGGAAGGGGCAACTCTTTTTTTTTTAAAAGAGGAAATCTTCGCTGAAATTTCTACTAGAAAAAGGCTGGAAAGACTATCCCACGTTGGGGAAGGGAGTTGGGTTTTGGGGTTTTTTGGCTACTTTTTTTGATAACTCAGAATATATATAATAGCTTTAGGAATAAACAAAAAGCATCTTTTATATTCAGATATATTTTGTTGTTCTGGCATTTATTTTCTCTCTTAATTTAGCAAAACAAAAAGGTGGAAAAGCAGGTTAGAGTATTGGCTCCCTGTGTAAATGTATTAGTGATGTTTCCAGAGAACTTCAGTCTACTATATCTAAAATAAGTTATCCATTTTCTCTGTTTCTGTGTTAATTCTGAGTGAATTGAATTATTTAGCTTTAATTTCAGTTTAGCTTCATCCTGTCCCCTCCCAGCAATATTTGGAAAATGTTTCAAAAGTTATGTTGGTGTGTACCTGATACTTTAATCCAGTATTGGCAGTCTTTAATCCTGCATTCAAGTAATTGGCATTATCCTAGTTAACTTTGAACTTAAAATAACTTATTTTGAGATAATGCATTTATATTCTGCAATACTGACCTCTTGTTTTGTATGTATCAGTGAAGAATATATTTTTTGCAGTGCCATTTTTTTGTAACACTTAATATTAAAAATAGTTTTCTGGGTCATTTTTCAAATAATTGTTAGTAGGGCACCAGTGCATCATTTTTAAGAAAAACAAAATATGCTACACGGTTAGTCCACAGTTGACTTTTAGTTAGTCTAATTGATTGTATAATGAAAATTATAAAACATAATTTTATAATGAAAATTATAAAAATAGAAATAAATGTTGGCCTTAAATATAATAAGATTATATTTATGAAATAATATGGATGTATTTTCCCATGACATCACTTCATCCATATGTCATTAGTGATTCCAATATGAATACAGTGTACACACTTGCTTTCAGTTTTTTGTACAAGTAGTCCTTAACTTACAACCACAATTGGGAACAGAATTTCTGTTAAGCAAGACAGCTAAGCAAGTTGTGCCCAATTTTACAACCTTTTTTTTGCCATGGTTGACTCTTAAATGAATCACATGGTTGTTAACTTTGCTTTTGGAAGCCGACTGGGAAGATTGCAGATGGCAATCACATGTCCCTGGGATGCTGCAACCATTGTAAATACACGCTGGCTACCAAGAGCTTGAATTTTGATCACCTGATTGGATGCTGTGATAGTCATAAATACGAGGATCACTTGTAAGTCAATTTTCAGTGCTATTGTAACTTCAAATGGTAGCTAAACAAATGGTTGTAGTTGAGGACTATCAGTACATAAATAATTAATTTCTAGAGCGGCTGTTTTACATTCATAATTAACTAGTTCTAGGCAAAAAAATTAAATGTGGGTAAAATAATTCATTGCAGTAGCTATATCATGTTAATTTTTATTTCTAGTGATAAATAAGATTTATTATTATTCCTAGACATAAACTGTTGTATGCTTTTATGAGCCTTGCTGATTAGTAGAACATGTTCACATTTTGCCCTTCAGAATATTGGAAACTGGAATCCATACTTTTGGAGAATGCCCAGGTTGGCGAAGACAGTATTAGCACCTGGAAATCTGCATGGTCTTAATTTTGCTTTTTTAAGCATAGGGTGGTAGATATATCTATATGTTACTGATGTCAGAAAAGCAACATTTTGTATTGCTAGAAACTAGGCAAAATCTGGACTAAGTATGAAAACAACAGGAATTTGGAAAGGTGTCGTCGTAGTTTTCAATTCATATTCTGTACCTGTAGAAAAACTGGATTGTAGCAATTGAAATATAATTAAAATACTTGAAAAATGTGTGTAGTTGAGAGTATTTGATGGACCTGGATGGATATGTGACTAATGCTAATGCATTAGCATTAACATTAACATTAGCATTACATCCTCTCATGCAATGCAACATATCGGGTAGCAAGGGGTCTCCATATTTTCAGTTTGGGGCAAATACTTCAACATCTTGCCATGTGATATTTAAAGTATTTAAGTCTTCTATGAACGTTCTTCACTATGTATTTTGAGGGTGTCTTTTTAGACGTTTGGCATCAAGGGAGTTCATCTCATTGCCATCTTGGGAATTTATTCTTCATATGGAGAATATGACCTTGCAAGTTAGAGTTTTCTGTGTGTGACAGTGTTATATAATTTGAAAGATAAACTCTTTTGGATCACTACTTTATTAGTAACATAGTCAAAATAGCTAATCTTTAAGATTCGGCGAAGACATCCTTTTGGAAGACATTGAGTCTCTTAATACTTGCTGCCACCTTCCAGATCTCACTGGCATAAATGGTTGTCGGGATCACTATAGAGGCAAGCAAACAGAATTTAATTTTCAGTGATGTAGATGAGTTAGAAATTATTGGAAAATTCTATTAAGAGCTATACAAAGATCAAGATCACTCAAAAGTAACAACATCCACAAAAGAGGAAATGCCAGATATCCTAGTGGAGGAAGTTTAGATTAGATTAGATTAACAGAGTTGGAAGGGACCTTATAGTCATCTAGTCCAACCCCCCCGCCCAAGCAGGAGATCCTACCTACACCAAATGGCAGTCCAATCTCTTCCTGAAAGCCTCCAGTGATGAAACTCCCACAACTTCCGAAGGCAAGCTGTTCCATTGTTTGATTGTTCTCACTGTCAGAAAATTTCTCCTTATTTCTAAGTTGAATCTCTCCTTGGTCAGTTTCCATCCATTATTCCTTGTCTGGCCTTCAGGTGCCTTGGAAGATAGCTTGACCCCTTCCTCTCTGTGGCAGCCCCTCAAATATTGGAAGACTGCTATCATGTCTCCCCTGGTCCTTCTCTTCACTAGACTTGCCATGCCCAGTTCCTGTAACCGTTCTTCCTATGTTTTAGTCTCCAGTCCCCTAATTATCTTTGTTGCTCTTCTCTGCACTTTTTCTAGAGTCTCAACATCTTTTTTATAGTGTGGTGACCAAAACTGGATGCAGTACTCTAGGTGTGGTCTTACTAAGGTTTTATATAGTGGTATTAGTACCTCACTTGATCTTGATTGTATCCCTCTGTTAATGCAGGTTAGGATTGCATTGGCTTTTTTGGCTGCCACTGCACACCACTGCCTCATATTTTAGCTGGTTGTCCACTAAGACTCCAAGATCGCTCTCACAGCTACTGCTATTAAGCCTGGTTTCATCCAATCTATATGTGTACTTTTGGTTTTTCTTGCCTAAGTGTAAAACTTTACTTTTCTCTACATTGAATTTCATTTTGTTAGATAGGGCCCAGTGTTCAAGTCTGTCAAGATCATCTGGATTTTGAGCCTATCTTCTAGGGCAGTGATGGCTAACCTTTTTGCCGTCACGTGCCAAAAGCGGGGGGAGCGCGGGGAGGTTGCCCATGTGCGTGCCCACACCCATAATTCAATGCACCCCGCACATGCATGCACGCTCCCTCGCTTTTAACACGCGATGGCACGGTGGGCCTGGTAGGCTCCTTTTTCACCCTCCCCAGGCTCCAAAGGCTTTCTAGGAGCCTGGGGAGGGCAAAAACGGCCTTCCTCACCCCCCGGAGGCCTTCCGGAGGCTGAACACAGCCCATTTCCCAACTTCTGGTAGGACCGGAAGGCCCAAAAATCAGTTGGCCAGCACATGCATGTGTGCTGGAGCTGAGCTACGGCAATGCTCGCGTGCCCACCTATATGGCTCCGTGTGCCACCTGTGGCACCCGTGCCATAGGTTCACCATCATGGTTCTAGGGTGTTAGCTATTCCTGCCAGTTTAGCATCATCTGCAAATTTGTTAAATTCCTTTTCTATTCCCTCATCTAAGTCATTTATGAAGATATTGAAGAGTACTGAGCCTAAGACGGAACCTTGTGGTACCGCACTGCTTACTTCTCTCCATGTAGACATAGACCCATTAAGAACTACTCGTTGGGTACGATTTATTAGCCAGTTACAAATCCATCTGATGGTGATGCTATCTATCACACTTCTTTCTAGCTTACCAAGAAGTAGGTTGTGGTCTACTTTGTCGAATGCCTTGCTGAAGTCTAAGTATATTATGTCCACAGTATTTCGTTGATCTATTAATTTAGTCACTGTTGAAGAATGAAATAAGATTGGATTGGCATGATCTGTTTCTAACAAACCTATGCTGACTGTTGTTACTTTACTCATTTCTAGATGTTGGCAGATCTGTTTTTTTATTATCTTTTTCAGTATCTTCCCTGGTATTGATGTTAGGCTGATTGGTCTGTAGTTTCCTGGGTCTGTTTCCCCCCCCCCCCTTTTTTTTTTTTGAAGATGGGAATCACATCAGCTCTTTTCCAGTCCTCTCGTACTTCCCCGGTGCTCCAGGATTTTTGAAAGATGTGGTACAGTGGTTCTGAACTAGTTCCTTTAAAACTCTGGGATGTAATCCGTCAGGTCCCAGTGATTTGTATTCATCAAGATCAGACAGGTGTTCTCTTACTATTGTTTTACTTATTTTAACTTTTATTTCTAGTTTATTTTTTACAGTTATGTTTTTGGTAGGTTGGGCTATAGTTTCTTTTTGTGTGAAGACAGATGCAAAGAATGAGTTAAGCAGCTCTGATGGCAGGTGGACCAGGGCAGTCACAGAATGGATCCCACTTGATAATAAGCGACCGCGAAAGAGACCTAAAACAAGATGGATTGACAACATCAATTGTTGGTCCAATTGGCAAAAGAAAACTTAAGACCTTATTGGTTGGAAACGTGGAAAAGGCCTCCATCCTGTGGTAGATAGGCAGTGACTAAAGTGACGATGATGAGATGAGGACCAGATTTTATTAATCCTCTGGAAAACAGTTGTTGCTTTTCCAATGTGGCACTTTATTCCGTCACTTGACAACCATCATTGCCAGGTACAAGCCCAGATGAGGAGGGTTGGGTATTGAGCTAGCAAACCATCTGTAAAAATTATAACCACTACAGAAACAGCAAGAATATGACTATTTCACATGAATATTTTCTTTAACTAGAAAATATAGTATGATCTAGTCATACGCCCAAAATGGATAAATATTTTAAGAAGTAGAGGAACACCTACAATATTAGTAGTGTTTAGCTTGGACTGATACATTACAGTATAACTTTCTCTTTTTTGTATATATGATCTGTAGTATATACTACTTTCAATAAAGTTAAGGAACTTGAATTATTCTACCTTTCGCTGGGTTGTAGAAGATATTCTGAGTTTGAAAGGGCCATGCTAGTTTTCTTTGAAGTTTGTTTTGAATGGGGAATGATTGGTCATTCCAATTCTTTATACAGACAAAAGCTACAAAATGTGTTTATATGTTTATTATGGATTTTTAAAAAATGCTTATTTTATAATAAATTGGATGGCAAATAGCACATCCTAGACTTTTGGCCTCAAGATAAAATATGACTGTTCAAGAAGTTGTTTCAAATTACTGTTGTTCTCTGTGATGGAACATTCGGGGTATGTCAGGTTCTATTTGGTGAGAGACTAACCCATGGAATATTGGGTTAAATATTCTGCTATAACACTTCAAATGGGGCCAGTTATGTATATAGTGACCCCTATATGTTATAAAGCCTAGTTTTCTTCACCACTAGCTATGCTACTGTGTTTCATAGGAGTTGCTGGTTTCTATCTTTGATTTACAAAATGGATTATGTACGCATGAAGACTCTCTTCTACCTTTTTTTTCCTTTTAATACAAACATTTCATCATTCATTAAACAGTGTGTCATCTTGGTACAGATTTTTTGTATCATAACAGTTTAAACTTATCACCATATTCATTATTTATATCTACTCTTATTTTAATACTAATACCGTGTTTCCCCGAAACTAGGACCTGTCTGGATAGTAAGTCCAATTGGGCTTTCGAGTGAATGTGCTAAAATACACCCCCCCCCGAAAATAACCCTCCCAAAATACTTAGACACATGCGCAGCTGCCGCGCAAACAACATGACGAGGAGGCAAGGCCGGAGGTGGGGAAAGGGAGGGGGACCATGCCCCACACGCACCTGCCATCCACGTGGAATGGCCTCGCAGAGGCCAATCCCACAAACGATGGCTCGTGCACACCTTCTCTTAGTGGTGGCCGCAAAGAGTGGCTGCAAAAAAACTTGCCAGCCCTAGCCCTGTCGACCTGGGACAGGGGAGAGGGGAAATGGCACCGGAGCTCCAAGCAGTGGCCGGTGCGCTGTGTGCACAGCCATGAACTGAGATCGGCGTGGCTGGTTCCTGCCCGCAGAGATGCATGGAGCAAGACCGGGCTCCCCTTGCTGTCTCTTCTCCCCCCTCCCCTTGCTGGGCATGGCAGGAGCTGGAAGTCAGGTAAGACGCTTCTCACTTCTCTGCTGTGTCTTATCTGACTTCCAGCTCCTGCCATGCCTGGTGAGGGGGAGGGAGAAGAGATGGCACGGGGAGCCCTGTCTCGCTCCATGTGTATTGCTTCTCCACCGCCCCACCCCTCCCCACCTGCCACTCCCCCTCGCCGGCCGAGATCGGCAAGCTAGATTCGGGGAGCTGAACACGCTGCTGCCACCCAGGAGGAGAAGAACGTGAGAAATGGGCTCTCTCGCAGTGCCTCCTCTCTCTCTTCTTCTCCCAAGTGGCAGCGGTGCGTCCAGCTTACCGAATCTGGCCTGCTGATCTCGGGCGGCAGTGGCAGCGGCTCTGCCCTGATCCTTGCTGGCAATGCTGCAGACAAGAACCGGCCACGCCGATCCCGCTTCATGGCTGCACAGCCAGCCTGCACCGGCCAGTGCTCAGAACTCTGGTGCCAGTCCCCCTCCCCCCAGTCCCAGGTCGATAGGGCTAGGGCTGGCAAGAGTTTTTGCGGCTGCCACTAAGAGAAGGGGTGCACGAGCTAGGGTTGCAGGAGCGGCCTCCACAAGGCCATTCCACATGGATGGCAGGTACATGTAGGGCATGTTCCCCCCCCTTCGCCTCACCTCCTCACCTTGTGCTGTTTGCACGGAAAGCAATGAAAATGCTGCCATGATTGCTGGAGGCAGCGGCCTGAGTGGTACCGGCAAAGCAGCTGGTCGGTGCTCCAGCACCAGTCCCTCTGCTGCGGGCCGAGGTTTAGGGGCTCCTGTACCTCAAAAATAATAAGACCCCCCAATAATAAGGCTAAGGCCATATTTCGGGGGTCAAAAGAAAATAAGACCCTGTCTTATTTTCAGGGAAACACGGTACATAATACTTAACATATCTATTATTGTAACATTTCTTTTTTTTAACTTATTTAACTTTATAATACCTTGCTTTCATATTCTCTTAACCATTGATAAAATAAATCCCATATATTATAGTAGTCAGATTCTTTCTTTTCTTTAATTGCAAGCGTTAATCTGTTCATTTCTGCACATTCTAATGTTTTTTTAATCACATTTTCTTCTGTAGGGATCTCTTCACCCTTCCAATTCTGTGTAAATACAATTCTAGCCGCAGTTATTACCTGAATAATAAAGTATACAATTTCTTTACTGTAATTCCCTGGAAAAATCCCCAACAGGAATATCTCAGGTTTTAAATCAATATGCTGCTGGCAGGAGCATATCATCTTCTCCAACCACATATGAATTCTTGCCCAGTATTTTTTTGTTTCTACACACATCCACCACATATGATAATAGGATCCTGGTGTCTGATGACATTTCCAACATTTAGTTGATTTATCTTTAAACATTTTTGCCAGTCTTTCAGGTGACAAATGCCGTCTATAAAACATCTTGTACAAATTCTCCTTGTGTGCAGTAGATATTGTTAACTTATTTCTATGCCATAATTGCTGCCATTTATCTAGCTCTATCGTATATCCAATGTTTTTTGCCCATGCTATCATTGTTTCTTTAACTTGTTTTTCTAATTTGGTACTCCATAAATAGCTATAGTCCAAGCATGGGTTAAATTCATCTGATTGGTCAGAGACTGAGTTGGAAATTCTTTGGCCACGCCTCCTTCTCCTGGCCGAGCCTCAGTTTTTTTCAACTCAGTCTGAAAGAGAGTCTTGTTTGAGTTGGCTCTGCAATTGGATATGTATGTATGTATGTATGTATGTATGTGTGTATAGATATATAAAGAGCCTCTTTAAATTGAGGCTTGGGTGGCTAGACAGTGTGGAGAGGCACAGGCGAGCATAATAGGCATTTGGGAGAACTGAGGCTTCGGTTTCTCCCCAATTGGGTGCCAGCTGAGACCTGCGGCTTGAGGAGAAGCATGCTGATCGGAAGGCTGATAGCCCCATTTTGTGGATGGCGGCCATTTTGTATGCAGTTTTACAGCAGTTAGAAAGTGCAAACCGATCAGCCTGCCAACAATTTGGAGCAAGTTGTCTTCGTTAACAGACCTGGACATCACTGAGGAGCACTTTACACTCAAGTAAACCGTGTTGCCGTTTTTTAGGCGTGTTTTTGTGGCGTTTGTGGCCGTGTTGCCGGTCTCACGCCTGTTTTAGCAGTGGAAGTGCCCTGATTATTACTGCTGCTGCTGCTGTTACTGTTTGCAGTTTCACACGCAAACAAATCGTATTGCCGATTTGGTGTGATTTCTCAAGGTTTGGACTCGCAGTGAGTAATTGTCTAGGCTTGCCTAGCATTCTTATCTCCACAGCTCAGTTATATATTGTTTATAATATATTGTATTATACTGTTAATATTTAATACAGTAATGGCAAATATTAGTGATTCTGAGGGAATCACTAATTCCCTCAGTCAGCATCAGGCTGAATGTTCTACAGCTAAGAAGCCTAGATTGCATTCTAACAAAGCCTCTACTAGCACCCAAGCCAAACATTCAAAATTATCATCTGCAGCATCTGAAAAAGATACTCAGAGAAGGCAAAAGGCCTTATAGAAGCATTTTGCAAAGGCTCAGCAACAGGCTGGGGCACCTAAATCCCCAGAGCTTTCTAGGGGTCAGAGTGGGCTTACTAACACTTAACTCCGGCTTTGCAAACACAAAATGTGCAGGAGGATCAGCCTAACTGGTCTTCTACTGTGCCTTAAGAGTCAGGTTTTCATGCTGATCTATTTCAGGAAGGGATTGAGCAGACCCCTATTCAGTGTACTTCATGTTCCTTGCAGGGGCCTGGCAAAGGGCGTTCTGTGCCATCTGCCACGTTTACTCCCATAGCAGCTGGACTCGGCCCCATGGAGGTGGCAAATCAAAGATTGTCTGCAGAGTTACGTTATGCTATTGTGCAAACTATTACTCAAGGCATTGATGAGGCACTGGCACAAAGAGGGTTGATGGCTCCTTTACAATCAGGACCCTTAAGGCCTGAATCTCTGCATCACCCCTTGCATGGCAATAGAGGTTACCTTGAGGAATCACATCATGCCACTGCTTCTGTTCATAGTGAGGCTTCGCTGGAAGGAGAGGAAGAATTAGGGGATTTTGAATTTTTAGGTGATGAGGGGATTGCCCCAGATAAACCCACCTATTCTGGTTTGTTCCGCTCCCATCTTTTTAAAACCTTATTACTTAAGGCCAAAATGACAGCTAACATGGGGTGGATGGAGAGTTCCACTGAAGATACTATGGAATCTCAGGATCTTTGTGCTAGTCTATTTACAGAGCAGGTAATCACCCAGGAAGTTATTCCTTCACCAAAATTTTTTGTTGATGTAATTCAAAGGCACTGGGAACAACCTGCCTCGGTCTCAGCACCAAGTGGCATGGATAAGAAAATGTACACAGCTGAAAAAGAGCTTGAGGAGCTCCTCCAGATTCCAGCTGTTGATGCCCCTCTAGCCAATTTGGCTTCTGCAGCCATTCTCCCCTCTGATAACGCGGAAGGGTTGAAAACTGAGGATAGGAAAGCGGATTTAGCTGCCCGCAAAACTCACCAGTCAGCAGCTTGGGCAATTTGATCTGCTACAGCAGCTTCTTTCATTTCTAGAACATCACTTTTATGGCTGAAACCGATGTAGGCCAGGGCTTCTCCAGATGATACCTGTCTCCAACAAGACATCAGTAAACTGATAGCTGCAACAGAGTACACTGCTGATGCGACCATTAATGCAGCAAAATTTGCCTCTAGGGCTCTGGCTTCAAATATCACCTTCAGACGTTTGTTATGGTTACGCCAGTGGCAAGTGGACATGAGGGCCAAATGGCGTTTGGCAGCTGTTTCCTTTAAAGGACGCCAGCTGTTTGGGGAGGTGTTAGATCCTATCCTGATAGAAGGTAAGGATAAAAGGAAGATCCTGCCTCAGTCAGCTAGGAGATCCGACAGGAGACCTACTCCTTATTACCGCAGGCAGCCCTTTCAGAATACTGAGGCGGGGTTCTCTGCCTCGCAATTCCACAGACAATATTCCCACAGTTTCGATAGGGCACAAGACAGGTCAAGATTTCGAGACAGATCTCGACAGCTGCAATGCAGACAACCTTATCAAGGATCCAGGGGACAGCCTTACCGTCATTCGAAATGACTCGTGGACTCAGATCCCTATTGGCGGCAGGTTAAGGATGTTTGCCGACCAGTGGAGGGAGACAACCACAGATGGGTTGTCTCAGACAGGGAGATTTTTAAACATCTATAGATCTCAAAGAGGCTTACCTCCATGTTCCCATAAGGCTATCCCACAGGAGGTTCCTCAGATTACATTTGCAGGCCACCATTGGCAATACCGGATGCTTCCCTTCGGCCTCTCCTCAGCCCCGAGAACCTTCACCAAGTTGCTGGACATAGTAGCAACACATCTGAGGGAGCGCTCCATACACCTGCAGTGTTATCTCGACAATGTCCTAATTCAGGCATCGTCCCTCAGGTAGGCAGAACGGGATTTACGAATTACAATCCAGACACTTCAGGACCACGGGTTCTCCGTGAACTGGGAGAAAAGCCATCTGACACCGTCCACCAAGCTTACCCATTTGGGTGCGGTGATCGATACTCAGTTATCACAAGTGTTTCTATCTCAGGAGAGAAAGGATAGTATCAGGGAGATGGTAGTTCAGGTGCAGACCTTGGGGTTAGTGCCCCTATTGCTTCTTTCCCAGCTATTAGGGAAAATTACCGTATTTTTCGGAGTATAAGACGCACTGGAGTATAAGACACACCTACCTTTTTGGGTTGTTGTTTTTTTTTAGTTTTTTTTTTATTTTTTAGACAAACACATATACAAACATACAATGTATTTTCTTTGAACAGAGTATTTGGCCGGTTCACAAATTTAAACAGTGTTTAATCTTTTCAATTAAATTTACAATTTCTATATTTCCTTTTTGCCATATTTATTCCTCATCTATTTTTTAAAAACCCAATATTATCCTTCATCCTCATGTCTAATCTTAATTATATTCAATTTTTCTCTTCTCTTCTATATTATACCCCTTCCTATTGTCATCTATTTTTATATCCATCCTCACATTGATTAATTATTTAATATTACAATTGTTTAATACAAATTCAACATTTTTATATAAATCAATTAGTTATAATTATCTTTTTTGTATATTAATCAATATGAACATGAATATTCCAATTATTTCCATGCAATCCAATTTCTTATAAATCAATTTTTTTAAAAAAATTATATTTATATGCCGCCCTTCTCCGGAGACTCAGGGCGGCTTACAATGCGTTAAGCAATAGACTTCATACTTTTGTATATTTATACAAAGTCAGCTTATTGCCCCCACAAACCGGGTCCTCAATTTACCCACCTTAGAAAGGATGGAAGGCTGAGTCAACCTTGAGCCTGGTGAGATTAGAACTCGCAGTAATTGCAGGCAGCTGGATGTTAAATGCTGCCTTTAGTAGGAGGCATTAGCCTGCTACGCCACTCAGGCTCCTTAATTAATTAATTATATTTACCAATAATAATAAACCAAATAATTTCCCCCATATATTCCTCCAAACCATAACTTAACCATTTCTGCTTTCAACACAATATAGAATTAATAGCATCTCAATTTTTACAATTCCCTAGTTAAATAGACCTTTTTTTCTTTTGGGTTTTAAAATCTTGAACTCTCCTCTTTTGCCCATTGTTTGCACCTACGTTTTTTGGTGAGCAAAAAGAAAAAGAAATCTCTCTACCTGCCTCATTTTGTCACGTTGCAGCAGAGCCTTATTTACTTTCAGTTTCGCTTTAGCTAGGGGAAAAAAATATCTGCTCGGCACTCTTTGCAGCAAGCAAAGAGCTTGCAAAACAAGAGCTTGCAAAAGAGCCTGCACAAAACATCTGAGAACAAATCAGATGAGAGTTGGGAGGCCGATCTAATCAACTTGTGCTAATTAGCCTATGCAGAAGCTGAATGGGGCTGTTTTTTCTTGCTGTTTGCTTGCAAGGAGGTAAGTGCTAGGAGGCAGAGGTGAAAGGGTGGGGGCCAGTGGGTGGGCAGGGCTACATTCGGTGTATAAGACGCACCTAAATTTTCACCCCCTTTGGGGGAGTAAAAAGGTGCATTTTATACTCCGAAAAATACGGTATTTCTTGTTTAGCAATAGTTCCGTGGGCTCGGTTACATACCAGGGCCTTGCAATGGCTACTTCTGCCCAGCTAGAGGTCAGGGCGCAGCAACTCCCTGTGCAAAGTCAGGGTTCCCCCACAGGTTCTTCATTCCCTGAACTGGTGGAAGTCGGCAGCTAACATCAGACACCAGCCTCTTCAGTTGGGGGGCTCATCTGAATTCCAATGTGATTCAAGGGCGGTGGTCTCAGCAGGATTTTCTAAATGACATCAATTGGCTGGAGCTGAAAGCAGCCCATCTGGTGCTACATCACTTTCAAAAAGAATTGGCAAATCAACATGTCCTTTTGTTGACAGACAGTGTCACCGCCAAGGCACACGTCAACCGACAAGGGGGCACTCATTCCAAGCTTCTCATGCGTGAAGTGAGGAAGTTGGGTCTCTGGGCGGAGCAACACCTGCAATTGCTACAGGTGGAACACATTGCCGGAACGTCCAACTCCACAGCAGACTGGTTGAGCGGAACAACAATAGACAAGTCCGAATGGCGACTCCACCCAGACCTCTTCTACCTCATAACGGTTCATTTCGGGACTCCAGTCATGGACTTTTTTGTCAATCCACAAAACACCCACCTGCCTCGGTTTTTCTCCCGGTATTGGACATCAGCAGCCAAGGGGACCAACGCTCTTCATTGCCTGTGGCTGATTGGACTGCTGTATGCCTTTCATTCCATTCCGCTGATCCAGAGAGTAATCAGGAAAATCTTGGAGGAAGATGCGGAGGTGTTGTTAGTGGCACCTCATTGGCCGTGACGTTCATGGTTCGCGGACCTGATGTCACTGTCCATCTCGCGTCCCTGGATATTAAAACCACACAGGGTCTCCCTCTGCCAAGGAGCCCTCCAACATCCAGAACCCCAGTGGCTCAAGCTGGCCGTTTGGCACTTAAGCGGGAGACCCTGAGGAAGGAACGTTATTCACCAACTAACGTAATTTCCACTATACTTGCTTCTAGGAAACCATCGACAATCCAGATTTATAATGCCACCTGGACGTCATTCTGTCGCTGGTGCACCAAAGAGAACCTTGTCCCTACATCTGTAACTGTTCCACAGGTCCTGGATTTCCTGCAATGGGGCCTGGAGAAAGGGTTGTCTACCAGTACCCTCTGTTGCCAGGTTGCGGCCTTGGCAACCATCTTACCAGGTGATGGACCTGTTCCTCTGTCTCAACATCCAAGGGTCCGCAGCTATTTGAAAGGAGCTGGCAACTTATTACCTCCAACAGTCCACAGATACCCGACCTGGGATCTATTGGTGGTTTTACAGGCTCTCACATTACCACCATTCGAGCCTTTAAGGACCACCACTCTCAGACTGTTCACATTGCCTTCTTGGTTGCGATCACATCAGCACGCAGAATATCTGAACTTGCAGCTCTTTCGGTGCACCAGGATTTGTGCATTTTTCACCCGGAGAGGGACATTCTTCGCTTAGACCCGACATTGGTGCCAAAGATAAATATCTGGTTCCACTGGGCGCAGGAAGTTATTCTACCAGACTTCTGCCCCAATCTGAGACATCTGCGTGAAAAACACTGGCATACCTTGGACTTTCGCAGGGCTTTAAAGAGGTACATTAAACCCACAACCTTTTTCCGACGAACGGAATCCTTATTTGTATTCTTCCAGCCCACGTCTATGGAGAAGAAAGTATCTCCATCCACCATTGGACTTTGGCTCAAGGCTTGTATTGCCTTAACTTATGAACAGCAGGCCCGGCTCGTGCCTTGTCGCATCACAGCACATTCTACCCATAGTGTCGCCACTACAGCAGCTTGGGCTACACAAACCTCGATTCTGGAGATTTGCATGGCTGCCATTTGGGCTTCTCCTTCTCCATTTGTGCGGAATTACAAATTAGACCAGTACGCATCTGCGGAAGCAGCATTTGGGAGACGTGTTTTGCAGAGAGTCCTGCCAGCCGAGGGGACCTGGACCAATCTTGTCTTCCGCCCTGTAACAATTTAGCTTAGGTATATCCTGTGCTTGGACTCTCCAAGCAGCACACAGGAGAATAAATGTTGGACTTACCTTGAACGTTCTTTCTATGTGCGCTGCAGGAGAGTCCAGTCCCACTCTGGCTTGTGGTCCGGGGCCCAGGAGTGA
Source organism: Ptyas mucosa (assembly GCA_012654045.1). NCBI lineage: Eukaryota > Metazoa > Chordata > Lepidosauria > Squamata > Colubridae > Ptyas > Ptyas mucosa. The sequence continues at coordinate 29,125,535 of WNWU01013815.1, read as the reverse complement.
TCAATTCTTCGATTGGACTGCGTCTTCTTCTGTTCCTGGTGTCGTTGAAAAAAAAACTGAGGCTCGGCCGGGAGGAGGAGGCATGGCCAAAGAATTTTCAACTCAGTCTCTGAGCAAACAGATGAATTTAACACATGCTTGGACTCTCCTGCAGCGCACATAGAAAGAACGTACAAGGTAAGCCCAACATTCATTTCATTTTAAATTCCCCCTTTCCTGACAAAATATCCTCATATCTGACAATATTTCCCATATTAATAATATTTGGATGTATTAGTGCTTCCATTGTCGAAAACCAAACTGGTATCTTCAAGCAATGTTTTCTTTAATTTTCTCCCATATTAATAATAAAGTGTTTCTTATATTGAAACAGAAGGGTCTTATACTATACCTTTATTGATCTAAGTCTTGTATCATGCACAGTATTGTATTGTTTTCTGAGGTACTGACGTTGGAGTAGAAGTTGTGTTGCAAACCTCAAGAAAGTACAGGGAAGAGAAATGAGTAACTTGTTAAATGTACCGATGAGCTTAATGACCTATGTTCTATATCATCCCTGTAACGAACTTATATTAAGAAACATATTAGCAGAGGTGATCATGGAAAGTAACAGACACTGTGTAAGATAGTATCCATATATGGAAATAGAGTCAGAAGCGTGACATCTCTGGCATGGCTAGAATTGCATAAGGTATAAAAGGTACACCTTGGGTGTAGCCCAGGATTCGGAATCTGACATGTGAATGCTCCGAACCTTTGCTAGGAAATAAACCTGTGTTCTAACTTTTGTGGTCTTGTCTCCTGCATTTGGGAAAGTGGGTTTTCCCGCTTCAATATAATGTCTTTGGAAGTAACTATGTATCTTATTTTTCCCATACCATAAAAAGGCGTGCCAACCCAATTGCAAGTCATGTCCCTCCAATGTCAATAATCTTGTATTTCTCAATACAATCCATTCTTTCATCCATGTTAACACTGCTGCCTGGTAATTAAATTCCCAGTTTGGTAGTCCAAACCCTCTGGTTCCCGCATCTTGGAGCAGTTTTAAGTTGATTCTCGCCTTCTTCCCCTGCCACATATATTTCACTATTATTTTATTCAAATTTTCAAAATATTTTTTCTACAATTTTATTGGAATTGTTTGAAATAGAAACAATAGCCTTGGTAGTATGTTCATCTTGATTGTTGCTATTCTTCCTATTAACGATAATTGCAAATTTTTCCATATCTCCAAATCTGTCTCAATTTGTTTTATTAGTTTATAATAATTATCTTCCTTAATCGTAACATATTTTGCTGTTAGTTGAATCCCTAAATATCTTACTTTCTTTGTGATCTGCATATCTAATTTCTTCGTTAACTCCCTTTTCTGCTTTTCTAAAAATATCTTAGTTTTGTCTTAATTAATTTTCAATTCTGCCACTTCACCATATTCTTCTATTCTTTCTAATAGTTTTGGCCCTCTTTCTTGTGGATCTTCTAAAATAAACACCAAATTGTCTGCAAATGCCTGTAATTTATATTCCTCCTTTTGAATTTCCATACCTTTTATCTCTTTATCCTGTCTTATATTTCTATTCAATACTTCCAGCATCAGTACAAATAATAGTGGGGATAGAGAACATCCCTGCCTTATACCTTTCATAATAACCTTTTCCGTCATATCTCCATTTACCACCACCTTTGCCGATTGTTTTTAATATATCGTTTTAATCATATTAGTAAATCTATCCCCCAAATCCATAACTTTTAATTAAGCCAACATAAATTGCCAGTTCACATTATCAAACGCCTTTTGTGCATCAAGGAATATCAATGCCATTTGTTTCTCTGGATGTGCTTCATAATATTCCAATGAGTTCAAAATTATTATCATATTGTCTCTGATCTGTCTCTTAGGTAAGAAGTTATTTTGGTCTGTATCGGGTGGGTTCTACTTACCTTTACTACCGGTTTGCAGTGGGTTGCATTTAACATTTAAACATTTTTAAATCTTTCTGGTATAATAGGTAATTTAGCTTTTTCTAACTATTGTTTTTTTTTCCTGACATTGTCTCTTGTTTGTATAATTTTTCATAATCATGAATCATTTTCTTTTTCTCATCATTTCGGTAACGTACTGTCTTTTCATCTATTAATTGATAGATTGATTTTTTTCCTTCTTTTTTTTTCAATCTATATGCTACCCATCTTCCTGGTTTATTTGCGTTTTCAAAAAAGTTTTGTTTAGATCTCTTAATTTTTTGAGCTACCGTATTTTTCGGAGTATAAGTTGCTCCTTGTCACTGCGTTTTTGTGTTTTCCAGCTGTGCTTGAATTCTAAGACTTACGGTAGTTGCTGAGTACCTTATCTCTAAGCTACTGCGCACGTCCACATTTTTTCTTTTCTTCTAACTTTCTTTGTTCGCCTGCAAGAGGTAAGGCAGGAACACTGCCAAGATGTAATTAATAGCTAGTAAGATTGTTTTTACTTCTATATAATAAAATGTGTTTTATTAGAATGTATCTCGGGTTTATTTTTCTTAAAAGTATACTTTAAGGAAAAGCCACGGTCCGTCTCTAATTAAGTGCAATTACTCAAGGGGGAACGGGATTAATTGCCACCCTGACACGTGGTAGCAGAGGTCGGTTGGATTGATTTATGGCTTTTTCCTTGCTTGTTACTTTGATGATAAGTCTAATTAGACATGATTAATTTAGCGACTGTGGAACGCTGATTAGTTGACTGCTAAGATGCCAAAAAAGAAGAAAAAAGGGAAAATGAAACTCAGAGCATTCTCTACAAGTGATTTGAATCTCTCCGACGAAGAAGAGGCAGAAAGAAGGCTTTCAAATTTCCAGCTGCTCGCTTCAGCCACCCAGCTAGAAGGAGCTGTAGGAGGAGTACAAGAAATGGATGAAATGCTCTTTAAGAGGCTTCAGGAGGAAGAGGACAGAAAAGCTGCTCTTGAAGGCGACGTGTGGCAACTGAGGTCAGTGACGTTCCCTTCTGACTATGCATGCTCTCAAACAGTTCTCCGAGAACCTTTTGAATTTGTAATGCTTGGTGCAAGGCCAAAGGTTTCACAAACGGCTGAGCCTTTTTCCTCCCACACACACAGAGAAGTAATTTATTATTCTCCTCGAAGCTCTAACCTCACCCAGCATGAGCAAGCTATGAAAAGCTACCATGATCAAATATAATTTTTTGAATGTGAGCTATCCCAGGCAAAAATGGCTTTATCTATGCTCGAGCCAGATAAGAGAGATTCTCGTGTTTTTCAAACCCCTAAAACCTCACATTTTGCCTTCTTCTCCGAAGCCTAAGACACACCCCCTAGAGGGTATTGTGTCAGGCAAATCAGAACAGAGAGCTGTGTACATGTCATAATTGTCACATGACGTTCTCTCTTCTCAAATTACACATCATGCCACGAAGGCAGAAAAGTTAACTGAGCAGCCTAAAACTAAAGTTGTAGCACCATTTGCCGGCGAAAGTAATTTATTAGAGAAAGCCGACATGCATTTCAGATTGCAAGAACAATTACAAGTATTGCATCAGACTTTATCAAACATGTCCCTAACTCATTCAGATATTCAGACTGCAATGCAACAAGTGTCTCCACAGGCCCAATCTTCAGCACCCCCTGGTGGTGCTGGTGTCTTTTTAGATGGAGCACAACAACGCTTAATGCAGCAAAGGCAAATGACTGCGTCACCAGCAGGCCATGTTAATATTGCAGCTCAAATCCAACAGCTCCAAGCTCAAATACAAGTGGCAGCTGGAGCACAGCAAATTCCAATACAGCAGCCATATTTTCAAGTGCATGCACAAATGCTTCCAGCTGTACAACCAGGGCCAGCTCCTGGTCCACCTCCAGCAGCACAACCAGGGCCATTTTTGGGTCCACAACAAGCACAACAGGTATTTTTACCGGCACAGCCAGCATACCAAATGCATATTCCTCAACTAGCATCTTCTGTTGCTCCACTGGCTGGTGAGTCAAAATTAAAGATGTCAGTACAGAATTAAAAGGCCTGGGTCAGTGAGATTGGACTATTGCTCCGCAGAGAAGGTACTCACTGTATAGTTCTTAATCCTCCTGCCCAGCCATGGACTCCTGCAATAAGAGACTTAGAGACAAAAGCTTGCACAACATTATTGATGTCCATGGATACTGAACTGCAGGTTACTTTTCCGCTTGATGCAACAGCCCAACAAATTTGGGTCCAATTGGAAAATTGCTACAGGCTTGTTTCAATTGAATCTTCATGTTTGCTCATGTCTGAGTTCCATGGTTCAAGATTGAAACCTGGTGAACAAATTGGAGGACATTTAACCAAACTGAAAGGAATGAGAAAAGAATTGAGAGAAAGAGGCTATCTTATTGATGATATTCAAATGATCAGTATTATCATTAACTCATTGAATTATGAATGGAAAGATACCATTACAAAGATTAATCAAGTGCCTATTGCTCAACGCACAGTGGACCATGTATGCAGACTTTTAACTGAACAAGAAGCACTCATGCTAGCCACGCCACATTTCAGAGGACCACCCACATCAAGAGCTCCAGCGAGGCGTCCCGAGGAAGAGCCTACGTTCCAAGGATGCCAACATGCCACCCGGGATTGTCCCCAACGAGTTCCAGCTCTCGTCACGTACCAGCCCAGAGGAACAGATTCCAAAGGAGGCAGAGGCGGAGGACAAGGTCGTCATGGTCCCAGGCGTGTTCTGCAAGCTCCACTTGCCACATTGGCTTTAACCAATGATCCACAACCTCATCCAGAATATGACAGACAACTTCTGTGGACTTTGGACAGTGGTGCAGCATTAAAGAAAGGAACTTTTCACAGAGATGCACGAGTCTGAACCTGAACTACGTGAACTTTATTCTTTTTCCAATCATCCTTGTCAGGTCAGAGGAAAAGGAACTGTTTATGTTGAAGAGCTCAATGCATTCATCCCTGATGTTTATTACATACCAACAGCAAATAGTAGTTTGCTTAGTCAGAGTCACTTGTCTAGAGTATTAAAGTTCCATGTCCACCACCTCGAAAAAGCAAGTTATATAGTTAAAAATGGAGATATTGTTGCTGAAACCATGTCAATTGGTGGTGTTTATTACATAAAGCCAAAGGGAAAACCGCAAGCACAGGCAAGTATACAAACTCCAAAAGAGGAGAGCACAGGCCCAGAGAGAGATGTTCCAGAGAGAGATCTTGTTGCTACTCCAAAGGCTCCTAAAGCCAACAAAAAGAAAAATAGGAAACAGGTCGCTCAGAGCAAGCCTGAGGTTCCTCATAAAACTGTTAATGTTGAAAATTCACTAACTGGTAAACCTTTGCATTCCAGGTGTATCCATAAGTGGCATAGAAGATTGGGGCATGCCAGTTTCCGTGTTCTTAGGAAAATGCCGGAGTTTGCAAAAGGTTTGGATTTAAAGGGGTGTAAGGTGCTTTGGGATTGTGCTGTCTGCAAGAAAGCCAAATCCAAAGCAGCAGCCATTCCAAAACGCGCTACACGCCTGTCAACACGCATTTTTGATTTGGTGCACACTGACATAGTAGGTCCTTTTCCGCCAACACTTGTTGGTAAAAAATAATTTCTAACAATAGTTGATAATTACTCTAGATATGGATATGTATATCCCATGAAAGAAAAATCTGAGACCTTTCAGATCTTGTTTCTACCCAACACCAAGTTCACATCGCCAGAATCCAGAGTGGTTGTGGTGCTGAATTCATGTCTCAGCGTTTCCAGGACTGGATGCGTAAGAATGGAATTCTTCATCAAACCTCGGCTCCTTACCAGCTCGTAATGGAGTCGTAGAACGATGACAAGGGGTCCTGCAAACCATGATGCGTTGTCTCCTAAAAGACGCCAACCTTAGTATGCCATACTGGGGTGAAGCTATCAAATATGCAAACTACATTGTCAACGGTACTTGGAGCAGTGTAATAAATCAGACTCCTTTCTTCATGATGTATGGGTACAAGCCCGATCTCAAAAACCTCCATATTTTTGGTTCATACGCTATGGTGAACATTCCCTTAGCTCAAAGAAGAAAAGGAGGTCCAGTAGCAAAGAGACTGAGATTCATGGGTATTGATGATAACTCAAAATGGAGCAAATTTATTGACTCCAGACATGTAATTGTGATTTCTCAATCCGCTAATTTTGAGGAAGATGTTGACTGGTCCAGGATTCATTCCAATGATCCTGGAGTTTATTTTCCTAGAGATGATGATGTTGATGCCACGCAGCCTGATGATGAAGATTCACAGGCAAATGTTCCATCCACTAGTTCTCAACCTGATGTTCCGTCTTCACAAGCCGCGGATGTTGACGCTAGTGATGAATGTGGGGACGAGGATGAAGCAGAAGAAGAATGGACTGTTGTTCCAAGGTGTTCCAAGAGGGCCACAAAGGGGATCCCTCCACAGCGATATTCGTGGCAACTGATAAAAACACCCTTGCCTTTGATTTGCAATGTTACACTTCCACCTGATACGTTCACACAAATCAAGCATCTTCCTGATTCAGAGCAAGAGAAGTGGTATGAGGCAATGCAGGCTGAAATGGACAGTCTAAAGAAATTTAAGGTGTTTACACCTGCAAAACCTCCAACAAACAAGAAAGTCATTGGCACTCAATGGGTCTACAGAATCAAAAGGAAGCCAAATGGTGAGTCAAATGGTACAACTCCAGACTTGAGGACTACACAAATACCTACTCACCAACAGTCTGGACTGAAAGTGTAAAAATTGCTTTAGCCACCGCCACTATTCTTGGTTTAGAAGTTTTCCAATTCGATGTTGACACGGCTTATCTGGATGCTGACCTAGATGACGAGATTTACGTAAAAGGTCCTCCAAGGTTCCGACAGCAAGAAGGGGATACCTGATTTCTATAAAAAAGTCTTTATGGTCTGAAAGAGTTTGGTTTAATGTGGTACATATGTCTTACTGACAAACTAAATTCAATGGGCTTTATTAAGTCCGAAACTGATGAGTGCGTGTTCATAAAAGATCTAACAATACATATGAGATAGTTCTTGTTTATGTTGATGACATTGTTTATATTGGTCCAGATAAGCAGATGAGTGAAAATTTTGCTAAAGCTTTGCAGAGATATTTCACATTGAAATCTTTAGGTCATGTTAGCACTTATTTAGGTGTTCAGATTGACAAAACACAGAAGGGGTTTAGTCTTTCACAAGAAGATAAAATTGAACAAATTTTGCATCATTGCAACATGAAGGATGCTAACACAACAAAGACACCCATGCATACAAATTTTCACAACTTGACACATGAACCAAGACCTGAGTTCGAGGATTGAACACTTTATCGTTCAGTTATTGGGTCACTGTTGTATATTAGTAATTGGACCAGACCCGACATTGCACTTAGTGTTAATCTCTTATCTTGACACGTAGGTAAGGCAAAACAGTTTCATTGGACATGCGTTAAGAAATTATTGAAATACCTAAACCACACTAAAAAATGAAGTTACTGTTAGAACCAACACATACTGATTATGCAGAATTATGTTGTTATGCAGATTCTGATTGGGCGAGTGATAAGAAATCACGTAAAAGTACTTCAGGTTATATGATGTTCTTGAATGGATGTCCTGTTTACTGGCAAGTGCGTAAACAGAATTCTTTTTCTTGTTCATCTACTGAAACTGAATATGCTTGTGTTTCAGATCCATGTAATTCTCTAACGTGGTTTGATGCTTTGGTCACAGATATCTGGACACACCCGATTCGACCAATCACTGTGATGGAAGACAATGAATCAATGGTTTATATTTCTGAATCACATTTCACAGGTTCTAGGTCCAGACACATTGACATCCGTTATCAAAACATAAAACAATTAGTAAAACAAGGGTTTGTTAAATTGCAGTATGTATCTACACATGATCAGATTGCTGTTATGCTGGGTCTTCCAGTGCAGTTGTCAGGGCGGAAGATTGGCACGACGTGAGCTCCGTGATGCCGATCGAATTTCTGGAGCCTCCGTGGCTTTTTTTTGCCGTTCTCAGCCCCGGAGAGTTTGTGGGAGCAGAGGGGCTTTCTTTGGAGGCGAGGAGGGGGAGTGCGACCCGCTCCGCCGCAACAAAGTGTGAGCTCCGAGGACCCGGAGGACAGGAAGAGGGCCGTGGAATAGCGGCCCCGAAGACAGTGATGCTGCGCTTTTCTTAAACCGGCACAGGGAGACAAGACGGGACAAGACAGGACAAGAAGAAGAAAGAGAAACTGAATTTTAAATTGCAGGGACTGTGCAGCGACTTGAGGGAATAGCGGCAGCCTAGATTACAAGTGAAGGAGGCTTACCTACTAGGTTTCTGATTATCTCGCGGCTGTGGGACTGGAGAGAAATGGAACGGAAGTACGACTTAATTGGATTTCGTGCTGGAGTTTACTGGATTTAATGAAACTTCGGCTGTGATAACAATTGAACTTTAGCGAACAAAAGAACAATATACTGCAAATTATTAACTATTAACTATATGAAGAGGGTGATGTTTAGGGGGTAAATCCTCTCCTGACCCCCCTTCCCCCCAGAAGTTCAGTGTGACAGTGAGCTCTTTCCTGTTTACTTTAACTACTTGGATAAACGGATTTAAGATTGGAGATTGATATTTCCTCGAAAGAATCAACTGATAGTTTATATACGTTTTCTTAATATACTTTTGCTTAATATCTTTAACCTTTAATATTAATTAATTAATTAACTTATTAATTGCATATATTGATTGTTGACTAATGGATTGATTATATAACTATTGATTTAGTTTTACTATTTTTTTAAATTAAATTTATATACCGCCCTACTCCCGAAGGACTTAGGGTGATGAACAGCCACAGAATAAAACACATACATACAAAAATTTAAAATAGAATAAAAACGAATTAAATAATTTGGCTGACACAAATTTAAAATACCCAATAATTTAAAAAACAAATTAAAATTTGCATTTAACAGGGGGAACGCCAGGCCAGCTTGATGAAATAAAAAAATCTTAAGTGCGCGATGGAAGGTGCACAGATCCAGGATCGTCCGTATCTCCGGGGGGAGCTCGTTCCAGATCGTAGGTGCCCCCACAGAGAAGGATCTCCCCCGGGGGCCGCCAGTCGACATTGTTTGGCCGACAGCACCCGGAGGAGCCCCTCTCTATGGGAGCGTACTGGCCAGTGGGAGGCTATTGGTGGTAGCAGGCGGTCCCGTAGATAACCAGGCCCTAAGCCATGGAGCGCTCTAAAGGTGATAACCAAAACCCTGAAGCGCACCCGGAAGACCACCGGGAGCCAGTGCAGCACGTGCAGGAGAGTTGTTACATGGGAACGCCACATCATTCCCATAACCACCCGCACGGCCGCACTCTGCACCAGCTGGAGCCTCTGAGTGCTCCTCAGGGGTAGTGACATGTAGAGAGCACTACAGTAGTCCTGACGAGAGGTGACGAGGGCATGAGTGACTTATCCCGGTCATGGCCATCAAGTGCTCTTCTAGAGACAGCCGTGAATCCAGGAGGACGCCCAAGTTGCGCACCCTCTCCGTGGGGGCCAATGACTCGCCCCCAATAGTCAGTGATGGCACCAACTGACTATATTGGGACATCAGAAACCACAGCCACTCGGTCTTAGATGGGTTGAGCCTGAGCCTATTCCTCCCAATCCAGATCCGCACGGCCTCCAGGCACTGGGACATCACTTCAAGGGCATCGTTGGGGTGGTCTGGGGTGGAGATGTACAGCTGGGTGTCATCAGTGTACTGATGGTATCTCACCCCAAAACCATGGATGATCTCGCCCAGCGGCTTCACATAAATGTTGAACAGGAGGGGGGAGAGGACCGACCCTTGCGGCACCCCGCATATGAGGGGCCTCGTGGTCGACCTCTGTCCCCCTCTCAACACAGACTGCGACCAGTCAGAGAGAAAGGAGGAGAACCACTGCAACACAGTGCCTCCCACCCCTAACTCTTCCAACCGGTGCAGCATGAGACCATGGTCGATGGTATCAACAGCCGCTGAGAGATCTAACAGGACCAGTACAGAAGAGCTCCCGCTGTCCCGAGCCCTCCAGAGATGCATCAACCAACGCAACCAATGCCGTTTCCATGCTGTACCCGGGCCTGAAGCCGGACTGGAACGGATCCAGATTTAACATAAATTAGTACATTCATATATGTGTGTGTGTGTGTTTTCTGAGGTTTTCGCGGGTGTTTGTATGTAGGTCTTTGGTTATTTGGGTTTTCTCCCGCGTAAAATTGGAAGTGTCTTGGTGACATTTCGACGAAGTCTCATTGGTCATCTTCAGGCTGGTGTTCTCGGCTTCGTGCTTCCAGGAGCAATGTGTGATCGCAGCTGTTTCCTCCTTTTAACTGCCAGTGGGGGTGGGAGCTGATTGGGTGGGAGCATGGCTGTGTTCTGATTGGGTGGAGGTGTGCTTTGATTGGTTGGGGGCCTGGCTGTGCTCTGATTGGATGGGGGTGTGCTCTGTTTGGGTGGGGGCTTGGCTGATCTCGGGTTAGTCTGAGTTGCAGGGGGATTTGAGCTGGTGAGCTGCATTGCTGTTGTTTGGCTTCGCGTTCGTGGTCGTGCCACATCTTCGTGGTGGGTGTCAGTTTGCTTCATGTATGGATTGGAGGGGTTTAAATTGGCCAATGATGCAGCTTTGGTCTGGCTTCTGGTCTGTGGTCGTGCCTCATCATCGGTGTGGGTCTGGGTTTGCTTTTTGCGTGGAAGTGTGGTGGTGATATCCTGTGTGATTTTCGTGAGTGTGGGTCTGGTGTCATTCTTTGTCTTAAGGACTCGTTTGTCAATAAGGACGGGTTTCCAAATGGCTGGTAGGCGGGAGGTTTAGCATGCACTAAACCAACAGAAGAATAAGTGCACGCATTGAAGAACACAAGAACTCAGTCAGAAAAGAGGAACCAACTTCTTCCCTGGTCCAACACTTTAAAGCCACAGGACATGATATTGACTTTAAAAAGACCAGAACTATCGCCAAAACTGAACACTTTAACAACAGAATAATCAGAGAAGCCATCGAGATAGAAAAAGGCCCACACAGCATGAATAAATGAGATGATACCTCCCGCCTACCAGCCATTTGGAAACCCCTCCTTATTGACAAACGAGTCCTTAAGACAAAGAATGACACCAGACCCACACTCACGAAAGCCACACAGGATATCACACCACACTTCCATGCAAAAAGCAAACCCAGACCCACACCGATGATGAGGCACGACCACAGACCAGAAGCCAGACCAAAGCTGCATCATTGGCCAATTTAAACCCCTCCAATCCATACATGAAGCAAACTGACACCCACCACGAAGATGTGGCATGACCACGAACGCGAAGCCAAACAACAGCAATGCAGCTCACCAGCTCAAATCCCCCTGCAACTCAGACTAACCCGAGCACAGCCAAGCCCCCACCCAAACAGAGCACACCCCCATCCAATCAGAGCACAGCCAGGCCCCCAACCAATCAAAGCACACCTCCACCCAATCAGAACACAGCCATGCTCCCACCTAATCAGCTCCCACCCCCACTGGCAGTTAAAAGGAGGAAACAGCTGTGATCACACATTGCTCCTGGAAGCACGAAGCCGAGAACACCAGCCTGAAGATGACGAATGAGACTTCGTCGAAACGTCGCCAAGACACTTCCAATTTTACGCGGGAGAAAACCCGAATAACCAAAGACAGATATACACACACACACACAAATACATCTTATTTAATTATAGAAAATTGAATTGATTTATGGTCTTAGTTAATTGAGATTGAAAAATAGTAATAGTAAGAATTAAACAAAAAGGAAAAACAAAAAGAAAAGTGGAATTTACTGTCAGACTAAATAATAGTAGTGCATGATAATTCGGAAAAATTTCCTCTAGCCAATATGTCTACCACAGTAACATCCACCAAAGTAATGAAGAAACATATAGCCTCTACAGTGGCATCCTCGCTGATAACAACTCCTCCATGGCTAAGAAAGTCATCTGAAAACCTACCAGTGGCAGAGAAAACAGTTATGATGCAAGGAATCCAGGCGATGTTTCAAAATATTCAGGAAATAATGAAAAAAAACCAAGAATCGACATCTAAAAATTTCGATGACTTGAAAACTGAGATGAGTGAACTAAGAGGAGAGATTAAACAAATTAAATTGACATTGGGAGAGATGAGAACAACCCTTTCCAAACACGAGGAGAGATTATCAGAGGTGGAAAAAACTACTGAAAGAATGGAAACCCAGATAGATAATTGTGAAAGGAGTTGTTCACAAGCGGTTGGGAAACTCGAGGATGAGGTAGTATTCTTAGAGATGGAGAAGTTGCCATTTTTTTTACGTTTTCAAAATGTGGTGGAGGACAAGGAGGAACAGCTTGAGGAAATTGTAGGAGAAGTGATTGCAGAAGTAGTGCAGAAAAGAAGTCTATAGTGATATAGATGAAGCGTATTGCGTCTATACTAACTATGCGAGACATCATAACTTGCCCAGGGAAATTCACGTGAGGCTTACCAAAAAGGCGCTTAGAGCTGAAACTCTGCACAAGGCTAGGGACCAGAATGTTACATGTAAAGGACGTCCAATTACAGTCTTAAAACAAATCCCTAGAAGGGTGCGGGAGCACAGACAGAATTACCAATTCATAACCTCGCAACTGAGGAAAAATAATGCGCCATACCAATGGCTATTACCCTAAGGCCTTTTGGTGACATGGCAAGATTGGAAAATCAAAATTGCAAACATACAGGACGCACAAGATTTCTGTGAGAATTTCTTTGGACCCACTGAAAGCGAAAGAGACAAAGAAATAGAGAGAGGAGCACAAGCATACTATGGAAAGGGGAAACAAGATGGGAGAAAGGGAGAGGAAGGGGGATTAGAAGAATACGGGGTAGAGACTCGTTTAGCAACCAAAACTAAAGGGATTAATAGAAATGGATCAAGGAGCGAGACTATTGACAGTGAACGTTAATGGCCTCAATGCTTCGACAAAGAGAAGACGTATATTATCGAAAATTGTTAAAGCCAAAGTAGATATAGCATGTTTTCAAGAAACGCATATAAAATTATCACAAGCCAATTTATTGAAATGCCCTAAAGCAAGGAAGCTGTTTGTTGCGGCCTCAGAGGAGAGAAAAAGAGGAGTAGCAATGTATGTAAACGAACATCTCTCGCCGATAGAACTATTCGCAGATGAAGAGGGAAGAATACTAATATTAGAGGTGGAACTATTACAGAGCAAGGTATTATTGATAGGAATTTATGCTCCTAATACTAAACACAAACTATTCTTCCGAAGAATCCAAAGAGAAATCCGAGATCTAGAATACGAGCAAATATGTTTTCTGGGCGAGTTTAATGCAGTCATTAATAGGATACAGGACTACAAAACAGGGGAAAACTCAAAAAAAGGAATTAGAGGACAAGATAAGAAAATCTTACCAAATATTTGTAGCGAAATGAGAGATGAATTAGGACTGAAAGATACCTGGCGCGAACACAACCCAATAGTTGAACAATTTACTTATTACTCTCCCAGGCATAAATCGTGGTCCAGGTTGGACATGATTTGGATGCCACAAGAACTTACCGTATATACTTGAGTATCAGTCGACTCGAATATAAGCCGAGGCACCCAATTTTACCACAAAAAACTGGGAAAACTTATTGACTCAAGTATAAGCCAGGGGTGGGAAATGCAGCGGCTACTGGTAAATTTCAAAATAAAAATAGATACCAATAAAATTACATTAATTGAGGCATCAGTAGGTTAAATGCTTTTGAATATTGATTTCAAAGAAAAACAGTAAACTAGCTCTGTAAGTGGAAAAGAGGATCAGCAAAAACAAAAATCTTGTCACCATGGTGAAGAGAAGCAGTTGTGAAATGAGTGACATGGTTGTTAAGAATGCTACAATGGGCATAAATGATGACCAGTCATAAGTGTGAGGACCGGTAAGAAGTGCGAGGTCCTGTCAGAAATCACTTTTTTCAGTCCTCTGGGTAGTCCTTTTGTGCATATGGACTACTCAGAGGGCTGAAAAAGTTATTTTTGACTGGTCCTCGCACTTGTGACCAGTCCTCGAACTTATGACTGTCCTCACATTTTACGTTTTTTGCCCTATCTTGTCACCATGGTGAAGACAAGCAGTTGTGAAATGAGTGACATGGTTGTTAAGAATCCTGCACGGGGATAAATGTGAGGATGGTCATAAGTGCGAGGACCTGTCAGAAATGACTTTTTTCAGCCCTCTGAGTAGTCCCTATACACATATATCACATGACCAGCTAGCCACACCCACCCAGTCACTGGCTTGATCTAATTTCAGGCAAGTTCAAGCCTCTGTTAAGAGATACCTGCATTCTCTCTCTCTCTTTCCTTTTTCTTTCTCTTTTTTTCTTTGTCTCTTTCTTCTCTCTCTCTCTGTGGACTTCAACTCCCAGAATTCCTGAGACAGCCAAGCTGGGAGAATTCTGGGAGTTGAAGTCCACAAGTTGTAAAAGGGCCACTTTTACCCACTCCTTAGCCTGAGCAAGGATAGCTAGCAGCCAATTACAAGAAGCTCTCAATTACAAGAAGCTCTCAACTCAAGCTCAGTGCACATGGGATCTTCCTAAACACTGAGGGTTTCTTTGTTTCTCCCTGCAACTTCTGGGAACCAAAAGAGTGCGGGGGAGGGGCGCCGCACCCCCTGTGCCCCATTTTGGCTTTAGCAAGCCTGCCTGCAACTCCTGGGAGCCAAAAAGGGGTGTGGGGGTGGGGCACCGCACCCCCCCACCCTTCCATTTTTGGCTTTAGCAAACCTGCCTGCAACCCCAGAAGCCAAAACGGTTGCAGGAAAAAAGGCTTTTTTTTCGTCACTCCATTATTAGCTGAGGGGGGCTTAAAATGTGCTGAAAACCTCGGCTTATGCTTGAGTATATACGGTAACTCTCAAGTGGAAGAGGTTAGAATCATGCCAAACGATTGGGCGGACCATAACCCAGTACTAGCCATATTAAAAAAAGAGGGAAAAAATAGAAGGAGATGGATGATGAGGTCAGACATCTTAAAAGAAATCGAACTTATACAAGAACTCAAGGCAGAAATAACTCTCTTTTTCCAAGAAAATAAGACACCAGGAATGCCACTCCAAGTACTTTGGGACACTGCCAAAGCTTTTATAAGAGGACTTGTTATTAAACACATGGCCATTAAACACAAAAAAGAAGAACAAGAAAGAGGTGAGTTAATAAGTAAACTAAAAAAAGCTGAAGACTAACTACAAGATAATCCACTATCCACAAGAGCAAAAGAACAGATAACATTGTTAAAACACCAGCTTAATCTCTTGGAGCTGGATAAATTGAAAGACAAGATAAAGGTAGCAAAGCAAAAACATTTTGAATCAGCTAATAAATTAGGAAGATGACTCACTTTTAGATTAAAAAAGGAAAAACAGAATAGACGAATCGACCAATTAGAAGACAGGGAGGGGAAATTAATAAATGATAAAGGAGGGAAGGAAAAAATTGCAGTTGACTTTTACAAAGAATTATATAGAAGAGAGGAGATTTCAGTAGATGAGATAAAAAATTACATAGAGAATTCAGACCTACCTAAGATACCCAATTTAATGAAAGAAATATTAGAAGAGGAAATTACCTTAGCGGAGATTGAAAGAGCAGTGAAGAAACAGGGAAGTTTGAAAACGCCGGGCACAGACGGACTCCCAGCCGAGTTATATAAAACAACGTTTGAGGTAATGGGAGAGCATATGAAAGATCTATTTAATGAAGTTCTGGGAAAAGCAGAAATTCCACACTCGTGGAGGGAGGCCAATATCAGCTTAATTCCTAAAGAGGAACCCCCCCCGACAGATATAAAAAATTATAGACCAATATCTCTCCTGAATTCAGACTACAAAATTTTTACAACAATTTTAGCAAATCGATTGAAAGGTTTTCTGAATGAATTTATACATATTGACCAAAACGGATTTCTTCCATCACGACAACTACGAGACAATTTGAGAGTCATACTAAATGTATTAGAGTCTTATGGAGACCACCCAGATAAGCAGGCCACACTAGTTTTTATAGACGCCCAGAAGACATTTGACAGGGTAAACTGGGAGTTTATAATATTACAGTTAGAATACATGGGCTTTGGACAGAGATTCATAAACGCAATCAAAGCTATTTACTCCAAACAATTGGCCAGACTATTGATAAATGGGGATCTGACAGAAGAATTCTCAATTGGCAAAGGCTCAAGACAGGGCTGCCCTTTATCCCCCTTACTTTTTATTTTATCACTAGAAACATTATTGCGTAAAATAAGGAATGAGGAAAGAATAAAAGGCCTTAGAATTGGACAACAGATATACAAAACTCAGGCCTTTGCAGATGATATGGTTTTCATCTTGGAAGACCCCATAAAATCCTGTTTACATTTATTAGAGATAATTGAGTAGTTTGGGGCGGTAGCAGGATTATTAATTAATAAAAAAACAAATGTATTAACCAAGAATATTTTAGAGGAAGCTAAAAAGAGATTACAGGAAGAGACTGGATTAAAAGTAGTCAATAAAATTAAGTATCTGAGAATTTGGCTAACTGGCAGATGCTCGAGCATACAAGAAGACAATTATAATAAACAAGAAAAGATTTAGATAAATGGGATAAAATACAGCTCTCACTTTTGGGACGAGTAACAACAGTAAAATCCTATGTCTTACTGAAGTTCAACTTTTTGTTTCAAACCGCCCTAGTGAATTTATCTAAAAAATTCTTTATGGAGCTAAATCAAATAATAACTAAATTTATCTGGCAGAGGAAAAAGCCACGGATAAAAAAAAAAAAAGATGATGCAAGAGGTAAAGGAAAGAGGAGGCCTGGGCTTACCATGCTGGGAGAACTACTTTTCAGCTGCCCTGCTAACTTGGGTAAAAGAGTGGATTACTTTAGGTAATAGTCGTCTTCTTAAGATAGATGGTTATGACCTACAACAGGGCTGGCATATGGCACTTTAGCGAGACAACACCCCACAAAGCAAATGGTTCTTCCAACATTACATAAGAAATATTTTAATTCGAAACTGGGAAAAGGTCAGAAAAAAATATATTAAAACACCATACTGGATATCTCCCTTAGAAGCACTGACTTATCCCAAACTCTATAACCCGGCGAAAAAATTAATATATAAAGATTTGCTAAACGTACAAGGAAAACTAAAATCTAAACAGGAATTGAACTCCCATGGACTACAAGTGGATTGGTGGACCTATTTACAGATCCAATCCAAATACAAAAAAGACAGAGATAGGAGAGGTATAAACGTCGACTTACAAGAATTAGACAAAATTCTGATGGGCCAAGAAAAAGGCATGATTTCGAAAACTTATAAATTGCTGATGAGATTAGAAATAGGCGATGAGATAATTAAAGATTCAATGATCGCCTGGGGGAAAAATTTTGGGTATTCAATCCATCTAGAAAAATGGCAAGAGATATGGTGGGGAAATATGAGATTAGTAGTCTCTACGGCGTACAAAGAAAACATTTGTAAAATGATATATAGGTGGCACCTCCCCCCCGATAGACTAGCTAAAATGTTTACTGGACAATCTGCTGAATGCTGGAAGTGTGGCTTTGAGTGTGGCACCTACTACCATCAGTGGTGGACGTGCCCGGAAGCAGTAAAATTCTGGGGAAAAATAAAAAAATGGCTCAACGAGATCCTAAGCCAAAAGACTGAATGGCGACCAGAGACATACTTGCTCGGCTCCAAACCGGAAAATATTAAGAAAGATTCATGGTACCTTGCTCTACACATTATCACAGCGGCGAGATTGACGTATGCGCAATTTTGGAAGAACAAAAATACCCCATCAGAGGACGTAATTATAAAGAAGATCTTAGAATGTGCGGAAGCGGATAAATTGACGAAAAAACTAAAAGATAGAGACCAAACACAAACATGCTTATCCTGGGGAAAAGTATATATTTGGCTAGAAAGAAGAAAATCATAACCCAAACTAGAGGAGGAATTGTATACACTGAGAAACTTATATAATACAAATATAGTGAGGTCGGATAGACCTAATTGATGTATAAACGTAGATAAATTGTTCTATCTCCCCTGGAATATAATATAGATATACTGTACCAAATATAAAGGTACTATGTATAGATATGTTTGTTACTTGGTGTGCTGTTTTGTATGTTTTTTATATGGTGTGTTGTTTTCTTTTTTAATGAAAAATGTAAATAAAGACTATTTTAATAGATTGCTGATATGCTCAACAAACCGCTTCCAGCAGCTGAACACGATGTGCCTTATTTGATGATGTACCTGATGTCTGCTCAACTGGCAAAGAAGGGGATTGTCACTGCGTTTTTTGTGTTTGCCAGCTGTGCTTGAATTCTAAGATTTACGGTAGCTGCTGAGTACCTTATCTCTAAGCTACTGCGCATGTCCACATTCTTTTTTTTCCTCCTAACTTTCTTTGTTCGCCTGCCAAGAGGTAAGGCAGGAACGCTGCCAAGATGTAATTAATAGCTAGTAAGATTATTTTTACTTCTTTATAATAAAATGTGTTTTATTAGAATGTATCTCGGGTTTATTTTTCTTAAAAGTATACTTCAAGGAAAAGCCACGTTCCGTCTCTAATTAAGTGCAATTACCCAAAGGGGAATGGGATTAATTGCCACCCTGACACTCCAGACTATAAGATGCACCTACCTTTTTTGGTGAGGAAAACAAAAAAAAAAAGAAATCTGCCTCCCAGCAATTTTGCCTCCTTGCAGCAAACAGCAAATAGCCTGCTTTACTTTTGTGTGTCTTATACTCTGAAAAATACGGTAAGTCCTCCTTTTCTATTAAATTCAATTTATGTTTTTTTCAAATCCATTTGATTTCTTATGTTCTTTTTTTGTGGATCTTTTTGCAATTCCATTTCTAACTTCTTATACTCCTCCTCTAGTTTTTTTGAGCTTGTCTTTTCTTTTTCTTTTTCTTTCTCTTTCCCATATATGTTATTGCCAGTCCTCTGATATATGCTTTCGCTGTGTCCCATACATTTTGTAACAAAGTTTTTTCTTTTCTATTCTCTTTAAAAAAGAAAACCAACTCCTTTTCCATATGCTGTAAAAATTCTTTTTCATTTAGAATTGTTTGATGTCCGTCTTTTTTTGTCCCTTCCATATAATTTTCATTGGATTATGATCTGCCCATGTGCTTGTTTCTATATTTCTTGTATATTAGATAGTAAATCATCTGACATCCATATTAATTCTGGACCAAGACATATGTCTATTTGAGTAAAATGTATATTGACTTTTCTCCAGAAATCATCTTCACCATGCATCTTGAATACCTAATTTTTCCACCATTAAAAAAAAGGTTTTTGGAAGTGTTTTCCTAGCTTTCTTATTAATCTTTTTTGTTTTATAGTCCAAATCCACAATTGCATTGAAATCATGTACTATACATATGTTTTCGTACTCCAATTCTATTATTTTCCTGTGTAATTTACCATATAAGTCTTCTTGGTTATCATTTGGTGCATATATCACCACTAGAAGTATTTGTTTATAGTTCATTGTTACCTCCACCATTAATATCCTCCCTTCCTCATCCATGAAAATTGGCTTGGCCTTTATTGCCTCCTTAATATACAATACAACACCTCTCTTACTTTGATGTGTAAGTGAGGCATATAGTTTCCCCATTTTGGGGTATTCCAAAAAAATTTTATGTTGTTTTTTGATGTGAACTTCCTGTAAACAAATTATATCCTGTTTTAATTTTTCCAATCTGTTAAAAGTTCTTTTCCTTTTTATTGAAAAATTCAATCCATTTATATTAATTGATGTTAATTTTATTTCTTCCATGTTTTACTTATATGTGAATTTTGTTCTCTAGTTGTTCTTGGTTCTCTTGGCTCCTTTGCCCTTGCTCCTTCTCTTAGTGCTATTTCCTCCCAATCTTTAACAGCTTCTTTTTGTTATTTATCTCTCTCTTCCATGAGCTTTTCCTCTCTCCCTCTCTCCTCTCTCAGTCTCTCCTTCTCTTGCGGTCCCAGATATTGATCATAAAATTGTTCTGCCTTCTCTATGAGTCTAGTCTGTGTCTTTATTCCTGCCAAGTCACCAACACTCCTTTGGGTATCAGCCATCTAAAATTTATTCCTTTTTAAATTAAGCATTTTGTCAAGAACTGATACTCTCTTCTCAGGTATTTGTTTTAACTCTTCTTGGTATTTGTTTTAACACTACTATTTCTCTACTCTTTTACTTCATAGGAATGTTTCTTACTCTCTGTAGAAACTCTGTTTCTCCCTAGAGCTGTACAAGAGCATCCAGGAATGGGTAGTAGCTCTATCTTCTGCATGGAGACTGAGCACATGATCTTATTTGCATGTCTGGTCACTCCCTCCTTGTCTGGTGATTCCCCAGTTTGGCTCAGTCTTCATGCAGAAGAGACGTATTGGAGAGAGCTGCGCCTTTGGCCTGGATTCTCCAACTCATGAGCTTAATTGAATTTAATTTTGTTTCGTGGATTGCTACAGTGATTGGGCAGCTCTTCGGTCTGCCGAATAGCTGTTTTTTGTTGCCAGCTTCGTTCAGCCAAGGTCCCAGCCAACCACGGTTAGTGATAAGGACCGGTAGGCATTATCTGGCTCCTTTGGCGAACGGAGGCCCGGGCATTCCTGCCAGGAAGGCAGAAAGGGGACTCAGTCACTGCCCAGCAGCATCTGGGACATACTGTTCAGCAGCAGTAGCACAGAGAGTGTGATTTGGGCCGTGGCAGCAGCTACCTATTGTGGATCCACCTGCCTCTATTTAAGGTGGAAGAGGGCATCTCGTGCGCACTCCACCAGCCAGCAGCTCAATGCGGGCAGAAAGAGAGCTTCCCCTGGGACTTTTCCAGCTCTAAGCCTAAGCCCATCTGCACAGAGAGCTGCAGCAAGGGGAGCTACAACTAGAAGCCATGCAACTGCTTCTAGGAGTGGCAGAGGTTCTAAGATGGCGGAAAAGGACGCAGAATGATGCCAAAAGGCATTAGAGAAAGAGCTGACTAAGATCCATAAGGCTAAGAAAAGCCTGGATCAAGAAGGTTCTCCTATCAGAGGGGCAGAGCTTCCCACCCTCAGGAAGAAAGGCTATTGGCTCCTGCTAATGATCCAGGGATTCTGCAAGCTGCTTCTTGCAGGCAATGGTCACCAGATGGCACCAGTGGGGCATGCTATCCAACCTTAGGAGAGGTTTTGGATAGGGCTGAAGCCTTTTCTACTGCAAGCCCTGTCTTGCCTGCAGTGGGCTCAGAGGAGCTTATTCCCTCTCCCAAGAGCCAGGCCAGAGGCCTTGTTTACTCCCACTGCAGCAGGGCTCTGCCCAGTGGAGGAAGCTGTTGCAGTTTCCTGAACAGTTATAACAGATAATTTCCCAAGCTATTACACAGGAAATAGCTGCAGGCTTGCAGCAGAGGAATTTCCCTTCTCAAGGCCAGATTTATTTAAGTCATTGCTGTGTAAGGCCAAGGCTATCACTAACTTGGATCCTGACCTGGCTTCTGCATCTACCCAGAGCCTGGAGGATACCGGTCATTTGCTTTTTTCTGAACCTACGGTGGAAGCAGGTAATTCCTTCACCCAAATTATTTCTGGATGTGGTTCAAAGACGGTGGACCAATCCTGGAGTGGGCATGCCTCCATCTAGAACTGAAAAATGGCTTTACAATGTGGCTTCAGATCTGTCTGCAGCTTTGGAGGTTCCCACTGTTGATGAACCAGTGGCTGCCATGACTTCAGTGGCACTCTTGCTTACAGAGGTGATGGATTGTCTGAAGGCGGAGGACAAAAAGGCTGAAGGGTCATTAAGGAAGGCCCACCAGGTAGCTGCCTGGGCCATTAAAACTGCCATATCAGCTTCCTTCTTCAATAGGGCTTCCTTGCTCTGGCTTCACCAGTTACAGGAAAGGATCCCTCCAGAGGATGTGAGAATTCATCAGGATATAAATAAGTTGGTGGCTGCAGCTGAGTTTTCAGCAGATGCCACTTTGAATGTGGCAAAGTTCACATCCAGATCACTGGCCTCTTCAGTAACAGCCTGTCATTTGCTATGGCTTAAACATTGGCAGGCAGATAATAAAAACAAGTGGAAGTTGGCTTCTGCCCCTTTCACAGGCAGTGACTTGTTTGGAGAGGCCCTGGAATCCATTCTGGTGGAGACCAAAGGTAGGGGCAAGGCCATGGCCTCCCTTTTTCAGAGGGAGGGCAGGAGGTTCTCTCCTTATCTTAGGAGGCAATCCTTTCGTGCTCCAGAATCGGGAGGTGAATTCCAACAGTTCCAGCGATCTTATTCAGGCAGACAGGAGAGGACAGTCGGAGAGGTCAGAGTTCCAGGACCGCCAACAGTTTCAGAGCAAGCAGCCCTTTTGCGGAGCAGGAAGTCGCCCATATCGTCGTTCAAAATTACTGCAGGACCATCACGCATCTGGGTAGTTGGCTCAGGCTCCACTACCCTCAGTGGGAGGCCACCATCTCAGACAGGTGGGTACTCAGCACGGTACATTCAGGTTTGGCTCTAGAATTCCTCTCCACCCCCACTCCCCAAATATTTTATCAGCTGCTCTGTCTCCAGGAATGCAGCTGAACAAAGCCTGATGAATTAAGCGATTCAACACCTGCTGGAAATCCAGGCAATTCAACCTGTCCCGCAGGAGGAACGGGCACTGGATTTCTACTCAATACTGTTCTTGGTTCAAAAGAGCTTCGGGAGGTGCAGAGCGATTTTAGATCTCAAACGTCTCAATACGTGTCTGGGAGTACAAACATTTCAAGATGCAGTCACTCCAATCAATTCTGGGAGGTAAGACAGGGCGACTTCCTCACATCCATCGACCTCACAGAAGCATATCTCCATATACCCATCAGACCAGCTCACAGACAATTCCTCCGTTTCTCATATGCGAAAAGACATTACCAATACAAGGCCATGCCATTCGACCTGTCCTCAGCGCCACGAGCCTTCACAAAGGTATTGGCGGCCTTAGCAGCCCACCTTCGATCTGTGCCAGTCAGAGTCCAATGTTACCTGGACGACATTCCGATTCAGTCCTGGTCAGCTGTTCAGGCAGAGGCAGATCTTTGGATCACAATCCAGGTTCTGCAAAAATATGGCTTTTCGATAAACAAGAAGAGCCATTTTCATCCGACCACCAGATTGCTCCATTTGGAAGCCATTATATATACATCCATATGCGTGGTCTATCTCTCCCGGAGAGACAGAACAGCTTGCAACAGTTAGCAAGCCGCATCATGGCCACGGACACAGTACCACTCATACTCCTGTCCCAGCTCCTGGGGAAGATGATGATGTGCATCACCATCGTTCCATGGGCATGACTACACACCAGGGCACTGCAGTGGTTCCTGCCTTACCAACAATCCGGCAGTAGCAATTCCCAGGACAGGGTAAGAGTTTCTCTACAGGTACTGCAGTCCCTTTGGTGGTGAAAGTCACAGGCCCTTGTAAAAGACTGCCTCTTCAAAGAACCAGACCGTCTGACCATCATGACGGATGCTAGTCTTTATGGGTGGGGGGCACACTGCCAGTCACAAATTGCACAGGGCCGGTGGACAAAAGCGGACTTGTTGCACAGGATCAATTGGCTGGAGCTCAGGGCGGTTTACCTGGCCCTCAAGAGTTTCAAGGAAGCCATAGTGGGCAACATGTGTTGGTCTTAACAGACAACATGACAGCCAAGGCCCACATCAATTGCCAAGGGGGGGGGACACATTCCAGACCCCTCATGGCACTGGAGGATTGTCTGGGGCGCTGGGCGAAGAGTCATCTTCAGTCCATAAGGGCAGAGCGCATATCTGGGCCCCTGAATGTGCAGGCAGATTATCTCAGCAGGGTAACAGTGGACCACTCAGAGTGGCACTTGCACCCCTCATTATTCCAGGAGCTGACAGTCTGTTACAGAAGGCCCGTTATAGATCTGTTTGCTTTTCCAGAAAACACCCACCTGCTGAGGTTTTTCAACAGGTTCAGAACACGGGGTATGTGGAGGGAATAGATGCCCTGAGATGTCCGTGGCCTCGGGGGCTTTTATACACCTCCCCCCGCCCCTGGCCTTGATCTTGGCAGTCATCAGGAAGTTTCTCACGGTGAAGGTGGAGATGAACTTGATAGCTCCCTATTGGCCCAGGAGACCATGCCTTGCAGACCTGGTCCACCTGTCCGTGAGAGCACCCTGGAGAATACCTTGGGAGAGATTATTCCTCAGCCAAGGGGACCTGGTCCATCCAGAGCCTCTGTGGCTCCAACTGACCACCTGGCGATTGAGTGGCAGTCCCTGAGGAGGGAGAATTTATCTCCCAGAGTCATTCAAACCATCCAAGCTTCTAGACGACAGTCCACGGATAGGATATATAATTCAACCTGGAGGGCATTTTGCGCCTGGTGCTCTAGATCTGGGACTGATCCCTCGGGAGTTTCAGTGACACAAGTCCTGGAGTTCCTCCAGGAGAGATTGGACAAGGGGTTAATGCCCAACTCCATCCAGAGATAGATAGCTGCACTGTCTTCCAATTTTCACTATTGCCTCTAGATGGCACTGTTGCTCAGTTCAGTTCAATGGGAAGACAAAAAAAGGAAAAAAGGAAAAAAAGAAGAAAGTTTTTTCCCTTAAAAAATGGCTCTTATAGTCACTTTTAACTTGTTATTCCCCAATCTGAAAATTAAAATATCCAGTCTCAATCTGAAAATTAAAATATCCAGTTTTCTGACTTTGCTCTTCAAAAAGCTCTTTCTAAGCCAATTTTTAGTTTAACTTTCTTAGTTTTTTTGGCTCCTCCCGCCTTCCTTGCTGCTGTTCTTCCGGAGGTGGAAGGAAAAGGCCAATTCCACCTCCTCCTTTTAATCTCCACTCTTTTCCTCTGTTCTTTCAAGGGGGTTCTTTACAACAATTTCAAAAGAAGTTTCAAAAGAATACAAATCTCACCCACATCGATCACACCTTCATCCACCTCCGCACTCTTGCTGTGACTGCCCCAGCTTCATAGCATCTCGCAATGGCTGCCTTATCAGTTGTCAGCTTAGGGAGCTTTTTCCGGATCAATCAGGTAATTTGCGAATTTCCTGAGATTGTCGGAATGTGCTCCCCTTGCTCACCTTCCCTACAAGACAGCTTTGGTCCCTAGAGACCACCCGGAAACAGAGATATCGACTGCTTCCTCGGGAGCCCCCCAGGAGCATGTCTCCTTTAAAGGAATATTCTATATCCTGTCTGACTACTTAGGGTGGAATAATGTAGAATACATACTGGAACTGCATTTGGGATCTTTATTTCAACTCTTCCCATCCTGATCTGCATACAGTTAGAATAGTCTAAAACAGTGGTTCCCAACCTTTTTTTGGCCATGCCCCACCTAAGCATCACTAAAATCCTGATGCCCCCCCCCCCATGGCATATAATTTTTACTATTAAAAAAGTGAACTACTCATGCAGAGAAAGCCTAAAAGGCCATTAACTTGGTTTAAACAAGGTTCCAAAGAACATGGCATCCATGAAAAACAAAAGAACGAAAGACAGAAGTACTGAGCAACTTAAATAATAGTATGAAGGGATATGAAAACTCAGCAATTAAAGTTTCAAAACATATAATAGAGAACTGAAATGCATAAATATAAAATAATTTTAATAGCCTTTTCAGTAATACTTTGATCATATTAATTACTATGTATATTAAAATAAAGGTACCTAACAAATTCAAAATACAATTTGAGCTCACCTCAAGATCATATTTACAATGCAATCCTATGCATGTCTACTCAGAAGTAAGTACCATTGTCTTCAGTGGGGCTTACTCCTGGGAAAATTATGTAGGATTGCAGCTTTAGTCTACTTAAATTAGTGAGATGCTTGTGCTTGATGCCTGCTGCAGAGAGATTATATATTAGGCTCCAATTTAGTCAGCTTCATTCTCAAGTCTTCTTGTTCAGTGATATCCAGTCGATTTCTTCAGCAGCAAATCATTTACAGCACTAAAGCCACATTCAGCTAAATATGAAGATGGGAACGGTAACAGCAATTTTCTTGCAAAGTAGGTTGAATTTGTGTATTTAGTTTCTGTCTCATCACAAAGCCATGCCATCGCCTCTGCTTTGCAGAGCTAGATGTCGTTACCATCCCAGCAACTAACTTTAAACAAATATTCTTTGAATCAAGCTGGCGGAGCACAAGCAGTATGAATGAAACAGCAAGTATTTTTTTTTCTTTTAACTCCAAAGATTTACTTTCTTTAAAAGATTCTTCCTAAGCTGAAAGTGAAAGCAAGATGGCGTTTGAGTTTTAACGGGGCGTGAAGAAGTGAAAGCTAAAAGTAATTATTGACAAGCCCCTGTTTGAAACGTAAAACTCCTTTTTGAAAAGTGGATGAAACAAGAAAGGATGTAATAATAATAATTGAAGCAGCAATACAAATTACAAATTGTAAAGGGTCTTTTTTTTTCTTTTTGATATTCTTTTTTTTCTTTTCTTTCCTGTCCTTCTGGAAGGGAAGGAAGAAGGGGGGCAAGATGGCTGGTCTTTCTGAAAACAAAGAAAGCAAAGAAGGGTTAACTAACCCTCAGATATGATCTGATTTTGAGGAAGCTTGGAATTCAATTACCTCTGCTTTATTGGAAAGAATTGATACTATATTTCAAGCTTCTCAAGCTGGAAACAATGAAATATATGGAAATACTGAGTTGCAATCTAGCAGTGGGGGATTGAATGAAGAGTTGGGAGATGGAAAAGAACAAAAGCAGATCATAGCAGTTTTTACTGAAGAGAGAAAGATGAATGCTCTGCAGAATAAGGAGCAGGAAATTTTGGAAGTTGATGAGATCTTGGTTACACGAATTTTTTTTTTATAAAACCCAATCTGCATTTAAAGAGCTGTTTCCAGAAGAAGTTATATTTCTGCAAAAATTTTATAAAATGCAATCCCAAAAACTGCAAAATTTTACTGGAGTTAAAAAAGGCAGAGGGATCAAAGTTAAGAAGAAAGTTCGTAAAAAGGAAAAGAAGAAAGACTGGAAAGATGGAAAATAACCCTGCTTGACGAGATGATGGTCCTTAAAAAGTATTGTTTAACTGTTTAAAGATTTTGAACTTTTGGGAAAAAAAAAACCAGACAGCAGTTTAATGCCAGTTAACTAAGCGATGAGCCATGATGAGGAGGCAACCTACAGCTGTATTAGAATATTTTGAGAAGAATAAACAGATCACAGCAATGCTGGTGTGTTGGGCTGTGAAATATGCCCTGACTTGAATGATTTGGATTATTTTATTAAGGACTGTAACAAATTTGGACTTAATTGCAATCGCAGAAGTTTTATTGAATATAGCAAATTGGAGTTTCCTGTTTGATGGTAATAAATATAAGGCAAAAGGACTATGGACCTAGGGCAATTGCAGCTGATCTGGTGGTTTCCCTAATACGTCTGATGAATTTATTAATCTAATTTTTGACTGGATTTGATGGATACCATTTTAAATATAATTATAAAGTCACTCGGGGTTTTTTTTTTATATAAAGAAGCAATTTTTATTTAGGTGGGTAGACGCAAATGAAGATATCTTATATGCTGTTGGAAGATGTGAAGACAAGAAGATTAGCAACTGGTTTAATCTAGCATGAAGAATTTAAATGATTGATATAGTTCTTAAATGATGTTCTTAGTTGATTTGTTAATATGTATTGATAAATTAATAAGAGGTTTGATTATTAATTAAAAAATTATTATTATTATTATTATTTATTAAGTGTTTTAATTATAATTGGACCTTGATGGTTTAAAAGTGGAGGACGGAAGAGTTTATATAGTATTTTATTTTAAATCTGGGGTTATTGAATGAGGGTTTCCTTTTTTGTTGTTGTTGTTTTTTTTTGTTTTAAATGAAAGAAGTTATAAAATATTTTGTTAAATTGTATAGACCTAATAATTTGTTAAGTAACAATTAGCTAAATTGAGTAATGATAGGTTTGATTAGGTAATACTTAATTGATTTATTAACTGCTGTAATTATAAATGGATATTAATTTTGTTGAATTAGATGGAATAAGGAGAAAGAAGACTTGCTTTCCTTTTATCTATTTGTTTAATGATTATGATTATGATAAGTGTGAAATGGAGTTTAATTTAGAGAATTTGAGCTGTATTTTATCTTGTATTTGCTCTGGGAAGTCGGGGGGGTGGTTGGGGAGGGGGGAGAAAATGTATGTAAAACTTTTAAAACTTTTTCAATAAAAAAAAACAACAAAGCCATGCCATCGCTCCTTTTATATTGAATAACTTTTTAAGTGACTCATCATTTTGCATTTCCAAGAAGATGGCGCAGAAAGAGGGAAGTTAAAAAAAAATCTTTGCATAATTTATGAATACGATTGTCATGAATGAAAGGGGGGTTGTAACTTATGACCCCCCTATTCGCCCACTCGGTTTGAACCTGCAGCTTAGTGAGGAATGCTTTGGTAGTTCAGTAGGTGGAGATGAATCACACAGGCCTGGCAAGGCCTACTCATGCATGGCCCAGCCCCAGATTGCTCTGAGAGGAAAAGTCATATAAAACACGGCCTGGGCAAACACAGACTAAAAATAACTAAATTAACAATTTCTTACTTAAATTTGAGTCCTGATTCTGTATCCTCACTGCTGGGCTTCTCCGAGCAGCCATCCACTCTGTCTCCCCACAGAGCAGCTCTCCCTGCAACCACCCAGCAGGAAAGCCCACAGGAAAGAGAGAGACTCTGCCAATCCCATAATCCTTAGTGGGAACACATCTGATTGACTGGCAGTTGCTCCCTTCTCCCCCCAACTGGGATATCCTTTTTACACCAGGCCCTAGGACAGTGATGGCTAACCTTTTTGCCATTGCATGCCAAAAGCGGGGGGAGCGCGGGGGGGTGTCATGTGCATGCATGCCCACAAGCCCGCCCCACATGCCCCGCCCTCCTGCATATGCACGTGATTCCCCCCAGCCCCCACGCATGCGCACGTGACCCATACTCCCATTGGGCATGTGCGCCGCACCGCCGCCACCCATTTTAGGCCTGGCAAGCCTCCCTGAAGCTTCCTGGGACCAATAACGGTGGGGGGGGGTGTGCCGCAGGAACTCGGAAGTGTGTCAATGAAATGCCCCCTAGCCTGCCACCAAGAACAAGCCAGCGCAGCCCCCTGCCCCTTCTGCCAAGGGAGTGTACCCATGGCTGGCACATCTCTTACCCTGGCGCCAGAGAGATGTACCTTCGGCACAGACTCCGCTTCTGTGGCAGTGCTGCTTGTTCTCAGTGGCTGGCAAGCGGGGGGGGTGGCGGTTCTCACCCTGCTGTTTGTGCCCAGGATTCTGGAGGAGAACCGCTGCCGCCATCTCGCCTGCCACTAAGAACAAGCAGCGCTGCCCCTGCTACTTTCCTGGGGCTGTGCAGCTGGTCTCAACCTGCCGCTTGCACCTGGGATTTTGGAGGAGAACCACTGCCCCTACCTCGCCTGCCACCAAGAGTTTTGAGTTTGAATTTGAGTTTATTTAGATTTATATACCACCCTCCTCCCGAAGGACTCAGGGGGGTGAACAGCCATAAATAAAACAAATATAATACAAAATTTAAAAACAAGTTAAAAAACATTAAATAGATTTGGACCACTAATTAAAACATCCCTATTTTTAAGAACAGATTTGAATTAAAATTAAACAATTAAAAAGGGTCAGGCCAGCCCTGCTTGTTGGAATAAAAAGGTCTTGAGGGCATGGCGGAAAGTGCGCAAATCCGGGATCCTCCGTATCTCTGGGGGGAGCTCGTTCCAAAGGGCAGGTGCCCCCACAGAGAAGGCTCTCCCTCTGGGGGCCGCCAGTCGACACGCTTTGGCCCGCGGCACCCTGAGAAGCCCCTCTCTGTGGGAGCGTACTGGCTGGTGAGAGGCTACTGGTGGCAGAAGGCGGTCTCGTAAATAACCAGGTCCTGAGCCATGGAGTGCTCTAAATCATATATCATTTACATTCAATTCTTCAGCCATATTAAAAAAAGTTTTCGGCAGTACATTCCTTTTTTTTTGTTTTTTTAATTACAAATATAATCATTTCTTATATCTATTATTCCATTATAATCACCCACTATACATATATTTGAATAGTCCGCCTCAATAATCATATCATGCAATTTCCTATAAAATTCTTTGTTTTTTGTTGGGAGCGTAAATATTAATAACATCCTAGTTTCTCCTCTTATCACTTCAATCATAAGTACTCTTCCTTTGGGATCCTCATTACTTTAGCTATTATTTCTTTTCTGACATATATCACTACCCCTCTTCCTTTTTTCTGATAATGCTGCAAACAAGTTCCCTAATTTATTGTATTCCAGATATTTCTTGTCTTGTTTTCTAATATGTACCTTTTGAAGACATATTATATCTACATTCTGTTTCATTAATTTTGAAAGTATCTTTTTCCTTTTTGTCTGATCATTCAGTCCATTTATGTTTATTGATAGTAGTTGGGTTCTTTTTTCTATTTTCTTATTTGTCTGCCGGTCTCTGATTTCTGGTTGCCCTAATAGTTCTTTTTGGTCTGATCCTAGTTTCCTTTCCTTCATCTCGGTTTTCCATTATCACCTTAGTTCTTTCTTCCATTTCCTCACTTCCAGATCCTTGTGTTTGTTTTTCTGTACTAACTATCTCCAGTTGCTCTCTGTTGCTTGAGCTTTACTCCATCCCTGTCAATTGATTGAATAATTCTTGGGCTTTGTCCAAGTTGTCAATTTTAATCCCCCCCCCCCCCGCCAAGTTATTATCATTCCTTCTGGAATGATCCACCTAAATAGAATTTTTTTGTATTCAGTAGTGATGCCAGGAACCTATAATCCCTCCTTTGTTCTCTTATCCGTCTAGGAATCTGTTTTAGTGTTATGATTTCTGTCCCTCTATAGAATATTGGTTCTTCTTTTGTAGTTATCTAATATGTACCTCTCTTGAGAAGTGGTGACATCTTGCATAGTTAGTTTGAACTCGATATATTTCATCGTTCATTCCTAATCTCGTTTGTCTCTCTGCAGAGCTTCAGCAATCAGTTCCACCATTATCTTCCCTAAATTCTCTTCTTTTGTTTCAACTACATTTTGAAACCTCAAATAGAAAGTGGCTAGGTCCATCTCAAGATCTATCAGGGAATTTTCCAAATCCTTATTTGCCAGCATTATTTTTTGGTCTACCTGTTCTAATTTTTTTTCAGTTTGTTCTGTTTTGATTTCGATTGATTTAATTCTTTGTTCATTTTTTTGTATTGCCTGTTGGATTGAATCCATTTTGGTATCTAATGTTTGTATATCCAATTTCAGGTCACCATGATTTTTAACTATTGTTTCTTGCAGTTTAGGTTTTTCTGCCGGGAGTATCATATCGTTTTCTGGTTTGATGGGGAGGCCATCGCCACCATCGGATTTGATGCCGCCCTTTTCCCTGCTCTTAAGGTTGTAGTAGTAATAATAGTCATTTCTTTTAAGATTCTACTTTGTTCTCCCAGAATATTGTAAATTTTTGCCCAAATTACCATCCACTGTTGTCCCTGAGTTTGCTTATCTATTATTTATAATCTATATATATTTTACGCTCTAGTTTCTATTTCTATAGTAAGTTGAGTTATATGGATATAATTAATATAATAGGTATTTCTACTCTTAAATATTTAGTTTACAAGAATTTATAAACGTTTATAACTATTTCTCTATTGAATCTGATTTCTTCACCATAATCTAATCAATATTTATTAATAATACTAATAACAATCTATATACTTTTAAATATGACCAGAACAATACCAAATATCAAAACAAGAACCAACAAAATTATTTAAAGAAAGAAAAGGGGGAATTTCTATTTCCAAATCCTTAATCACTGTCTATAATTTATCTGTCTTGTCAATATTCCCCACAAGACAAAGCCTCTGTTATAACATTCAGTTTTTGGTTTTTTCCCTTCCCCCCCAGATGTTCCAATTTCTTGACTGATCTCACTCTCGTTTCCGCAGCACCACTGTTCTCTTCTATTTAATCACTTAATATTATATCGTGTTATATTATGTTCAAATCTCCTTATCCTTGCCGTTCTCCTTTTTTTCCAGTCACTCTCTTACTGCTTTTCCTTGGCTTTCTTACTTCTTCCAGTAGCATCCAATGTAGCCTAGTCACTTCCTTTCCTCTTCACTCCACTTTTTCTCGTTGAAAATCATCAATTTGTTCTTTCTAATGTCACTTTCCCCAATACTCCAGATCTTCCCATTTCTTTCACCGTTGTCCTCCGCTCCCTATCCTACATTCATTTTCACGCTTACGATCTTATTCAAATCCCACTTTCTTTTTCATTTTCCTCCCTCTGCAATTTCCTTTTTTTTTATGAATCACAGCTCGTCTCTCTGTCGCTGCTACGTTTCAATCAGAGCCTCTTCCGTTTGCCCAAATAGTTTTTAAATTAACTTACTTTGACAAATCCAATCATCACACAAAGGAGAATTTCTCATCAGGGGAAATAGACACAGTCTTCTGACAATACTTGCTTCCGATCCTCTTGTGGGTTGTCATGGCCTCGGGTCCACCATATCTGATAGTATGACGGAACGTCTTCTCGCCGGATTAAAGAGGGCTTCCCTTGCTTCAGTGGGCGATTGCCCACAGCCACGCTGAATTCTGGGATTCTCCTCTGCTTCGCACAGCTCTACAAGCTCCACACGCCTTCGAAGGTCCCAATGTGGAAAAATCAGAGGTAAAGGACGGAGCTCATCCTTTTCCTTCTGCGCTGCCGCGATAGCACCACCGGAAGTCAAATATTTATGTTTATTATGATAGACATTTAAGAAATGTCCTTGGGATCTTAGAAGTCTTCTCTGTAAAGGGTACTTTGAAATAAAGTCTTTGGAGTGATGCCACAGACTATTATTGTACTAATCTGTTCGAAGGTACAGAGGAGGTGAAGAATTAAAATATAACTGATTTCAAAGATCTTTAAACTTGCATTGTGATTCTGTATGCTGCTTATCTATAAATGTTATATTAGAAAATTTATCATTTGGACTTTTCTGATATTTATATTGTAATGGTATGTGGTTATGACGCTGAAAAAGGAAGGGAAGAGCCCCAACTGCATAATGGGCAGAGAAAGAAACTTAGAAAGGATCCACCCAGTTTACCACCCTAATCAGGTGGTAAAAAGAGACAGAGGGAGATTTGTACTTTCATATTTGCAAGATTCTGTTAATGTAACCTTAGAATAAAGTAGGATTAGTTCATCTTCTTGTATTTCCTATCTCGGGTGTTGGCAACCGCCGGCTCCAGAACCGCATGCGGCTGTTTCATCCCCCTGTTCTGGCTCCCTCTCAGTTGAGCCCACCACTGACTGGCCCCACCTCTTGCCCTCCCCTCCCAATCACTCCTTGCCTGGCCTGAGAAGGTAAGGGCGACGGCAGGGGATGGAGACTCGCTCCATATTCCAAAGCAGGAGTGAAGCACCTCTGTACTTGCCTCATCCCTCTGGTGCTTCTTCCGGCCTTTGTTAGTGCTGTGCGCACCTTGGTCGCTTGGGGAGATGCACGACTTGCTCTCCGCCCTGAGATACTGGCCAACGCCGCTGCTCTCACCGCCTCCATGGCCTGCCTGCTGCTTTCGCAGCGCCTTGCACAGACAGTTAAATTTAGCGTGTTTCACAATGGGGGAGATTGAGTCCTCTCCTTCTCCTGGAGCCCATTATGATGGGATAGTGTCTCAGGGCAGAGAGCACGTCATGCATCTCCCCTAGCCACCGAGCATAGCACATAGCACCAACAAGGGCCAGAAGAAGCGCCAGCAAGAGTGAGGCAAGTACAGGGGTGCTTCACTCCCACTCTGGAATATGGAGCAAGTCTCCATCCTCTGCTGTCGCCCTTAGCTTCTCAGGCCAGGCGAGGAGTGACTGGGAGGGGAGGGTGAGGGGCAGGGCTAGTCAGTGGTGGGTTCAGCTGAGGGAACCACAGCAGGGGGATGAAAGAGCTTCATTTATCTGGGAACCTGAAATGACTCTTGATTTAAATCATATGGTAAAAATATTCAAAGAAGAAGAAATAACATCAGCAAAAAACCCCAAAAAACAAAACCCAACCTTCACCTGTTTTTGAAAATGGTTCAAGAGGGAACACATCCACATACCCACACACACACAAGAGAGAGAGACAGAGAGACACACACACACAGAGACACAGAAAGAAAACACTGGGAAAAGAAAACACTGGGGACCACAAAACCTAGATAGGTGTGGTTGGGGTGGTGGTTTCATCTGATTGGGTGAGAATGACATCGAGTTGGCCAGGCTCACCCAGGTTTTGTGGCTCCTGGTGTTTTCTGTGGGAAACGGGTCCAAATGACTCTTCGAGTGTTTAAGGTTGCAGACCCCTGTCCTATTTGATTTATCTAGAATGGCTGAGAATATAAATTACAAGCAAATTCTTTATGTTTGGAAATACTAAAGGGAACGTTAGTAAGTTTAGCTGTAATTTATCCCATTTCCAAACTGTGTTTAAAAGATTGGGATTATGAAGCACAATTACTTATTTCACATTGCTGAATCTTCCCTAAAACAAGCATATTATTAATTGCAGTAGAAATGATGCATTTGTCTAGTTCTTTACATGGACTTAATGTGATCTCAGTATTTTATAAGGCTTGATTGTTGGTTTTTGTGCTATGTTAATAGTTTTTATCTTCTTTTTTTCCATTATGACTGATGCTATTCAACTTTACACAAGTTTAGGATGATCTTAAATTGGTATAAATGTATTTGTGTGACATAAATTTTAAAAAGCTTTAAAAATCTTGCCAAGAAAACTGCTTGGACACATCTAACCAATCACCATTAGTCAAGAATGACTCAAAGATGTTTTGATTTTTTTTAAACTAAATGTAGCATCCTTTGCTCTACCATCCCTTCATTTGCAAATAAGGCTGATCTTCGTTCAAATTTAATACTTTGTAGTTTAAACCTAGTTCCATGAAACGGAATTATAATTAATATGCATAGTATGAAAGTTGGGGATAAAGACTTTAAAAGTTAATATTTAAGCAAATCTTTAACTGATTGTTATGATTACTTTTACTAAAGCAAGATTTTCTATACTGACTGTTGTTGTATAAGATGCCAATTATATTATTCAAGATTAAAAAATGAGGCAATGAATTAAATATTAAGGTTTCCAACTTTCAGGAATTTCATGACATTCTAAAGTTTTCTTTGTTTACATTTTTCCAGGTGATTCATGGCAGGGGACGTGGAAGGGTTTAGTTCCTCCATCCATGACACCAGCGTCTCAGCTGGGTTCAGAACACTGTATGAGGAGGGATTACTGCTTGATGTCACTCTTGTCATTGAGGATCACCAATTTCAAGCTCATAAAGCACTTCTTGCTACCCAAAGTGATTACTTCAGGATTATGTTTACTGCTGATATGAGGGAACGAGATCAGGACAAAATCCACTTAAAAGGACTGACAGCAACAGGCTTCAGCCATGTTCTCCAGTTCATGTACTATGGAACTATTGAACTGAGCATGAGCACTGTTCATGAGATCTTGCAGGCTGCCATGTATGTTCAACTTATTGAAGTGGTGAAGTTCTGCTGCTCCTTTCTTTTAGCAAAAATATGTTTGGAAAACTGTGCAGAAATTATGAGACTTTTAGATGACTTTGGTGTAAACATTGAAGGAGTAAGAGAAAAACTGGATTCCTTTTTATTAGAAAATTTTGTGCCTCTCATGGCCAGATCTGATTTTTTGTCCTGTCTCAGTTTTGAAAAGCTTATGACTTATTTGGATAATGATCATCTGAGCAGATTCCCAGAGATAGAACTCTATGAGGCTGTTCAGACTTGGCTGCGGCATGATAGAAGACGCTGGAGACATACTGACACCATCATTCAGAATATCAGATTTTGTTTGATGACACCATCCAGTGTTTTTGAAAAGGTTGGTGCATTTGAAAGCAGTAGATAGTATTCATGTGTTTAGGGCAGCATGCTATTCATAGGTAAAATCCCCAAAATTAGTTGAAGGGGAAATGTAAGAGTGTTTTAGAAAGTGGAATCTTGAAATCATGTCTGAAATGAGTGCCATTTTAATTTTAAAGCAAAAGTTTCCCAGTTAAAGCTAAAAGAATTTACAACCAGAAAACAGGTAGGTTTACAGCTTTTCTGATTATCAATCAAAGTGAAAACCATTCAGTAGTGAAAAGCCTACAAGACTGTTTATGATAATCAGTGAAATCTGTGGTTTGTGTATTGACATGGCATAGTTGTGGAAATCATATATATTTAAAAATATAAGAGTGTGCTAGAAAAAGAATCTCAGCATTTATGTTTAGATGTTGAACTTGATTTATTGATCTGATATATCCCATTTGTACAGGAGCTCAAGAGAGGGTACATAATATTCCCTCCTTGGCTTTATTTTGTTGGTTCCAACAGATTCAGTGCAGGATCTGTAATGAAAAAAAATGTACTGTTTTTATTTTGATTTTATAAAAACAGATGTGAGATACTCAGTTATAATTCTCTTTTCTGTTCTCTGATTGGGATATAAATTGTGGTTCCTCTTCCAGAGTTATTTTTCTTCAATGGCAGAGCAGTGGGCATTATGGTAGATGTTCTCTACGTTGAGATTGATAGAGATGTTTGGAGGCTATGGTTGTTGGAGTGTAAGAAATAATTTAAATCAATTAGGAACTGGTTTATTGACCAGGTTTACTGATTAACATATGACTTTAAGAAGTTGAGCACAGTTTGACTTTAGAAAGACTCTTTAAATTGGAAAGGTCAGGACAGAAAATATTAAAAGAGAAATAACCAGATAGAATATGAATAAGGGTGAAGCAACAGAGAAAGTAAGGTCTGTACATCATATGTAATGTTCGTTTAGCAAATTAAATACAAAAAATTAAATTAGGCCAACTATAAGAATTTCCTCTTTATGTAATTAAATAATTGGGTCTTCTGTGCTTGGGCGGCACAGAGGCTCAGTGGTTAAGATGCTGGGCTTGGCTGGAAAGTCAGCAGCCCAGGTTCGAGTCCTTTTTTATTATTATTATAATAAGTTTTTATTTTTATTTTTAAATATATATAAGTATTAAATATGTGAACAGTGTGGCTTCTGAGTATCATTCATTTTGATACCAAATAATAATAAAATTGACAATTTTGATAATTGTTCATTGATCATGCTCATACCATTATGATAACATTGTACATAATACAATCATCTTTCAACTTCTAATCCTTTCATCTGTATACTAATTTTGACATTTTACATAAAAGTATTTATAGTAATATTGTGCTATTTCCCCCAATTCCAGTTTCTTCCTCTGTTTCATATCTTAATAATACAAATCTTATATTAATAGGTGTTCTATTTCTATCTTTCCTCTCTTATCCCTTGTAATATTTCAATTCTTGTACATTTTTAAAATTATATTAGCATACTCACATCATTGTCATAACAATATATGTATTACAGTCAAAGTTGTTAACATAACATTTACTCCATATATATAAACCCTTGTCATTTAATTATTCAATATTTTATTATTCAATGCTAATAGTCATGGTAACCTTAGTGATATTATTTAAATGTGCATAATACAATCATCTTCCATCTTCTGATCATTTTTATTTATTTATTTTTTATTTGATTTATATACTGCCCTTCTCTGGAGACTCAGTGTGGCTTACAATGCGTTAAGCAATAGCCTTCATACTTTTTGTATATTTATACAAAGTCAGCTTATTGCCCCCACAATCTGGGTCCTCATTTTACCTATCTTAGAAAGGATGGAAGGCTGAGTCAACCTTGAGCCTGGTGAGATTAGAACTTGCAGTAATTGCAGGCATCTGAATGTTAATCACACTGCTTTAGTCTACTGCGCCTGTATCTATTTCCTGTATCTATAATTTTAAAATACTATATAAGAATATGCATAATAATATTTCCCCTCTTCATAATTCCTACCTCTAATCTAAATCCAAGTAGCATACATCTTATATTGGTGGATATTCTGCTTCTACCCAATATTACAGCTTTTCGCTCAGTCCCAAAATCATTTCTCAAAATGTCCAATATTTGTAGTTCTTTATAGTCCTCCACCAGTCAATTTACTCCTTCCAGATTTTCCCTTGTCTTCATCAGTCACATAACCAACTCTTTGACTTCAGTGATAGTTCCAAGTGTTTGTGAACTACTCTACTTAGCAATCTTCAAAAGTCGGAAATTTTCCCTCCTCGGTCTTGGGAAGAATAATTATCAAACAATGATATGCAGCAGAAAATAGTCTTCCAGATGTTGTTTATCTCCACTCTGTATTCCTGATTAATCCCAAGGACTTCTCAGCTTTGTCAAAATATAGCGTATTTTCTTTCTTTCACCAGTAGATGGCATCCTCGCCTAGGATTTCAGCATTGCACCCAATATAACAGCTGAAAACCGTTCCTTTCAAATAATTTCTTTCACTTTTTCCAATATACAGTCCAATATTTCCAGCATTTTAAAATGCCTTTTCAAAGTGTGCCAACAAATATTCAAATCCAATCTTCCTGCATTTTAAAAATGATATCCGTTCTTAAAATTCACTTTCTTTCAAGTCTATGATTTTTCTCCAAGTATTTTTTCACCGTTTATAAGATTTAGAAGAGATATCTTTCTGGGGTTTCTTTTCTTTGGGGTTTAATTTCTAGAAAATCATCTCACCTAGCTCCAGACCACTGTTCAAACACTGCTCCAGCACATTTCTTTCTTCGGTTGTCCCAGCTTCATGGTGGCCATAATGGCTGCCTCTCCTTCATTGTTGGTTAGGACAGTAAGCCTCGGATCAAAGCAGGAGAGTTGTGACTCTCCGTGATCTGCAAGGCATCCCTCCTTTGTCACCCCTACAGGGTGACTTTTGCCCTTTAAGGACACCCCAATGAGGAGAGTTCAGCCTAAATTCGTGGAGCCCTGCCTCCTACGATTATAACACGACGCCAAACCGGAGGTCCCCAGGTTCGAGTCCTGAGTGCCAAGCAATGGGGTGAACTCCTGTCCTCACCCCAGCTCCTGCCAGCGTAGCAGTTCAAATGCAGGTAGATAAATA
Organism: Ptyas mucosa; assembly: GCA_012654045.1. NCBI lineage: Eukaryota > Metazoa > Chordata > Lepidosauria > Squamata > Colubridae > Ptyas > Ptyas mucosa. The sequence continues at coordinate 29,086,341 of WNWU01013815.1, read as the reverse complement.
GGTACCCATTTCAGTGGGAATCAGCGTTCCCTGACGTCATGCTGGCCACGTGACCATGGAAATTTCTTTGGACAGTACTTGCTTAAAGGCCTTGAAGCACAGAGAAGCACCACCCCCTATAGTTGGCAATGACTAGCGAAGTAAAATCCTCAGGGACTCCTTTACTTTTTTTACCTTCTATGCTTACTTATGCATCAGAAGCATGTGTAGCCTGTAAGCAATGTAACGTCCTTGGATAAGATACCTACATTCCCCTGACCCATAAACCTGATTACATAAATAACAGCCCTTCTATAATTTTTAAATTTTAAAAAAAACCAATAGTGTAATGAGAGAGAAAAACCTCAAGAGATAGTTCATGTACTGCTATGTTATCTAGAATTCAACTTTTTGACTATCTCAACCTGTCAGTGTGGGCTGGAAAATCTTGCCCTGGAATATATGAATTTTCCTTTTGATGACTAGAATAATATGTGACTAATTTTAAAAGGTGCCAGACTATTTATGACCCACTGGGTCACTATTTCAGAGATATTTCCTTACCAAATTCCTCAATGCCTTCAACAGTGACTGAGCTTCTAATGTACTGCCTTCACTAGAAAAGCTCTTAAAAATTCAGGGACATATTCAGAGATGTATCTGTTTAAACAAAACAGATGACCTATTTTGTATTATGTCATAAAATACTTTATATTAATTTTTATGTCATAAATAATTTTATAAAATCTGTCAAATTTCAAGTCCACTGGAGTCATGGCTTCTTGATTTTGGACATATTCTGTAAATCGGTCTGTTTGAGGTACCTTGGTTCAAAAATTACTATCTTATGATGCACCATTTCACCATTTAAAAGTTATGAGAATGAGAGTTTTAATATATATAGATGTATGTGGAGAAATCGTGACTACACATGCTGGCCTATGACTTCAGAAGTATTACCACTTCTGAACTGTTGAAAGAGCTGCTGGAGTTTATAAACCAGCATATCTAAAGAGCTGTAAGCTTCCATATTCCTATGATAGATTTTATGAAAGCAAACTCTTAAATATATCTTCTATCAATGCATAGTTATTTTACAGTTTTAATTAATACATAGAACTTCTAAAATATCATGTAATCAAATAGAAATTCTATATAGATAATCCTTGATTTACAATAGTTCCTTTAGTGATCATTTGAAGCTATGACGGCACTAAAAATAGTGACATGACCATTTTTCACATGATTGTTGCAGTATCCCCATGGTTATGCAATCAAAATTCAGATGCTTGGCAACTGACTCAAATTTATGGTGATTGCATTGTCCCAGGGCCATGTGATTACCTTTTGCAACCTTCTGATAAGCAAAATCAATGGGGAAGCCAAATTAAGAACAGTATTAGTAATTTAACAACTACAATGATTCACTTAACAATGTGACAAGAAAGGTAGTGAACTGGAGCAAAATTCATTTAACAACTATCTCGCATAGCAACAGAAAATGTTGGGCTCAGTTGTGGTCATAAGTTGAGGACAAGCTGTACTTGCTATTCAGCTGCCACTAATATACAAATATAATTTGTAAAATTGAAGTTTTTTGTTAACTATAACAGTGTACTGTGAACTATAATAGTGAACTATAATAGTGTAAAGATGTGTCAACTGCCCAGTTTTCTCTTAATATCTATAAAATTATTGTGCCTGTTAAAATACTTAACATATTAAAATCCATGTATATTTTGATAAAGGTATGAGTTCTTAATTGATGTAGTTGACATTAAAAGCTAATTTTAGAGCAAAGGGAGTCTTTATTACTGTATTTTTATGTGTTTATATGTTAAGAAAACACACACACAACTCCTCTTAGATTATGTATTTTGAGCTAAAAATGAAATAATTACATCCTAAGAGATCAAGCTAAGTAACCAACAGTATTACAAGTATATTTTCCAACATTTAACTATAATGCTTATTGCCTTTTAAAGAAATAAATATTTAAAAATAAATATTATGATTGTTGTGTACTGTAATCATTGGTTACAAATATTTGAATTGATTAAAGCGCTGAAAATTAGTTTTCCATATATGATATTTGCTAATTGCATCATTCACTTTTAGATACATTATTTATATCTGTTTTATCCTTTTGTATCCTGTTTTTTTTTCTAGTGCATTCATTTGTATCCATATTGTTGTCCTTCATCTCCTATCTGCAGTGTATACTTGGTCTCATTTGTACAAGTAGTCCTCTCTTAGTGATTGCCCTGTTTAGTGAACATTCAAAGTTATGACAGTGCTGAAAAATTAACTTTATGATTGTAAAGTGTATGATTCCTTACACTTAAACCTTTGCAGGATCCCTGCAATCACATGATTGAGATTCAGGCACTTCATCACTAGCGAGTGTTTACAACTCACAGCGTACTACAATCACATGATTGTCATCTATACACATTTGGCTTCTAACAAACAGAATAGAGAATTTGGCAGTAAAATTGCAAATCTCAATCACATGTTGTCTCAGTTAAAGCATGTGATTTGCTTAATGACTGTGTTGGAAGTAAGTTGATAACCCCATCAAGGATATACATGATGTTTTGTTGAACTATATTACTTAACAATAGAATTGTGGATCCCAATTACCATAATTATGCAAGGACTACCTATAACAACTTTTTGTCCAGGGACTATGCCCATTTCCCCTTCCCCCCCAAAATGCTTTGCTCTAGCACCATCTCTTTTATTCTAATTTATTAAATAAAAGGTATTTTCATATGCATGTTTTGAGTGGGGTGGTAAAAAAGAGGAATAACGTGATAATGCTCAAGCTAATAGCTGGTAGCATTTAGACCTAGAATGATAATAAAGGATTAAACAAATAATGACAAATTAAAAGTTCCAAAACCTTCATTGGCAAAATATAGAAGGAGGAAATGTTGCCTTTTAATGAAATGAGTACTGTTAAAAAAAAGGAACTTGGTATGGACCAAACAAAATTGTTTTAAAGACTTATTATATAAATTGATTTTTCATTTGCTTTTATGTTCAGAGTTCATGTTTTATGAATATAATAGGTAGCCTGTTCAAGCAAGATGCATGTCTAATCACTTTATTATAATGATTCAAAGTTTTAATATAAATAATTTATGAAATAAAGTTCATTAATTGGTAAATAATCATTTTCACGGTGAAGACCAATAGGGATGTAACTTAACACATTATTTTTGAGGCTATCTTAAAGATGGATGTTTAGAAATATGTGTTAAAACTAAGCTTTCCTTGTAACAATACCTTTTGAAATTAAGTAGTCATAAATATCAAGTAGGTGTTTATTTCAAAATCTCTTTTATTTAATGTAATTTACAAAAAAACCCTTACCCAACTAAAATACATTTCTAGGTTGGTGGTCTCGATATGTTGATAAATAAGATACGAGATAGAGAAGTACTCTTGCACTAAGAAAGGTGTGTTGTATTAAAAACCAATTCATGTAGGTTGAAAATGAGAGAGCATAATTCTCATTCATGTAATTGCTAGTAAATGGAGACTTTCCCCTATTTTTTATACAGAGAAATATTTAATTTTAAAAATTTAAAAATGCAGGTAGTCCTTGTTTAACTATGGTAATTGGGACTGGCAACTCTGTCACTAAGTGACATGGTCATAAAGTGTGACATCATATGACCCTGCTGACTTATAACATCAGTTGTGGTAGTTCCAGTTGCCATTGTTAGGTGAATTCCATGAGGTCACAGCATTCCACAGTCATGTTTATTGTTATTTGGCTTTCCATTGATGGAGGCTGAAGGTCACAAATGGCTATCATGCAACCATGGGATCCTGCAATGTAATTGCAAGACACCTATAATCACATGACAAAAGGGATGCTGTGACAACCACAACTATGAGGAACAGTTGTCAATCACATTTAATACCATTGTAATTTCAGATGGTCGCTGATCAGGTGGTCATCGAATGAAGACTGCCTGAATTTTGCAGGGCCCTAATCAGTAACTATGTTGTTAATGTAATATAATGTAATTGGAGAACTTGCCTCAATGTTAGACTAAACATTAATATTCTATAAAAAATAGAGCTTTGGGGAATTCAGTATTAGTATTAGAGAATTCATTATTGGTGATGCTATGTTATGTTGAATTGCATAAGTGAACTAGTAAAATATAAGTTTGCATTTAGCTGATACGGTAATTTTTGTATTTTAGTTTAGGGCCTGATAACTTCTGAATTAGAATTTGAAAGGCATGTTCAGAGGACTAGATATTTTAATTAGTTTCTTCTGTTGCACATTTTTATGGCCTTGGACAAATAATTATAAAAATATGGAAAAGGGGATTTTCTTATTTATTGAAAGTGTTGTATATTAAAGATATAAATAGTAGGAGTTAATTATGAAGAAGGTCAAGCTAAAAATGTTACTTTAAAAGATTCCTAAACAAATCAGTGTTGGGATCTGTCATACTGAAAATGAGAAAAAAGTTCAGTGTGGCCTATAACCACCTGAATTGTACAATTCTTAGTAATTTTGTTGAAGAGCAGCAAAGCAGAAGTGATACTGATTGATAAGATTACTTAAAAGCTCTTCTGGGTTTTTATTTTAGCTAGTAAATTGTATTTGAAGTATTTGTTTCCTGGTTTTCCTTAATTTGGGAAGCCAATTTATTTCTGAACAATTTTTCTATAATATTTTCATGCTATATACAAAGTCATATATAGTTTTGGGCCTACATAGGATCATCTCTCTCTTAACAGTTGTTGCCCTTTTCCCAAATGGGCCAGGTGTTATGGTGGGAAGCATGAGTTATTCTTTGTAAATCTGCCTACTTTGAAATTCTCTGATGCAAGGATAGCCCTCACACTCATGGACTTCTAGAAGCAAGTGAAAATATGACTGTTCTTAAGTCCTGGAGTATAATTATAACTAGCAAGTGTATATTCGGTAAATTGAACATTATTTTTAGCATTAATTTGAGATTGGATTACTATTTAAATTATATTGACTTAAATTGCATGTTATCTGGTAAGTTCTGTAAACTAGTATCTAGAATACCTAGAATCTGCCTAGTTTCAGAGGGTAGATGCATCTTGAAAATAAATATATGTATTTTGCTCTATTCTTAGGTGAAAACTTCAGAATTTTATCGTTATTCCAGGCAGTTGCGGCATGAAGTGGACCAGGCTATGAATTACTTCCATAGTGTGCATCAACAGCCTTTGATGGAAATGAAATCAAATCGCATTCGTTCTGCCAAACCCCAGACTGCAGTATTTAGAGGAATGATAGGACACAGCATGGTAAATAGCAAAATACTCCTTCTGCACAAGCCAAGGGTCTGGTGGGAGTTAGAAGGCCCACAAGTACCTTTGAGACCAGATTGCCTTGCTATTGTTAATAATTTTGTGTTCTTATTGGGTGGGGAAGAGTTGGGGCCAGATGGTGAATTTCATGCTTCCTCCAAGGTGTTCCGATATGATCCAAGGCAAAACTCTTGGTTGCGAATGGCAGATATGTCTGTGCCACGATCAGAATTTGCTGTTGGTGTTATTGGAAGATACATCTATGCAGTAGCTGGAAGAACAAGAGATGAAACATTTTATTCAACCGAACGGTATGATATTACAGAAGATAAGTGGGAATTTGTAGATCCTTATCCAGTTAATAAATACGGACATGAAGGAACTGTTCTTGGCAGCAAATTGTACATCACTGGTGGAATAACGTCATCTTCTACATCCAAGCAGGTGTGTGTATTTGATCCCAGTAAAGAAGGAACTGTGGAGCAGCGAACAAGAAGGACTCAAGTGGTGACTAATTGTTGGGAAAACAAATGCAAAATGAATTATGCAAGATGTTTTCACAAAATGCTTTCCTATAATGGCAAGCTTTATGTTTTTGGAGGTGTCTGTGTAATCCTGAGAGCCTCGTTTGAATCTCAAGGCTGCCCTTCTACGGAGGTTTACGATCCAGATACTGATCAATGGACAATTTTGGCTTCTATGCCAATTGGTAGAAGTGGCCATGGTGTGGCTGTTCTGGACAAGCAGATAATGGTTCTTGGAGGCCTTTGTTACAATGGTCACTACAGTGATTCAATTCTTACTTTTGATCCTGAAGATAATAAATGGAAAGAAGATGAATATCCAAGAATGCCCTGCAAACTTGATGGTTTACAAGTTTGTAGCCTACATTTTCCCGAATATGTGCTAGAACATGTTAGACGTTGTAGTTAAAAGACTCAAGAAGAAAGTATTCATGAGAAAAGCAGAGTAAAGTAAAGGGAAATAAAGCAAATTAAATATCATTGACTTGTGTAATATACATCTTAATAAAGAAAAAAATGTACAGGAATGTATTTACAAAGTTTATATATAGGAATAACTGCAGTTTCATAATGATTAAATTTTTTTACATATTATATAGTTTGAGAGAAGGAAAAATAAAAGATGTTCTTCCATTTTATTTCTTGTAACACCATAATAGATGCACATGAACACATGTCTCTGTAAACAAAACTTTGTGGTTCAGAAAGTCCTGGAACATACTGTGTTTGAAAGGTGGTTTAAAAGAAATGTATTAACAGGTGAAAATTTGGACACCCTTACAACAACAGATTCTATTCTAATATAGCAGTGCAATGGGCCTTTTGTTTTAAGTACATTATTTCTTTTTTCACTTTTATTTCACTTTGTATTTTCACTTTTATGCCCCCTGAACAAATTTGACACATCATCTTTTGATATTGGTCACAATTTAAAATAGTTTTCTATTTTTATATGATTTTCCTTAATTTTATGCAATAGTTCCTATTAGTCTTGCTGAAAAATAAGTTTCTAAAAGTAATTTAAGTTTTTTAATGAAAATTCTAGACTGCCTTTGTTTTAATTGTTTGTGAATAAAATTTATGTACAAAGTAGGATCAAGATAAAATGCATATTTTTATGTGCAGCTAAAAATCTATTTTTACTAGTGCACAGATATCAGCCATATCTGTAGAATTTTAGCTGTGATGGTATCCTTTCATATATACATTCATTGGATAATCGAAAGCTTCATTCTCATTAATGTATATGCTGACGGATGGAGTAATATTTGAACTCCTTTTAATGCAAATAAGAAAGTGTATTTTTGAAAGATTTCCCAACTTTCATCTTCTTAGTGCTTTGCCCTGAAATACCTAACATAAGTGTGTATAATAAGCATAAAATCTGCTCTTTATGAGCAGATAATTTTCTCCAGATATTATCATATTAAGAAAATGGTTTTTCTGATTAAGCTGTTGTACTTAAAAACAGAGATTTGACTGACTTAGCATTATTTCAGCAAACTTGAAAATATTACTGGCTTCGCTATCTGAATAGGATGGCTGGCAGCAGAGGGATCCTGTATCCCTTAAAATTTTGTTGAACTACAACACTCAACCTCAGTCAGCAAGGCCAGTTGTAGTTGGCAAAATTTGGAATTCCCACCTCTGGACAATAAGATGATGTTAAAAGCACTCTCTAAATATGTGGACACATGTCTGAAAATGTGTGATATCCCTCAATCTGAATAGAATTTTGGATTGACATTGAACTTTCATTATCTCTTTAAAGTAATTGGAAATGTGAAAAATAATAGCTGACAATTTGAAACTTGCTGACTCTAGGCAGACTGCTGAAATGGTTTCATGAGATTCAACACTCATGTAAACCATAAAGATATAAACTGCACAATTTTATTTTTGCATTTTGGGAACCTCTGCATAACAACATGCTATATTCTTGGAGTTTAACATTATGCATGTGCTAAGTTCCCAATTTTTGCTGTGTTAAACAGCAACATACTTGACTGAAGCAAATGATATATAGCAGTGATGGCTAACCTTTTTGCCATCGGGTGCCAAAAGCGGGGGGAGTGCAGTGGGGTCACACACATGTGTGCCCACATCCATAATTCTATGTGCCCCGCCCCCCTGTGCTTCCCCCGTTTTTGGCACATGATGGCACGGTGGGCCCAGTAGGCCCATTTTTTGCTCTCCCCAGGCTCCAGAGCCTTTCTAGGAGCCTGGGGAGGGCAAAAACGGCCTTCCCCCCCCCAAGAGGCCTCCAGAGGCCAGAAACAGTGTGTTTTCTGACTTCTGGTGGGCCCGAAAATCCGCTGGCTGGTGCACGCATGTGTGCTGGAGCTGAGCTTGCGTGCCCACCGATATGGCTCCGCGTGCCACCTGTGGCACCCGTGCCATAGGTTCGCCATCACGGATATATAGTATCATTATATTATATAATTGTGTTCTTTCCAAGCTTTTCTCTCTGAAAGATAAATTAATGGGGCAATATTACTTTGTAATTACCTCAAAGATCACAAGTATAAATTAACCCTGTAATAATATGCTATATTTACTGAGGTCATGTTAATAAAAAATGATAGGCCAAATTTTCTCATTAGTTTCTTGCACACAGACAAATATGAATGTTCATAAATTGCATATGTTTCTGAAAAGCATCGTACTAGCACAAATTCAAATGTATGTTAAACCAAAAGTGATCCTCTTACGTTTACTACTTTTAATATAGACATTGGACAGTTACTAACCTTATTAAGATGCAACCAAAGCTTAATTCTGTAACTGGTAACATGATAAGATAACAGAGTTTATGTGCTAGGGAAAATGTAGCACAAAAATTTTGTTCTATTTTAAGATAAACCACCCTACTTGGATTCAGTTTTGAAGGCATATCAATTGGTATATACTGCCAGTAGTTCCTGAATGAATAAAATAATTCTGATCTTTTATTCATAAAATAAAAGCAGCATACTAATGTTTATATATACACATTCATCCATTATTTCTCCTATTTTGCTATAGACCTATTCATTTTTATATTAGTATATGGAATATAGTATATAAAGAGGGGGAAATTGTAAATGAGCTTAATCCACAGCATGCTTCAAAATGTGATGTATAACTTCTCACATCCCATTTTAAAAACTTACGTTGCCAGAGGAACATAATCTAAATCTCTCAAAATAAGTATAGAGTTTTTCAGTAACTTGAATTTTTGCTCACCATAAAATTTACTTCTATTTTATTTAGTCTATTCATTAGACTAAAATTAATTAATTCTAGAAGTGTTTGTAATAACAGGATAAGATCAGATAAAAGTGGAAGTGATTTTTTTCCAAGTATGTTAAAGAGCCACTTTTGTATAATGTTAATTATTATATGTATGAATAGCAGAGAAGCTTAGACACTTACTGTTGCTGCTTCACTATGGTTGTTATGAGACCAAAGACTTCTGGCTGTAAGAGAATGAGAGTTTTTGTTTACATCTAACTTGCGGGAAATCATTATGTTAGGCTTAAGCAATGGCTTACCTGCCTGGCTTTTAAGTAATATTTGAATACTGATAGCTCTAATCTCTTGTAAAGTTAATTCGATTCTTGGTTTTCCAGGTCATGGTTGTCCCAAAGGTGCTTTTTTTCAAGACTTGTCCAGTTGCCTCTTGGAAAAAAAAAAGCACCTTTGGGAGAATTTGATAGTCCCTGTGCAGTTATATTTCAAAGAGCTTCTAAGGCCATGGGTCTTCACTACTAATATATAAAATGTTTTTTTTTAATAAAATGTATCAATGTATCAATATCCATGCAGAATTGATAAACACATTTTTATTCTAGGAATGCTTTTAAAACAGAATGGACGTTGTCCTACCTGAATGCTCGATGCGACGCCAATCCTACTCCTGGGTTCTTTACAGTGTGATTGGTTTAACTGAGTGCTTGTAAATTCTGTCTGCAGCTCTGGCTCTTCCACATTGTCCTGGTCCCATCAGTCTTTTTCACGAAGTCGAACATGTTAGATCTACAACTCTTCTATAGTCCCACGCTGACCGCCATCCCAGCACCATCCAAACCAGCGCTGCAGAAATGAGAAAACAGAATACTCCACGGCAGAAATGGACTACTACTAGGTGGGCCGGATTGGCGTCGCATCGAGCATAAAAGGGACGTTCAGGTAGGACATGGTCCATTTTCCTGACTCGATGCGATGCCAATCCTACTCCTGGGATATGCCCAAGTTCATTGTGTTTTAGAGAGGGCCGAAACCATTTTCTATCCATGAGGGGTGATTATTGATTGCAATACTCTTCTGCCAAAGGCAGCATCAGCAGAAGCAAATGTATCCAAATGATAGTGATGTACAAATGATGATATGGATGACCACGTAGCCACCCCACATATATCATCAACCGACGCCTGTGTAGTCCAAGCCGCTGAAGTAGCGGCGCTACGGGTCGAGTGTGGCAAAATGCTACCTGGAACTGAAACCCCTTGGGATTCATATGCCTTTGAAATGCAAGCTTTGAGCCACCTTCCTACTGTTGCAGATGAAACTCTGTCCCATGGACGACCGTAGAAAAGACACTAGTAAAGCCTCCGTTTTCCTAAACGAGGCAGTACGTTTGATATAATGTCTAAGGGCCCTTCGGACATCTAACCTATGCCACCTTTTCTCAAGGGGATGCTGTGGATTAGGACAAAAGTTTGGGAGCACAATCTCTTGCGCTCTGTGAAAAGTCGAGTTTACTTTGGTCATAAATGCGGGATCCAGATGGAGTACTACTTGATCTGGAAAGAAGGTACACAGATCCGGACAAATTGAAAAGGCAGCAATCTCTGAAACCCTGTGTGCCGATGTTACTGCTAAAAGAAAGGCCACCTTGACAGACAAATATCTTAACAATGCCGCCGACAAAGGTTCAAATGGTTCTGATGTTAGCGACTGCAGGACTATCGTCAGATCCCATGTGGGATAACGGTGGATCACCGGCGGGGACAGGTTAGCTGCACCTCTCAAGAAGGCTTTAATTCTCTGATCATGAGAAAGAAGTTGCCAACCTTCACCAGGCAAAACAGTAGCCAATGCAGCTACCTGACGTCACAGAGTGGATGGAGATAGACCTTTGGTAAGTCCAGATTGCAGGAATTGCAGAACTTCCGAAATTGTAGCTGAAGTAGGGTCGACATACTTTGATGAGCTCCAGCGAACAAATGCATTCCACGAAGCGTTATAAATACGAACCATTGAAGGCCGCCTGGCAGCTTGAATAGTAGAGATGACAGTCGACGGGATGTTATCTTTCTTTAAAATGATCCGTTTAAGCGCCAGACGGTCAACTTTAGCCAACCTGGGTCTGGATATTGTATAACCACTTGACTTAGGGAAAGTTGATCTGTTGGAATGCGCCAAGGGTCTTCCACGGACAGGTCCTTTAGATCGGCGAACCACGTTCTGCGCAGCCAGTAAGGTGCTACTAGTATTAGGTCCGCTTGTTCTGATATTTTCCGAATTACTTGTTGAATGATGGGAAGTGGAGGAAATGCGTACATCAGACCTCTTGGCCACAGTGAGCGAAGGGTGTCGGAACTTTCCACTCCTGGGGACGGAAACCGGGTATAATACCTTGGTAAGTGAGTATTCTGAGCTGTCGCGAATAAGTCGACTAGCGGATACCCGAACTTGAGACACAGCTTTTGAAATAGAATTGGATGTAACTGCCACTCCGAGGGGTCCAGGCGTTGTCTGCTGAGTAATCTGCTTGTACATTGTTGACACCTGATATATGTTCGGCCTTCAAAGACAGAATGTTCTTCTCCGCCCACGACAGGAGACAGTCTGACTCCAACATTAGATCCCTGGAACGAGTGCCCCCTTGTTTGTTGCCATGGGCCTTTGTGGCCATGTTGTCTGTTAGAATAAGAACATGTTTGTTGTGAACCTGTGTGTGGAAGTGCAGTAATGCCAGACGCACTACTCGAAGTTCCAACCAATTGACACTGTGTTGAAGCTTGAGATGAGACCAAGTACCCTGAGTCATTTGTGAATCCAGATGGGCACCCTAGCCCTGTAGGCTTGCATCCGTTGTTATCGTGACCCGTTCGGGCTCCAGAAAAACAGTACCGCGCTGTAGGGCAGTGGATCTCCACCAACGAAGCGATGTCTTTAGCCGCTCTGGAACTTTGATCTTGTCCATCAATTCTGCCTGACCTGTCCGTTGAAACAGCAGAAGCCACTGTAGACTGCGAGAATGATGATGGGCCCAAGGCACAATCTGTATGCAAGAGATGAATTTCCCCAAAAGTTAGGACAGCAGTGCCAGGGGAACTAACTGTTGCTGCAGCGCCTGATCCACAATTTCCTGGATATTGGACTGCCGCTCCCGAGACAGGAAGACCATCCCTTGAGAGGAGTCTATGACAGCCCCCAGGTGAAGAATGCGTAACTTGGGGACTAATTGACTCTTTGGAAAATTGAGAACAAAGCCGTGGTTCTGTAAGGTCTGAACCACTGACTGACTGTCCTGTAAAGCCTGGTCCACTGATCCTGAAAGGATGAGAATGTCGTCCAGATAACATATCATATGGATGGAACGCTCCCGTACTGCTGCCGTCAAGGCCGCCAGTATCTTTGTGAAGGTTCTTGGTGCCGATGATAACCCAAGTGGCATGGCCTTGTATTGAAAATGGCATTCTTCGAATGTGAATTGGAGATATCGTCTGTGATCTGGATGAATCGGTACGTGAAGATATGCCTCCTTGATGTCTACAGATTGCATCCAGTCTCCTCGGCGAATGCATGCCAAGATTGAGCAGAGCGAGTGCATTTTGAAACGCCGATATAAGATGTAAAGGTTCAGTTCTTTGAGGTTGATAATTCCCCTCCAACCCCCTGAGCCTTTCGGAAACAGAAACAATACCGAATAGAAACCTGTCCAAAGTTGATCCTCCAGAACCGGCCCTATGGCCTCGATGTCCAATAAATGTTGTATCTCGAGTGACATCAGCTGACGTTTCTGGGAATTCTCCGGCCTGGGGCATTGAAGGAAACGAGACAGAGGATGGGAAGTGAATTCCAACCTGAGGCCATACGTGACTATGTGGAGGATCCAGGCATTTGTGAAAGTTGTTTCCCACTGCTGGTAAAATGCTTGGAGCCTGCCCCCCACTGGAAGAAGAGACGGAGAGTCATTTGCCTCTACAGAATGATTGCAATCCTGTGCCTCGGAAAGGTCTTCTGAAGGCGGTCTGTCCTCAGCCTCGGTCACGAAAGTTGGCACGTCCAGAAGATGAAAAGGATCCCTGGCCTGAAAAACGGTGGAAGTATTACCTGCTGCACCCCGAGTCGCTCTGAAAGGACTGGCGGCCGTACGGTGAACTTCTGCGATCTGGCCTTCTATATGAAGTGGATAGCACTTTCCTCTTATCACGGCATTCCACCAGCACAAGCTCCAGTGCTGCTCCAAAAAGAGATGCCCCTTTGAAAGGTGCAGCCGTGAGCATTTTGACTTCATATCAGCCCGCCAATGACGAAGCCACAACAGTTGACGTGAGATGACAGAAGATGCAAGTGCTTGAGACGCAAACTTAGCTGCATCCAAGGATACATCAGCAGAAAATTCAGCGGCCACAATCAATTTGGTCACGTCCTGATGGATCCTAGCTTCCTCTGTGAGCACTCTATCTCATAGCTGGCGGAGCCATATGAGCGATGCTCAATTAAAAAACGAGGCAGCCGTAGCTGCCCGAATGGCCCATGCTGCCGCTTGATGTGTCTTACATGATATTTCAGCAAATTTGTCCTCAACCCAGAGACCGTCACCAATATCACCCATCAAAATAGACAGTGATATGAGACTTGCTACAGGCTCGTCCACCACCGGCATTTGCAACAAGGCATCCAATTCAGGTGCAGCACAGTACATTCTTTTATCATGGCCAGAAGGATCCGAGAGGGATCCAGGATGGTCCCAGGGACGTTGGATTACCTGTGAGAATAGATCTGGAAACAGAAGATGGTCATGCTCTGGTTGAGGCATTTTGAACAGCGAATCATTAGGATTGGGTTGATCCTGAGAAGATGAAACAGGATCAATCACCTTGCCCATATTAGTGGCCACTTTTGCCTTATGTAACAGTGATTTGAAGAGTGCAGGTCGAAACAGCCCTGGAAAAGCTGGTTTATCAGGTAGTGCGTCCTCATCCTCCGATAGATCAAACTCATCGAGATAATCCTTCTCCAGTTTAGCGCTGACCCCATGCTAATGTAAGTGAGCAGCCTTTGAAGTTGAAGGCTGTGCTGCAGGCACAATAGGCGCCGTCTTTTGACTCGAAACAGGCACATTCATGATAGCCTTCTGTTGTAGATTTGACTGTAAAAAACTGGCGAACGCCTGTGACAGCATAGATTGGAAATCAAACACAAGACTAGAACTCGGCCCTGCCATAGGGGCAGGTCCACAGGCACATGAGGTCAGAGGTGGGATAGCAGCCTGTGGCGGTGCCAAAGCAGGTGTCACGAGGTCTCCCTGGCCACAGTCTGAGGAGCTTGAGGAATCAAAATAATATCACCTTGTGGCCAAGATGTCAAATTGGCCCCCTGAGGATTCAGCATAGTCTGATCTGCCGACTGGATAAGGAAATTCCCCTCCTGGCCTGCAGCTAACTGCTCGGCCTGCTTTGAACGTTTAGCTTTGTTAAATTGCCGTTCCAAAGCCTTGTGCCTTTGAAGGGCCATCTTGTCCGATGCCACTTCAGAAGCTGGAGAGTGTGAAGATGGAACTACCCCCCTGATTTTGGCTTTCCTTTTTCCCACAGGTTTGGGGGAAGGTACTTTTGGAGGGGATACCTCTTGCTCAATATCTGATGATAAGAGCAGAGTCCACCATTATCACTCACAGCCCAAACCAGTTATCAATAAAACAATATATAATAGTTTTTATGGACTTCCCTTTGGTGTTGTAATCCAATGAAAACTGAGGAAGCAGCAGCACTCTTCTCCGTTCGTCCTGGAAAAGGTTGGATACAAGCCAAGACAGACACCTAAAATGGCTGTCTGAGGTATCGGCTATGAATAGTAGCGGTCGCTGGCAACAAGGTCTGCAGATCCGCAGCCGTTGCGCAAGAAGGCAAGCTGACCAATGCTAAGGGTAGCGCAAACCCAAACTGCTAGAACCGCCGTGCTAATCACAGCGCTAAGCAGTACGCCGGCTGTGAACGGCAAATAAACTGGTGGTAATAGAACCGCTGCGCTAATTACAGCACTAAGCGGTAAGCTGGTTGTGAAGTGTCAAGGTGGTGAGAATTGAGCCGCTGAAAAGCCTCCTCTGTAGAGAAAGGGTATGTCGTTGATTGACAGCGACCCCTTACGCCGCCAATAAAGTTGGGAGAGCTGTGAAAGGGCGAGGGCGGTTATGCCAGCAAACTGGGAACCAGCTCTCTCGCCGTGGCGAAACAGTTAACGGCTGACTTTTATTTTAAAAGTCAAGCCTCAAAATGGCTTCCCGCACTGAAGTACTGATGAAAACGTCGGTTAGCGCTCTGGAGCCTCAGGCGCTAACACAGCCACACCAACAAGGTCTCCCACGACGCACAGCTCTCCACCATAAAATATTTTGAGAAATTTAAATTTCCAAGTCTCCTAATTTTTATAGAATCTCCAATACTATCCTCACACTAAAGCACTCAGGTCTAGTCCAATCAATTGAGTGAAAAAGACTGACGGGACCAGGACAATGTGGGAGGAGCCAGAGCAGACAGAATTTACAAGCACTCAGTTAAACCAATCACACTGTAAAGAACCCAGGAGTATGATTGGCGTTGCATCGAGTCAGGAAAATCCTCCATAGCCAAGTTTATATGCTATGTGGCCTGATCAATACCTAAATCATCCTGGGTATCATATAGAAGAGTTTTAAAAAATAATTTACCACTGAGACAATAGTAAAATTATGAAATATATTAATAGATATAGCAATAGTACTTAGACTTATATACCGGTTCACAGTGCTTTACAGCCATCTCTAAGCAGTTTACAGAGTCAGCATATTGCCTCCAACAATCTGGGGCCTCATTTTACCGACCTCAGAAGGAAGGCTGAGTCAACATTGAGCCTGGTAAGATTTGAACTGCCAAATTGCAGGCAGCCAGCAGAAATAGCCTGCAATACTGCAGCTCTGCTTTCTCAATTATAGTAAGTTATCTGAAAAGGCACATTAAATGTAATGGAACTATGGTGCTTATGCTTTTTATTTAATTTCTCATCCATTGTAATACAAAAGCCTGGTTGTTTGCATACTTAATGGAAAATTAGCTTAAATGAGTTACTGAACCGATACTTAAAAGTTAGCCTACTTAAGATGTCAACCTCAAGTTTTTCAATCTTGCTGTTGCATAAAAATACAATTTATCGAAATGTGAATGTTGATTTTGTTTCTTTGATTAAAAGGCAAATATTCTTCAGTTTATAAATGTCAGATGATTTCTAACCTATTATGTAATCTTCCTGTGGTTTACGATAATCTTCTAAATTGTACTTTATTGAAATTCCTATGCATATGAAGGTAACTTAAGGTTACAAGAGAAAATAATGTAAGAATGTAGCAAGTATAGCAAATCCTTTTGGTATTGAGAATTGTAGTTCTTTGGTATTTCTCCATCCATGCCTGTCACAACTATCATTTAAATGTATTTAAAATATAGCTACTCAACTTACACTGAACTTTGGACACTTCCCAAATTGATTCCACGCTCTCCTAAAAAGCTGTTTAGTTTAAACCATTTTATCTTGTTAAAATTAAAATGCCAACTTTAGTGCCAAAATGGAAGAGGAAGGAAACATGTTTTTAGAGGATTTAGACATAATGCACTAGACTAAGGCCTGTTTATTTCACTTGGTAGTGTTAGAAGAAGAAGAAAGACTATTCTTAAGAATATGTGGCTCTCCAAAAACTCTAGTGTCTTGCATTAATGAATGTTTACATGTGCTTTATAAATTATTTTTTTAAAACAAATTACTCTAGAAAGCCTATTCTTACATTTTATTTTATGACATGTCCACGTTAATATAATTTACTTATGAATACTATTTTCTATACCATTTTAGTGGAGAAAAGTAGTACAACTAAAAGTATAGGATACCACATGAAAAAAATCAGACACCGAATAAAATCTGAAAGCATGATTTGTATGTCCATTTCTTACACTAAGTTAGTACTAGAAGAAAAGTCACATGTAAAACCATAACAACCACTAGGCTAACCTCATAGAGTTCATCACTGCTCATTTTTTTATTAATATTATAAAGTGGCTGAATGAAAATTCTGAATTTTCTTATCACATAAACTACTGATATTCTGAAGAAATGGAATTAAAATATAAAATTCAATTTCTAAAGTAAGTATATTTATACATAATTCAAGAATATCTCTGTTACTGTCAATATAAACAAGAAAAGGAAATAAGGCTCAACACCTGAAAACAAAACTTGCTTAAAGTTCAATAACCAGAAAATGATTTCTCTCAATATTTTGGTATTGTAGCATTACAAGATTTATTCAACTTTTGGAAGAAGAAAAAAAGAGACAGTGACATACATTTGAATGAAAATAAGGACTAGTTATTCTGAATTAAATTAATAAATTAATTAGGATTAAATTTCATATGTAGGTTTTATAAATAGAATTTCAAATACTATGCCAAATTTTGAGAATATGTTAGTAACAATAGTTGGAGAAGTTGCTGTTGCAGGATGGTTATGCATAATCTAATGCTGCTTTTCAACATATCTAATAAAATGTTTGCATGTTAATTTGAGTTACCTTTGAATTGTACTACAATAAATTGGAATACTTTATTCAAATATGCACTGTGCAGTTCTAATAATTTACCTGAAGCAATTGTGAAACTGCAATCTTTTAATCTTAAAAACATTTCTTTCTACTTCTTTGTAAATGTTATTCCAATTCATCCTGTCAATGCATTATGTTCAAACATGCATATATACTCTGTTCTGTTTTTAAGCAAGGTGTAAAAATTGTATATAAGAATGTAAATAAAATATTTTTAATTTTCACTATAGTTTTTCCATTTTTTGTTCCTTTTCAATTATTAAGTCTCTTTCACATTCTTAAAGTCATATATATCGACTTACTTGTGAAAGTACTCAGCTGAGCCAAAATGCAAATAGAACAGTTTGGACCAGTTGTAAATTTTAACAATGTAATGAAATTTGAATACTTTAGAGCCTTAATAACTTTGATGGGAAAAGTAAGGAAGCTATACTTTTTTCTTTGAAAGCAATATTTAAAAGTGCTTAGCTTTGCCTATTGTCCATTGATATGCTAAAACTACTATGACTGTAAAACATTTAAAAGAATTGATTCATAAAATGTGTAAGCCAATTTAATTTATTTAAAAATTTTATAGCACCTTTATTGATTGAAGGAATTAACCTTTCTTCAAAGCATAAAACTAGAGGCAACTTTTGCAAGGTTGATGTGGCTGTTTTGAAAGCTGCTCACAGATGTCTCACATGATAAATTTATCTGGTGTTGTGTATTGTCAACCTTGCCTTTGGTGTGATGGGCGGTCATAGAAATTTGATAAGTAAATAGATGGGTAAGTATGAAAACTCAATGTTTTCCTCGTAGACTGAATGGAAGGGTGGTTGTGCAGGTGTACAGAAACAATTGGAAACCACTTTTTTAAAAATTTGATTTATATGCCACCCTTCTCCGGAGACTCAGGGCGGCTTATAGTGCGTTAAGCAATAGCTTTCATACTTTTGTATATTTATACAAAAAGCAGCTGTGTAAATCTTGTGAAACACTTGATGATTTCAGATGTTTCCTTTATATTAATGCATACTGGGAAACATCTCTTTAGTTACCTTTAGTACTTATCAACCTCTTCCTATTATTTTCCATCTAGATGCCTCAAGTTATTACTTGTAACATATGCATATTGGCTACATCACTTTATTCTTCTCACTTAATAGCACATCTTTCTATCAACAGTAACTTGTTTTGTTAGGAATTTTCTGAAGCCAGAGAATTCTGTATATTCATCTTCTGCTATGGTTATGTCTGCAAAAAGAACAAAAAAACTATATGGGAAAAAACAATTTCAACTGTTGCTGCAACCATATGATAGAAGTGGTGGAGACTTGAACAAAAATACATTTATCTCTGATTAATCTTCCCAAATATCTTCAGTTCGGAGTGATCTGGCCCAATCATAAAGCATTACTGCTTCTTGCTCCCAATCTTCATTAGAAAATTGATTTTCTGGCCTTGGATCTCCAGCTGAATGATCACTCAAAGGACTGCTTAAGTCCTAAAAACAAAATATAAAACAGTAAACATAATTTGAAAGTGAAATTTAATGTTATACATTTTAAACTAAATTCTTGTTTTGCAGAGATTTTTAATACAAATGCAGCTATCTATCTTCAGCAGGGGTCAAACTCAATTTCGTTGAGGGTTGCATCAGGGTTGTGTTTGACCTCAGGGGGGTTGGGGGCGTGGCCAGCTCAATATCACTCATTGAGGCTGTTTTTGACCGCGACAGCCTCCTGCAGCCCTCTGCCAGCAAAAACAGAACTCGGGGAGGCCACACGCGGCCCGCCTGTGCTCCATTTTCACTGGCAGAGGCACCGTGGGCTGGTCCTTCACTGTTTTCAGGGCGGGCCCGCAGGCCAGATCTAAGCAACCTGTGGGCAGGATCCAGCCCGTGGGTCTTGAGTTTGACACCCCTGATCTTGAGATTTAGAATGTAATTGTAATTTTTCAATATTTCAACCAAAACTAAGCACATTTCTTCTCAGAATTAAGCATTCTTTGAGCAATCTATCTTTGGACAAACAGTATTCTTGGACATAAAATTAATATGCCCACTGCAGCTCTAGAATTAGATTCTAATTTCCAAACAAAGTATTAGATTGGAGTGGGGGTTTTTTTAGTAAATGAAAACTGTACTGTAAACAGGCACAGTACTGTATGGTCTTCTAACTCCTTTAGCCAGCAGTGATCAACATCTTTATGTAACAAAACAGGTTGCATGTATGTTTGTGCACATACGTCTGCTCGCCCCTTGTGTTATAGCTGTTATGCTATAGGTGGCTCACATGATTAGAAGGAAAGATAGGCAATAGTTAGCTTAAAATGGAGCTGTGAGCAATGTTCTTTTTTTTAAATGTTTATTTTATTTTTATATATACATCAACATCAATACATGAACAGTATGGCATCTGGGTATCATTCATTTTGATACAAATAACAATACTGATATCAATATTTATTACATTGGTTAGGCTTATATATTAGTAAAATTAACACTCATATTTGCATTAAGATATAGTCCTTCATTATTCAGTTATTCAGTATTTCAATGTACTATTCTAATGCCAATTACAATATTATTTAAGCATGCATAATAATACCATCTTTCAACCTCTAATCTTTCCATTTAATTATTTCATTTATTCTATTTAGTCAGGCCATCTTTACTAATCCTAATGTAGGATGCAGACAGCTATTATTATTATTATTATTATTATTATTTATATTTCTATACCGCCTTTCTCCCGTGGGACTCAAGAAGAATACAACCAAGAAGAATATAGACATACAAACATCATAAAATTGCTAATTAAAATTATTACCTAGTTTGGTCAATTAAATAAAATCCAGAGTTAGATAACATTTTAAAAGATCATTCAGATGTTCATATGTTTGGTCCCACCTGTTGGAACAACAGGGTCTTGAGGGCACGGCGGAAACCACAGAGATCAGGGATATTCAGTATCTCGGGGGCAGTTCATTCCAAAGGGTTGGAGCCCTCACAGGGAAGGCCCTCCCCCTGGGAGTTGCCAGTCGGCATGATTTGACTGACAGTACCCCGAGTAGTCCCTCCCTGTGAGAATGAACTGGTCGGTGGGAGGCTATTAGTGGCAAAAGACGGTCTCGTAGGTACCCAGGTCCTAAGCCATGGAGCGCTTTAAAGGTGATGACTAACACCTTGAATCACGCCTGGAAGACCACCGGGAGCCAGTGCAGCTCGCGCAGGAGAAGTGTTACATGGGCATAACGAGTTGCGCCCATAATCACCCGCGCGGCTACATTCTGGACCAGCTGGAGCCTGCGGGCGCTCTTCAAGGGGAGCCCCATATAGAGAGCATTACAGTAGTCCATACGGGAGGTGACTAGGGCATGAGTGACTGTGTGCAAGGCGTCCCGATCCAGAAAGGGACGCAACTGGCAGATCAGGCAAACCTGATAAAAGGCCCCCTTGGCCACGGCCGTCATGTGCTCTTCTAAAGATAGCCATGAATCCAGGAGGACACCTAAGTTGGGAGCCCTCTCTGTGGGTAGTAAGGTCTCATCCCCAATTGTCAGTGATGGTACCAGCTGACTATACCGGGATGCCGGAAGCCACAGCCACTAGGTCTTGGAGGGCTTGAGTCTCAGCTTGTTTCTCCCCATCCAGATCCGCACAGCCTCCAGGCAATGGGACATCACAGTAAGGGCATCATTGGGGTGGTCCGGGTGGAGATGTATAGCTGTGTGTCATCAGCATACTGACACTCACCCCAAAACCACGGATGATCTCGCCTAGCGGTTTTACATAAATGTTGAACAAAAGGGGTGAGAGGACTGACCCTTGCGGCACCCCACAAATAAGGTGCCTCGAGGTCGACCTCTGTCCCCCCAGCCAACACAAACTGCGAATGGTCAGAGAGGAAGGAGGAGAACCACCGAAGCATGGTGCCCCCTATTCCTAACCTCTCCAGCCGGTGCAGTAAAATACCATGGTCGATGGTATCAAAAGCCACTGAGAGATCTAATAGGACCGGGACAGAGGAACAACCTCTGTCCCGAGCCCTCCAGAGATCATCAACCAATGTGACTAATGCCGTTTCTGTGCTGTATCGCGGCCTGAAGCCCGACTGGTACGGATCCAAATAGACAGCTTCATCCAGGTATCGGGGTAGTTGTCATGCCATCACACTCTCAACAACCTTCACAATGAAGCGAAGGTTGGAGACTGGATGATAATTTGATAATACAGCCGGGTCCAGGGAAGGCTTCTTGAGGAGGGGCTTCAAAATTGCCTCAAGGCGGTGGGAAAGACACCCTCACTCAGAGAAGCATTTATAATCCGCTGGATCCAGCCTCGTGTAACCTCCCGGGAGGCCAGTACCAACCCGGAGGGACACGGGTCCAATAAACGTGGCAGCGCTAAGCTTGCCCAGAATCCTGTCCACATCCTCAGGAGCCACAGAGTCAAACTCTTCCCATTATGAAGTACATAATGTAATATACATGTGATACATGTGATATATCTTGCGATACATTTGACTTGGAATTTGAGAAATTATATTTAAAATCATTTTAATTTATAACATAAAAAGAAATGCTGTATAGTACATTATTAATGTCCTACATTGTTATTACTTCCAAAATATATTTGGACCAAATGGGTTCCATAAACCTTAGGAAAAAAAATAATACGTTGCCCCAGCTAAAAATATTTGTTTGAAATTATGGTTACTTTTTCAGGAAAAGGACTTTTGATTTGGGGAGTATCCTAGGTAGAGACTAGAGGGAAAAGAATACAACACAAACATTTCCTTTGTACCTTGTTACATTCTCTTGAAATAGCTGGTAAGCTTTCAAAATGCTAGATAGCAATAGCAATAGCACTTAGACTTAAATACCACTTCACAGTGCTTTACAGCCCTCTCTAAGCAGTTAAAAGAGTCAGCATGTTGTCCCTAACAATTTGGTCCTCATTTTACCTATGGAAGGCTGAGTCAACCTTGAGCCTAGTGAGATTGAAACTGCCAAATTGCAAGCAGCCAGCAGTCAGCAGAAGTAGCCTGAGTACTGCACTCTAACCACTGCACTACCTAGGCTCTTGTACCCACTAGTCACTATCTTCTGCCAATGGTCCCCAGCTTTTGGCGAAGATGAAAGGACAGACTCAACATGATCAGCTCCGACACGATCCAATGCGGACCGAGAGCCACCCCTACTCTAGGGTGGGACTGGATGCTGCCTCCACTCAACGAGAAGGATCATATCAGGTAGAACCAACGCTCCTTCTCCATTGTAGTGGAGGCAGCATCCAGGAATGGGACATAACAAAGAGGTCATGTCCTTATGGGTGGGCTGCAGCCTGGTCCGAGGTCCCCCCATCTGCATGCACTCTCTGGAGGATCTGCCTACCAAAGGCCACCTCATCAGAGGCATAGCTGTCCAGTTTATAGTGCTTGATAAAGGGATTGTGAGGACCAAGTAGCTGCATAGCAAACCTCTTCCAGAGAGGCCTGCATTGCCCACGCCGCACTTGTGGCCGCAGGCCTTGTGGAGTGTGCCATTATACTCTTGGGCAATGGAAAGGCCTGTATCTCGCATGATTTGGCTATACACGCCCTAATCCAGCGGCCCATGGTTGATGGAGTGACCTTAGTCCCTAAGGTGGCAGGCTGAAATGACACAAAAAGTGACTCCATCTTCCGAAAGGAGGAAGTTCGTTTAATATAAATCTGGAGTGCCCATCTCACATCTAGCATGTGCCACTTCCATTCCAGTGAATGCACTGTATTGAGACAGAAATCTGGTAGGATAAGTTCCTGGGCCCTGTGGAACCACGTATTTACTTTCAGAATGAAAGAACGTAAAACCATTCTGTTAGGGTGGAAAACACAGAGGTCCGGTCTGATGGAAAGCACTGCCAACTCTGATATCTGCCTGGCTGATGTGATGGCCACCAGGAATGCCACCTTGTAGGTCATGAAACACAATGTGGCCTCTCTCAGTGGTTTGAATGGAGCCTCGGTCAGCACCAGCAGCACCAGCAGCACCTAGAGGTCCCAAATAGGGGACCAAATAGGGTATTGGTGAACCACTGGAGGCCGTAGGTTGGTTGCGCCCCTGATAAATCTGCGGATGGCTGAGCCAGGGACTCCAACCCCCTGCAAGTAAGGACCGATGACAAGGCAGCCACCTGACAACGGATTGTGTTGGGCGAGAGACCAATGTCAAGCCTGAAGAAAATCCAGTATCTGGGGGACAGACACTAAGTCGGGTCCAAGCGCAACCTGGAGCACCAGGAGCAAAAAGCCTTCCAAGTGACATCATAAAGTCTGTTTGTGGAAGGCCACCTGGAGGCCTGAATGGTATCTATTACCTTGGAGGAATAATTGTCATGGCTCAGAGACCTCCGCTCAAGCGCCAGGCGGTCAACTGGAGCCACTGTGGGTCCAGGTGGACCAATGCCCCCTGGCTGAGGGAGACTCTGTCCGGCAGTATCCTCCAAGCGCCGGCCACCGAGAGGGCGACTAAATCAGCAAATCATGGTCGCCATGGCCAGTGCAGAGCCAGGAGCAAGACCTCCGCCTGTTCCATCAGAATTTTTCTTATTACCCTCAGGATGAGGGAAAGAGGTGGAAAGGTATACAGGAACTCCTGTGGCCAAGCGCTGCGAAGTGCATCAACCCCTTCTGCACCCGGAACCTCAAATCTCGCAAAAAAGCTCATCAGCTGGGCGTTGTCTGGAGTGGCGAAGAGATCCACGGCTGGTCGTCCGTAGCTCTCCGTCAGCTCCTGAAATAAATTCGGATGCAGGCGCCACTCTGCATGATCAATTGTGGCCCTGCTGAGCAATCTGCCTGCACATTGGTGGCCCCTGTAATGTGCTCTGCCCTCAGGGACAAATGGAGTTTCTCCGCCCAAAGACAGAGTCTTTTAGCTTCTTTCATAAGGGCCTTGGATTGGGTACCCCTTTGTCTGTTAATATGTGCCTTAGTGCCTACATTATCTGTCTGACTCAGCACTTGCCTACCAGCCACGATGTCCTGGAACTGTAGTAGAGCCAGATGGACTGCCCTGAGTTCCAGCCAGTTTATATTGTGGGCCAGGTCTGCCTGTGACCTCTGGCCCTGGGCCATCCTATTCTGGAGATGTGGTTCCTAGCCAAAGAGACTGTCATCTGTCATCACCATTAGTGACTCCGGTTCCTTGAAAAGGCAGCCTCTAGTAATTGCCTCGCAATCCCACCATATTAGGGAACGGACTACATCCTAAACATCTAAACTTGGATGGTAAATTATTCCTGCCTTCCCTTTGATAGGGGAGAAGGAACCATTGGAGTGTCCTGGCATGTAAACGTGCCCAAGGCACAATTGAAATGCAGGATACCATCTTCCCCAGGAGTTGCAAAAGCGTTGACAGGGGTACATTCCGGTCCCTCCAGATCTAGCACACCAATTCCTTTATACTCGCCTGTTGCTCCTGAGAGAGAAACACCCTGCACTCCATGGTGTCTATCTCAGCCCCCAAATGCAGCAACCGGTTAGTCGGTGTCAAGTGACTCTTGCTGATATTAACTGAAAACCCATGCTCCTGAAGTATCTGGATGGTGACTCCTAGATCCCTATGCGTCTAGGATTCGGAGGGAGACTGAATCAGGATATCGTCCAGATAGCACTGGACGCGCACAGGAACAGCCCGGAGGTGTGCCGCTAAGGCAGCTAGCAATTTGGTGAACGCCCTGGGTGCTGATGACAGGCCAAAGGGCAAGGCCCTATATGGATAATGCCGGGTCTTGTAACAGAAACGGAGATACTGTCTATGGTTGCAAGAAATGGGGACATGAAGATAAGCCTCTGTGAGATCAATTGAAGTGAGGAAGTCACCCTCCCTGACGCCGTCCAAAATGGACTGAAGTGAATGCATCTTGAACCGCTTGTACACAATGCAGCGGTTCAGTCTTTTGAGGTCCAGAATTGCCCTGTACCCCCCGAAGCTTTTGGAATTACGAAGAGGATGGAATAAAAACCCATCCCACTCCTTATCTTTGGAGTTAATTTGAGCATAAGCCCACCAATTCACTTCCGTTCCCTGCAGAGCTAGTTCAGTTCTTGTTTTTAAACAGCCTTGATTATCAAGCATCTCACAATAAGGTAGATGTTTTTATTTATTATATAGTGGGGTATATGTCATGGCTTCTAGCGGGATCAGCCAGGAGAGGGTCAAAGAATAAAATTTGTCTTTAATTTTCCTCCATGTTACGATTAAAGTATTCCTCAAATAATAACCTGCAAAGCACGTGTGTTTTTTTGCCCTCTCTTGCCAAAGGAAATAATGCCAACCCTGTTGCAGCCCCGAACCTTCCAGAACCAACAGCTGTCTCCTTCCGAACAAGATCCAGTCCCTTACCCAAACTAAATTTGCTGCCTGGTAATAATGCTCCCATTTAGGCAAACCGAATCCCCCTCTACCCTTCACCTCTTGGAGCATTTTAAGTTTAATTCTAGGTTTTTTATTCTGCCAAATATATTTAAGAACACATTGGTTTAATTATTTAAAAAATTTATTGTCCAATCTGACTGGGGCTGTGTAAAATAAGTAAATCCATTTTGGGAGAATATAAGATTTTATGACCGCAATCCTACCTAAAAGAGAGACCTGCAACTTCTTCCACTTCTCTAAGTTTTGTTCCGTTTGTCAGAGAAGTTTCAAATAATTATCCTCCTTAATTGTCGAACACTTAGCAGATAGTAAAATGTCTAAATACCATATTTTTTTTATGATTTGGAATCCCAAGTTCAATTCTATTTCCTTCCCCTGATTTATTGTCAAATTTTTAATCAAGACCTTGGTTTTTTCCTTATTTACTTTTAGGCCCACCACAGCTCCATATTTTTCTAATTCGTAAGTTAACTTCGGGCCCGATATAAAAGGGTCTTCCAGTACAAACACAAGGTCATCAGTGTACGCTTGTAGCTTATACTGCTGGTTCTTGATATGTTGTCCTTTTATTCCTGAATTTCATTTAATTTCTCTCAATAACGGTTCCAATGTTAACATAAATAGAAGCGGAGAAAGCGGGCATCCTGTCTAGTACCTTTCTCAATACAAATTTTCTCAGATGCATCCCCATTAATCAGAATTTTGGCAGACTGTTTTGACTAAATTGCACGGATTGCCCAAGTAAAATTCTCCCCAAATTGCATATGATATAACAAACCTAGTAAAAACCGCCAGCTCACACAATCAAAAGCCTTTTGTGCATCTATGAAGACCAAAGCCAGCTGCTTATCAAAGTGAGCTTCATAATATTCTAGAATATTCATGATTATTCTCATATTGTCTCTAATTTGCCTACGAAGTAGAAAACAGATACCGCCGCAAATAGCTTATAGTCTGCATTGAGGAGTGAGATCAGTCTGTACTTCTGGATCAGGGATAATTACCTTCCTTCAGCACAGGGCAGCTAATGAAAAACCTCGGGGGTGTGGAGAGGAACTCTAAGGAGAGGCCTGACCGGACCATCTCCAGGACCCATGCATCCGTAGTAATGCCCTCCGATTGCCTGACAAACAACGCCAAGCGTCCCCCAATGGGAGAATCTTTACTGGAATTATCTTTGCCATCTCAAAGGACGGCTTCCTCCCCTTCAAAAGGGCTGTTTGGGGGGGGGGGAGAATGGCCTATACCTCCCCGCCCTATCTGGCTGTTGTTCCTGTTTCTGCTGGAAAGGGCATTGTGGTCAAGATAGCCCCAATCTGCCTTCTGGCCCTGGGAAGGCCTGGTGGCGGAAGTAAGGTGGCAGACAGGAATCTGCCCGCCATGAAAAAGATGGAAGGACCTTATGTTTATTGCGTGCTTCCACCAGTAGTGGATCCAGAGAGTCTCCAAAAAGCCGCTCTCCAGAGAATGGAGCAGAGGCCAATCTCCACTTGTGCTTGGCATCCGCTTGCCACTGGCGGGGCCACAGGAGTCACCTTGATGTCACATTGGAGGCGATGGCCTTTGACGCAAACCTTGCGGCGTTCAGCGTCGCATCAGCGGAGAACTCCAGAGCCGCCTGTAACTTGTTCAAGTCCTGGTGGGCCCTGATATCTCCCATCGGGATCCTATCCTATAGCTGCTTGAGCCATATGAGGGATGCCCAGTTAAAGAAAGAGGTTAATGTGGCAGCCTTAATGGTCCAGGCAGCCACCTGGTGTGTCTTTCTCAAGGCTTGCTCTGACCTCCTATCCTTAGGTCTGAGAGCTTCCGTTGGGGCCTCAGGAATCATGGCCTGCGCAGCCAGTGCGGCTACAGGAGCATCTACTGAAGGCAACAACAGTGCCTGTGATAATTCAGGCCCTATGTTATACAGCCCCTTGTCCAGGGAAACAGGGTTAGGCCCAGTTGCTGGTGCGGTCCACTGGTGCTTTACTATGTCTAGAAATAGATGGGGGGAGGGCACCTCTTCCGCCTAGTTGATTGGCTTGGAAAATAAAAAGCCTGTGGAATCAAGGATCCTGGAACAGGATCCAAAGAGGATGGGGTGAGCATCATGTTGGTAGATTTTCTTGCTTTGAAAAGCAAGGACTTGAATACAGCAGGCCTGAATAGACCAGACAATGCTGGCTGCTCTGGCAGTAACCCCTCATCCTCAGAGAAGTCCAGATCTCTGCCTGTCTCATCTCCAGACACTGAAGAACGATGAGAAGGACTGGGGGAATAGAACCCCTGCACTGTAGGAAAGTCTCCTACATCATTGGCCCCTGGGGGAAATGCAGGCAGCAAGGGGCAACCAGAATGCAGGGAAGCAGCTCTTTGGCCCTGCTGCAGGCCAGCTGCTATGCCTTTTTTAAGGCCTCCGAAATTATGTCCCCCATGCTTGCAGGCACCTGCTCTGCTCTGATTCCAGCAGCCATTGGTGTGAAGAGCCTGGTGGCGCAGCAGACTAAAGCATTGTTATTAACATTCAGCTGCCTGCAATTACTGCAAGTTCTAATCTCACCAGGCTCAAGGTTGACACAGCTTTCCAGACTTTGTATAAATATACAAAAAGTATGAAGGCTATTGCTTAACGCATTGTGAGCTACCCTGAGTCTCTGGAGAAGGGCGGCATATAAATCAATTAAAAGAAAAAAGAAAAGGTAGCCTCTGTGCTTGCTGGTTTGTGTCTGATAGGCTGTTGCCAGGCAGAACTTCTCTGAGAAGCCTGAGAGGCTAAGATTAGCAAAGGCTCCTTGTTGCTAGGCAAACTAGCTCCCAGTTGCTCACTGGCACCATTTGGCGACCATTGCAATTCAGGCCAGCTGTCAAAATCCTCCAGCAGCTCTAGCGGCTGCAAGGTAAAAAAATGGGAACTGGCTTCCCTATCTAGGGCCGTCTGAGGTAATTCCCTCTGACATTCTGCCCTTTTTAAGGCTTTTTTGATCTCCCGATCAATAGTCTTCTGCCTCCTCACTGCATCTAATTCCGAGGCCTTAGAGGCCTTTATGGAGGCTCCATGGTGTTTGGGAGGCTTTGCCACAGCTCTCTTGCCCACAGGCCTTTCTCCAGAGGGTCCCACCAAATCTGCCTCCCCAGGGGTCAAGAGAGCCAGATTCATGCCACCTGCATTGGTCCCCGCTCTATTGGCGGTAGCCACGGCTTCCTCAGCCATTTTAAAACCAAGCAGCTCACCTGAAACGGCCCTGCTGTGATCTAGCACGGCTAAAAGCTTCGCACTCCTTTCTGAGTTTGCTTGGAAACAGGACAGAGACTCTGGTGCCTTTTGAGCCCGAAGGCTAAGGCTGGGCTATTTGGGCAGCCACCCGGTGCTGGATGCATTCTCCAACGATCCCGGCCGCTCCTGTTGGCCGGCGCTCCCTCGGCCGTCAACGAGCCACTCGCAATAGCCAGAAATCATTTATCGCCAATTGTCGAGTCCAGCGCAGCCCAAGGGTCAGTGGCGATACGTTCTGCTCGCTGCCCTGCCAGGAATGATCCGTCATCTGGCTTGCTGTTTTTTGAGACACAGCCTTCAGCGGGATCAGGCTAAAAGCCTTTCATGCTGGAAAAGCCGCCTCAACTAGCCGAAGCTGGGAGCAGGCTGACAGTTCAGTTTATTAAAGATGGTAATTTAGAATAGAGGTGAAGAAGCGATCTAAGAATGGGTCAGCTAACAAAACCACGTCTTTGACCAAGACTAAATCAAAAGCTGGGGACTGTTAGCAAAAGGCGTGTCCTCGCAGCTTTGACAGATTCAGTCTAATTGGCTGACAGACGAGGACAACCCATTCCTGGATGCTGCCTCCACTACAATGGAGAACTATATAATTGTCAGATCCCATAGATCCAGGGGTGAAATGCTCCTGGATCGGACCGGATCAGCCAATCCGGTAGTGATGATGGCCAGTAGTTCAGAGAACCAGTAGTGATAGCAGCTGGAGGCTCTGCCCACCCGCCCAGGTTATTACTTTCTGGTTTTAACCAGGAAGTAATCTAGTTTTTTGAGCCTCTGCGCATGCACTCGGGCAAAGAGAGGTGGTGGTGGAGGCACAGCATGTGCAGCCCCAGGATATCCGCCCTCTCTCCTGAAGTGTCACTGCCGCCCCAAAGCTTGCCTTAGCCTCTGCAGTCCACTGGCCCCTCTTGCCCTTCTCTTTCCGGGTGCAGTGCTTTTGCTGGTGCCACCACGCAAGCCTCCCATGAGGAAAAAGAGGGAAAAAGCAAAGCGGCTGGCTGCAGAGCTGCCAGTTTCAGGAAGTAGCCCAACAGGCAGAAGCGACCCGCCCAGAAAGCGACATGCCATGCCCACTCACCACCTGCTCGCCCTTCGCTTTGGGTTGGGGGCTGGGCCCCAGAGACACGCCATTCACCGAAGCCCCGGAGCTGCCGCCTGCTCACCGCCTGCCTCAACTGGGTCAGGGAATGCACCATTCCCCAACTCCAGCCTTGCCGCAGAGCTGCCGCCTGCTCACCCTTCGCCACGCGGCGTGTCCTACTCCTTACCTTTCTCCTGCAGCTGGCTGCTAGAGAAGGCAAGCGCCTGAAAGTTACCGGAGCTGCTCTCCTTCTTGAATGTGCTGCCACCATCGCCGCCCTGGTTCATGAGCCAGCTGCGCAAGTGCACACTATTTATTTCATTCATTCAATGGCAGGTTGGGTGTGCGCTTGCGCAGCTGGCGTGTGGACCAGGGCAGTGATGGTGGCGGCACATTCAAGAAGGAGAGCAGCTCCGGTAACTTTCAGGCGCTTGCCTTCCCTAGCAGCCAGCTGCGGGAGAAAGGTAAGGAGTAGGACACACCGCGTGGCGAAGGGTGAGCAGGCGGCGGCTCTGCGGCAAGGCTGGAGTTGGGGAATGGTGCATTCCCTGACCCAGTTGAGGCAGGCGGTGAGCAGGCAGCAGCTCCAGGGCTTCAGTGAATGCCGCGTCTCTGGGCCCCAGCCCCCAACCCAAAGCAAAGGGTGAGTGGGCGGCAGAATAGAAATTTAAAATGTTTTCCTACCGCGTTCTGTGAGCGTGGCTTGGTGGTGGGGGTCTTGTGACTGAGTGGGCGTTGCTGTGAGCGACACTGAGTTGGCCACACCCACTTAGTCCCCCTCCACCAAACCATGCCCACAAAACCGGTAGAGAAAATTTTTTAGATTTCACCCCTGCATAGATCCCTATCATGATGCTGCCATTTTTGTAGTGAGGGGGCTTGGGTGCATTCTTTAGTTTGTCCTGCAATCCCTTTCCTTCAATAAAAGTTCCTTTTGAAATGTTGATTGTTTCAAGAGGTTTACTTTCTTGAACGGAGAGGAGAGACCCTTACAATAATATAAAGTTATAACATGAAGTTGAATTTGCAGAGAAAGAAGATAAGGTATGAAGATGTTGATGTTACTAAAATATCAACCTGGTCTATATAAAACAGTCTTATCACTAGGTAATAAATCCCACTTGAAGTCAGAGTACGTTCTTTTCAAGTAAAGATCATGATAAGAGATGGAAAGGTTTGTTTTTAAACCTTTGAGGCAAAATGAGCTCTAGCAAATCCTTGGCCAAATTATGTACTTCACTGGACCACTATGGTTTTGGAAGGTGGAAACTATTTTCTAATAATTTGATTCATAACATGCTCAAATCATGTTATCACAAAATTCATTGGCCAGCAAAGCATCCCTCTTAAAAAGATTTTTTTTATCAGGTTGGATAACAACAGAAAAAAATAGTCACAGCAACTGTTTTATTCTCTTTTTTCAGGTGTTATTTCATACCATATACAAGTATGCCATCCATATACAGTATAATTAAATTATATCCTACCATTTGAACACTCTACTGAAAGTAGTGTTCAAAAACCTGATACTTTAAAATATATTGATAGACTTCTAATGATCTAGCAGTACTATTCTAAATACAAATATTCCATGTGCTTTATCCTTACTTACCTCTTCTTTTGCAGCTTTATAAACTTTCTTCATTTTTGCAATCTTCTGCCTAGCTTGATAAGAGCAGCGTTGTGACATTCTCTGGGCTGCCTTTTGTTCTTGTCTTGATAGGGAGGTAGTTATGAAACCAGGTGACTTAGACCTAGAAAAGAACTGGTGTTTTGAACATTATTTTCATAGATCCTATAGTACAAATGCTACTATGGATGTGAAATGTCATTAAATATTAAAATAAATACTGTAAAAACTATTATTTTTGTGCTCTGAAGCAGAGATGTATATAGCAATAGTCATTGGCTTCAAAATAGTGAGCATGGCCAGATGACTGAAATCCCAGCGCTCTTTATATACATGCAGTGCACCTAACAAGGGTGTGGCCCCTGTCACAAAATTGCACATGTTTTGAAGATAATTAATGTCACTACAGACACTTCTGGAAGATCATGTTGCTAACTTATTTTTTTTATTCCTATTAAGGAACATGTGTGCAAATTTACATTGATATTACTTTCTCATCCCTCACTTCTGGAAAGCAGTGACTTAAGTGAATTAAAGTTTCTAATAGTATCCAAGGCACTATTTTTTCCTAAATGATACTGTAAATTGGTGGATGACATGACTGATGAAAATGAAGAAATGGAAAATAAATGCAAATATCTATGTATACCTGAAAACCATTGATGCCTTTAAAAATAATCTCTGAAGCTCATTTACTATTTAGGTTATTTTTTAATTTAAGATTACATGGCCACCCAACTTGCAAATATTGTATGCAACTTTGGACAATGTACAGCCATAAAACGAATCACAATGTAAAAAATATCACAAATCTAACAATGAAAACCAATAACACAATTGGACATATATTCAACCTCTCAGGATAAAGCCACCTAATATTTTGGTCCCAAAGTCTGAAAGAATATCTAGGTCCGTGATGGCGAACCTATGGCACGGGTGCCACAGGTGGCACGCGGAGCCATATTGGTGGGCACGCGAGTGTTGTTCTAGCTCAGCTCCAGTGTGCACCAGGCAACTGATTTTCAGGCCTTCTGGTCCCACCGGAAGTCAGGAAACTGGCTGTTTCTGGCCTCCAGGGGGATGGGGAAGGCTGCTTTTGCCTTCCCCAGGCTCCTAGAAAGCCTCTGGAGCCTGGGGAGGGGGAAAAACGGGCCTCCCCGGCCCACTGTGCCATTGTGTGCCAAAATCGGGGAAGTGTGGGGGGGTCATGTGCTCATGTGCGGGAGGGCGGGGCTCATTGAATTATGGATGTGGGCACTCGCACCTGTGACCCCCCACGGTTCCCCCGCTTTTGGCACGCGACGGCAAAAAGGTTAGCCATCACTGATCTAGGTCTTCAAGGCTTTCTTAAAACCAACATGATTGAGGCCAGTTCAAATATTAAAGGGGAGATCATTCCATAGGGCAGGCGCCACAAATGAAAAGTAATCCTGGTTCTGTCAGAAGGCATTGTTTTAAGGTTAGGGAGCTGCAGCACACCCATTCTGTTGGAATGTTTGAGATGCATGCCATTAAAGCTTTAAAGGTCATGACCCAGTACTTTGAATTGCACTTGGAAGCCTACTGGGAAACAAGGCCACTCGCAAAGGAGAGAGATCCACTACATTGATGCATTAAGGTGCATCCATAACCCACCTACACTGTTAGATTCTAGAGCAGCTGCATCTTCCAGATTGTCTTTAAGGGCAGCCTCATACAATAATCCAAATTACTTGAGAAGTAACTACAGCCTAAGTGATGTTGAGCAGATTGTCCCAGTTCAAGAATGCTTGCACTACATGTAGTTGTGCCAAGGATTTCCTGTCCATAGTTTCCACTTGCTCATTGAATGGAAGCTGTGAGTCCAAGACATGCCCCAATACTATGGTTGATGGTATTAGAAGTGCTGAGAGGTCAAGAAGGATGGATGCATTACTTCCATTTCCTGCCTTCCATAGGCAAGCAACAAATTTGACCAATGCTGTCTCATACCATGTCCTGATCTGAATCTAGACTGAAAGGGGAGGGGGATTCTTTGCCTGCTGAATGTATATCTTTTTTTCATAATGACCAAATACAATTTCTTTCCCCTTTTCCTTCTCTATCCAATTACTGCTTCCCTCTGTCTCACCGCCATCCAAATGTGTTCTCATTCCTTTCCTTCACCTATTCTTACTCCATTTGCTGGTGTGCTTTTCTCATTTCTTTTTTACTATTCCTGATGGAAGAGGAAGAGGAATGCATGTATGATATGTTTCTATGTGCAATAGAGATTTATGTATGAGAGAAAGAACAATTGGTACATGCAGATCAGTATGAATTATTGCTTAAATGGGGCTATTTTACAGGAAACTGTTTTTTTAATGAACAGTTATTAATACAATCATCTCTGCCTTTTGGGGCTTGGATGGTGAGGAATGTAGCTTGCAGCAGATATGTAAACATAGACACAAATAGGTATACCAAATATATCACGAGCATACTTTATTTGTATATCCTCAGTTGATAATGTGAGTTCCTGTATATTACACAAACTTTCTATATCAGGAATGTCAAACTCGCATCATGTTATCATCACGTGACGTATCACAACTTTTTTCTCCTTTGCTAAAATGGGGGTGGGGGTGGCCAGCACATGATGCATCCGGCCCATGGGCTGCAAGTTTGATACCCCTGTTTATATTCACATTTTTTTCATAACTCCTTTTCATTTGGGAAAGGGAGAGTATTTTAAACATAGGGTCATCTTCCTATGCATACAATACTATGATTAAAACAATTTTCTGCTTTTTTATATCTGCGCATTAGCTATGGTTTAAATATAATATCTGAAAGGCTGAAAAATATTCTAGAAAAAATCTACTCCACAGACCTGATATTTTCTGGTAGACTCCCATTCAAATACTAACCTAGTCTAACTCTCTTTAGCTTGAGATCAACCAATGTCAGATCTATGTGATCACATCCACTCTAATATTTATAGTTTAATATTATAATTAAAATAATGGACAAATGTGTAAACCAAATATTCCTACAGCAACATGTAAAATTGTATTGCCTCTCTTTTGTAGTACTAAGAAGACATTAAGATGGGATTACCATGTTTTCCCGAAAATAAGACCTGGTCTTATTTTCTTTTGGGCCCCAGAATACCACCAATCAGCTGTTCCAGGCTGCGGAGATCACTGTCGCCCATCAGCGCTGCCCATTGCTACTGCCACCTATCGCCACTATCTAGAACGGGCTGAAAACAGGATGCATGGAGGCGGTGATAGGTGGCAGCGGCAATGGGTGATGCCGGCACTGATTGACGGCGCTGATCCCCACAGCCAGGAACAGCCGATTGGTGGCATTCCGAGAGGCAGATCCAACTGCCAATCAGCTGCTTGTGCTAAATCAGGCTGTGCTGAAGCTCACCAGGCTGTTTGCTGCAAGGAGGCAAATTGCTGGGAGGCAGAAGCTGAAGGATGGGGCCCGGCAGGTGTGCGGGGCTTCAGCAACATTACAAGACACACAGACATTTCCACCCACTTTTTCGCAGGGGGGGAGTGCATCTTATAGTTCGAATAGTACGGTATATTGTAGTTACAAATATGACATGTCTCTTGGTATTAATTCTTATCTGTCTTTTAATAAATAAAAGTAAAAGTGAAGAAAGACATTCCAAAGAAAGTTAGCAATCAAATTTGGCGACAGTTGACATTATTTACCTAATTTGACAAACAGCCAAGATTTGAGCACGACATGTCTCTTCGTTCTGTGGTTTCAGCAACAGAAATGGAAGTTCGGCTCTAAGTCGAGCAGACAGCTTCCCAGAGTATGCATAATCCATGATGTCATATACTATCATTGCTCTAGGCCAATTTTCCAATGTCAGCCTTCTCCAACAATTATGTCTGCCACCATAATATGCTGGAGTTTCATCCATATGACTGGCATACTAGAAAGCCATAAACAAACAATATTTATGAAATGTTAATTATAATCTAATTAAGTTTGGATAGCTTAATTATATATTTATTTTATTCATTTATTAAATTTATATGGCTCCTCATCTCACTTGCATATGATTCTCAGTGGCATATATAGTTAAACATAAATAAAACCATAATCTTCTACCATTAAAAACAATTAAAACCTACATTTAAAATACAATAAAAAAAAGACAGAGGAGAATGTACTGTAGCAATATAACCATTTAATAGGCTCTATGAGATCCCAAGGCCTGATGCACATTTATGTTTTAAGGATTCTTCAATAGGTACGAAAATTACATATTGAAAGCATCCCCAAATCCCTTCCCCCAAGGACCCAGATTGAATGTCCAATCCACATCTCCCCAAGGTGTCATGCGGGGTACTTCTTCAGATGGTCCCCTCTATCTGGTGTGCTGGAACGGTTGACCTTGACAGCTATCAGCGCTCTCTGCAGCTGCTATGAAGACAGTGAGAATTTTCCTCTTTTTCGAGACATCTCCACCAGCTCACTTCCCCACCCTCCCAAATATCTGCAATACCTCCCCCCTCCCATTACAATGGCAGCCGAAAGCAAGCAAGCATCATAGAGGCTGAAAGATCCATTGGACAGACAGGGAGCAGCAACAGGGCCAACTGACCTGACCGCTACCGATACACTTACTGAACTGCGCAGGTCAGAGCGACTTACTCGATGCCCCGTCTATTTGCGGGACTACATTAGCTAGACAAACCTCGATTGGTCAGTGACCTATCTTGGTGGGGATATTCCTGAATATTCATCAGGAAGCTGAAGAGAAGACGGTTTCTGCCATTCAGGCAGGAAGAATAGTTTAAAGTGATTGATCAATTCGTCTGGCGGCCCCTATAAAAAGACAAGCCGCTCGGCAGACCTTGCTGGAGTTTCCTTGTACATTAAAGAGCTGAAGTCACATTGTTCTCTGCCTCTTCACTCCACCCACTATTTAACAGATAATCCATTTCATTAGGATTCTCTGAAGATATTTTTTAATAAAATGATATATTGATGGTATTTGACCAGGAACAAACTGGCAAAAATGTATACAGGAACTTTTAACAAGAAATATAATCAAATTCCAGGAATATTTTATCACATGTGGTGGTCTTGTGTGTAAATCATACTGGATAAACATAATAATGATAAGGCAGAAAATACTCAAAATGCAAATACTAATTAAATCTGAAGCTTTTCTTTTAGGCATAATGGACAAATCGAAAGAAAAACTATTTGGAGATCTTATTTCTTTACATGGTAACTGCTGCAAAGATTGTCAATGCCAAATTTTAGAAAGAAAAAGGAACAGCAACTGTTGAAAATTGGCAGAGATGGCAAAATTAACTTGATTAGAGACAATGGATTAAACAAGTTCATGGCTTGGGACCAGGTTATGTGAGAGACCGTGTCTTGCTTGTCACATCCACCCGACTCATCAGAGCGGGAACGCAGGGAATGCTGCGGGTCCCATCTCCGAGGAAGATACACCTAGTGTGACCCAGAAGAAGTGCCTTCTCCATGGTGGCTCCCTCTCTCTGGAACATCATTCCCCCAGAGATTGGAACGGTGCCCACTCTATTACTCTTCCAGAAGGTGCTGAAGGCCTGGTTCTGCCAGCAGGCCTGGAGAACCCAGAGTGGGATGGAGTCCATTAAATGGCTCGTGTGATCTGCTTTCTC
Source organism: Ptyas mucosa (assembly GCA_012654045.1). Taxonomy (NCBI): domain Eukaryota; kingdom Metazoa; phylum Chordata; class Lepidosauria; order Squamata; family Colubridae; genus Ptyas; species Ptyas mucosa. The sequence continues at coordinate 29,048,656 of WNWU01013815.1, read as the reverse complement.
CGGGACGGAGGGTGGGGAGTGGGGATTTTATTACTACGTTAATTTATTTGATTTTTAGTTAGTTTTATTGTTTTTAAATGTGGTTTTTATATTTTGTAAGCCACCTTGAGACGCCATAGGAGAATAGGCAGCAATATAAATTTAATAATAAATAAATTAAATAAATAAATAAGGCATTGCAATTTCCATGTCAGGCACATATTTTTATATAACATAGTATTTTTGGTATATATAATGGTAGATGGAAAAATAGTAACTGTTGTAGATCTATTATGCAAGGGGCAGGGGAAATATCAGATATTTGAGATATAATTTTCAGCATTCAATCAAGATGGACATTTTATGTTGAATGTTAATGATATATTTGTTATTTGTTGTACACACATTTTTATTATTGTTTTTTGTTTGGTTGTTATGTTTGTAGTTGTTTTTAATCTGTATTTTAACTTTGTAAAAGCTAAATAAATAAAAAAATATTTTTTTAAAAAGATTCTCACAATCACTTTCTCTATAATCTTTCCAAAGAAAGGAAGCCCAATCGAATCCAAGATTGCTAGAAAGCAAGGAGGCTGGTACAGTATTAGAATTCTTGGGGTCTAGGATTTTTCGCCTCGGTCTCTTCGCCTTGCCTGTTTCACCTTAAGATTTTCGCCTCTGTGTTATTAGCCACAAACTTTTCTCCTCGGCTGACCTGCCCCAGTCTTTCGCCCCGGCACATCGGCCATGGTCCCTACATCCCAGTCCTTTTGCCAGGGCCCATTCACTGAAGTACATTTCACGTCGGGCTTTTGGCCTCCCAGGAAAGAGATGTGAACCAGCCCTTGTCTCAGGCACTTTGGACAAAGGGGGGGGGGGTCTGTCTCTTTCTTTCTTTCTTTCTTTCTTTCTTTCTCTCTCTCTCTCTTCTTTTCTTCTTTCTTTCTTTTTCTCTCTCCCCTTTCTTTTATTTCTTTCTTTTTCTCTCTCCCCTTTCTTTTCTTTCTTTTTCTTTTCCTCTCCCCACTCTTCTCTTTCCATTCGGGGTGATGGATCTCTCATCCTTTATAGCCCCCCTCCCCCACACCTGTGCTGCTCTCAGCAGCCTCAGGAGGCTCCAAACTGACAGGTGAGCAGCTCGTGGCAATGCGAACCAGCCCTTGTCTCAGGCACTTTAGACAAAGGGAGGGGGTGTTGTTGGCGCTCCTGTGCCTCCCTCTGAACTGCAGCCCCCACTCTTCCACTCCCAAAGCCCCCGAGTCCCTGCACCGATTGGCTGGCTGCGAATTGTCCTGGGAGGCCAAAAGCCCGACGCAAAAAAACGTACTTCAACAAATGGGCTCCAGCAAAGGACTGGGATATAGGGGCTGTGGCCGATGTGCTGGGGCAAAAGACTGGGGGCGGGTCAGCCGAGGAGAAACGTTGGTGGCTAATAGCGCAGAAGCAAAAACCTTAAGGTGAAACAGGCAAGGCGAAGAGACCGAGGTGAAAAGTCCCATTACGGAATTCTTGGGCAACAACCTGCTTTCTTTTTTGGAAGCATTCAGTTTAAATTATTAAAAATAACTAGGCAACCCATGATCTGTTGGGTCATTGTTTCAGAGATATATCCTTACCAGATTCCTCAATGTCTTCCTCAATGGCAGAACTTCTAATGTACTTCAAAAGGAACATTGTACTTACCTGAACATTCGTTCTATGTGCGCTGCATGAGAGTCCAAGCAATGGGTCTTGTCTGATTGGCCAGAGACTGAGTTGTAATTTGTTTGGTCACGCCTCCTCCTTCCTGTTTAGGCTCAGTTTGTTAACGATAGTCTGGATCTGGAGAATGTTGTGGTCCGCCAGCAGCCTGCGGAGCTGGTAGCGGAGTCGGACAGTGATGAGGCTGAGGAAGGACATGGGCCAGTCCTGGAGGCTGGAGAAGGCCCAGATGAGGGCTCTGCGTCGGAGGCAGAGATGGGGCCAGGGCATCAGGGAGTGATGTGCGGACTTCGGAGCCTCCAGAGGCTGACAGTAGAGAGGCAGAGAAACAGGAGGAGCCTGTTCCTAGTGCACATATGAGAAGAGCTGCCAGAAGGCAGGAGCAGCTAAAGCACAGAGGACAACTCGGCATTAGGGCCAAGAGACGATTGGTCCCTCCCATAAGGCTTAAAAGGCCAGCAACGGCTCTTAGCCTCTTTGTCGGAAAACAACCATTGAGAGAATTGCTTCGTTTGGCTGTAGTTATTTCTTCTGTTCCTGAACTGTTGCCAAGAAAAGCCTTTGGCGGTTTGCCTAATTATCCCAAGGTCAGAGATAAACTAAAGACTGATGTTTTAAGGACTTTATTTTCATTTCATTTAGAATACACTGAAAATGATTTAATTCTCAGCTGTTTTAATAAAATCTGTTTGTTTTTTGGAACTATTTTGCATTTAATATCAACTACGTGGGCCTGAGTCACAACAATTTGTTTTCTGGCCTAACGAGGATAATTAGTAACAAACCTCGATCATAATGGATCAGCTCTGTGCCAAAAACGCACAGCTTCAGCAGCAAGTAGCTTTGTTAGCTGCACAGATGGCTCAGCTCCAAGCTCCGGCTTCTCCCCCTCCCCATAGAAGATGTCATGTTGCTGTGCCAGACAAGTTTGACAGCATTCAAGCCATGTTTCCTGCTTTTATGGGACAATGCCAGCTTTTTATCAGCCTGTGAATGGAGGACTTCCCCACTGACCGGGATAAAGTGGGGTTTACACTCAGCCTGCTCTCCGGCTCTGCAGCTCGCTGGGCCACGCCACTGCTGGTCCAGGCTAGTCCTCTGTTGGGTGATTTCAGGGGGTTTTGTGAGCATTTCCAACTCGTGCATGAGGACCCCATCAAGATGCAGACAGCTACCAGATGACCAAAGACCTTGAAGCAGGGCTGGAAACCGCTGCAGGAATATATCAGTGAGTTTCAGCTGCTTAGCCAGGATTCGGCCTGGAATGAGGCAGCCCTCATGGACGCGTTCCAGGATGGCTTATCGGAGGAGTTGCAGGATGAGCTGGTCCGGGTTGATATCCCTCTGACCCTCAATGCACTGGTACATCTGTGCCTGAGGATCGACGCCCGATTGCAGATAAGGACCATGCACGAGTCCTTATCTTTATGGTGCAGATGTTGGACAGATGCTCTCTGGAGAGGAAGATAAGACAGGTCTGAGTGTCAATTCGTGCTCCCAGGTGGACGATGTTGGTGGTGGGAGCCATGTGGCTTTTCTCCCAATTCACGGTAAACGCGTGATTTTGAAGGGTTTGAACTGTGACCTATAAATCTAGACTTGCCTGCGGGGGAGAAGATGACAGGATTAATATGTTGTCTAAATAACAGAGCAAACGTACGGGTCTTGCCTGCAAGTGAGCGGCCACCACGTCCAGAAGCTTTGTGAATACTCTGGGGGCGGACGAGAGACTGAAGGGCATAGCCCTGTATTGGTAATGCTGTCTGGCACAGGAGAACCGGAGGAATCTCCTGTGAGAGGGCCTGATGGGCACATGTAGATAAGCTTCTCGTAGATCTATTGAAGTCAAGAGATCTTCTTGCCTGATGCAACCCAGAATGGTGTGCAGGGATTGCATTTTGAAGCATTGGTACTTGATGTGTACATTCAGCTTCTTGAGATCCAAGATGGTCCTGCTGCCGCCTGATTTCTTTTGCACCAGAAAGAGTATCGAATAGAAGCCGAACTCCTGATGTTGAAGGTGGACTGGTTCTATGGCCTGGATGGTCAGTAGGTGCTGGATTTCGGCTTCCATCAGAGATCTCTTTGTGAGGTCCCTTGAGACGGAACATTGGAGAAACTGTCGAAGTGGGTTTGGAACTGAACTCTAGGGTGAGACCTAGTGTTATGGTCTGTAATGCCCAGGCGTCGGTGATCATGTGTTACCCAGCAGGTTGCAAATCTTCCCAGGTGACCGCCAATAGGGCCCTTGTCATTACAATCATTTGGACCGACGGTAAGGTCGGTAGCCAGCTCCCCAAAAGGGACGTCTATTCTGTGGCTGTCTGGAGTGATCCCGAAAGGAAGGCCTGTCTTGCAGCCTGTCCATGGTTGGTAGGAAGGGCCTTTGGTAGGTCGGACTTTGAAACCTCATGTCAGATGCATGAAAGGGCTGTCTGCAGTACGGATACCCGATTCATCTGTCTGCATGACGGTAGATGTCAGGGAGGACCTTCCTTTTATCTTTACCCTCCACCAAGATAGGGTTTAAGGCTTCCCCGAAGAGGAATCTAGCACCTCCTCTTCTTCACCATGAAAGGACATGTCACTTTGCTGCGAAGGTGAAGGAGAATGAGGGTCAAGAATATACTCTCTGTCAGAATGACCCACTGGTTGAATGGCTCTTGGATTCGGATCTGTCACTGGCAGTGGGGCTAAAATACCCTTTTGCATAAGAGCAGCATCAATGCCCCTTGTAACAGTCTGGGCAATCATATTGCACAAGTCTTGTGACAGTGCAGTGCCCTGCCCTTCCTCCGGGCAGAGCCCCGCCACGGTAAGCGTAAAGGTAGCAGAGGCATGGGAACCCCTGTGCTGCTGAGAGGATCCTGGCTCAGGGCTGGCTATGCCCAAGGGAGCATTCATATCTGCTGCCTGCATTTGCTGGGTGCTAGTGGAGGCAGTGGGAGACCAACCAAACTGACCTGGTTGGGATTCCAGAGCCAGAGGTTCCTTGTTTAATGAATCAGTTGTTTCCCTGCTGCAGGCAGATGTGGAAGGTGCTTTGCAAGCTTCTGCCCTTTTCTGGGCTTTATCAAACTGTTTATCTAAGGCACAGTGTTGTCTCATGGCATCCTTATCAGATGCAGATGAAGTTGAGGCTTGAACAGAGGACTGGGATCTAGTAACTGGTACTTTGGATCTAGAATTCCCCTTTTTTGTAACTGGAGCCTCCAAGGCATGATGCCTTATGGAAGGAGAGGCAGATGCATGAGAAGGAGATCTACTGCAAGACGCCATTTTGAAAACACGAGGTAACTGTGAATCAGCCAAATAAAAATCCTCCTTTGTAAAATCTCTATTAATTGTTGCCAATTGCCTTGAAATCACCTCCCTGGTATACAAAAACCCCAGTATGGAGGACAGTTAAGGGCTTCAATCATGACAAGCTGACACCACAGCTTGAAAGCAGAGTAGAATAAAGGCTGCAGTGGGGAGAGTAATCCAAAATGACACTGAGCCTACACCAAGGCTTTAAGCACGAATTCGAACGCAGCTTGCCCAGGGAGCTGGAATCCGACACCATGGATCCTTGCCCAGCTAACAGAAGTGCAGAGCTGACACCACGGCTCTCCCCGCACTAATCAGCCACTAAAACTCACAATAACAGCTCCGGAATGATCAAGGAGAAGAATAGAGGCTCCACGCGCCGCACAGACCTCTCTGCAAGAAAAAACACCGCCACGGAGCCTTGCAGCTCAGCTGATTGGCGCTTGGCTGGGCACAGTGCCAGAAAGTGCTTCCCAGCTGAAATGAAGCCGTCTGTAAAGAAAACCTTCTGCTGTGGGTTTCTAAAGCAGTCCAAGTAATGGAGATATTCAGAATATGCCCCTCTAGGCCAACTGAGTTAACAAACTGAGCCTAAACAGAAAGGAGGAGATGTGACCAAACAAACAAATTACAACTCAGTCTCTGGCCAATCAGACAAGGTTATCACCCATTGCTTGGACTGTCTAAGCAGCGCACAAGAGAAGTTCTGAATTCTACGAATTCAGGGAGATATAGAGAGGTACTTGCCTTGGAAGTAGCCCATGCTGAACTGTATACTACAGTCAAACATCAGCAGAATAAATACTGAATGAATACTTCCATATAGAAAGTGGGCACAAACACACTTTATTGTAAAGACACGTTCACCTTTGACAAATATTCCTTGCCACAGATCACATATTGCCATTTTTAAATAAACATTTGCATGTCTTAACAGTTCTGTTTTCCTACTGTTAGATTTTTAACATTTGTTTTCATGTTGCAAATTCAATCCATGTTCCCCATCAAACAGTTCAGTTTTGGTACCTGATACAGTATATGAATTATTCCTTATTGCATCATAGTCTAAAATTTGCTGTAACCTAGTCCATTTTCAGCCAGAAACAAGGTGTCTTTTGTATACAAAAGTACAAACATACATATATCACCAACCATCACATCTCTAATGTTACCATAGATTAACATTTATACACTCATGGCCGTAAATGTTGGCATCCCTGAAATTTTTCCAGAAAATGAAGTATTTCTCACAAAAAAGTATTGCAGTAACACATGTTTTGCTATACACATGTTTATTCCCTTTGTGTGTATTGGAACAAAACCAAAAAAGGGAGGGAAAAAAGCAAATTGGACATAATGTCACACAAAACTCCAAAAATGGGCTGGACAAAATCATTGGCACCCTTTACTTAATATTTGGTTGCACACCCTTTGGAATAAATAACTGAAATCAGTCACTTCCGATAACCATCAATAAGCTTCTTACACCTCTCACCCGGAATTTTGGACCACTCTTCCTTTGCAAACTGCTCCAGGTCTCTCTTATTGGAAGGGCACCTCTTCCCAACAGCAATTTTAAGATCTCTCGACAGGTGTTCAATGGGATTGAGATCTGGACTCATTGCTGGCCACTTCAGAACTCTCCAGTGCTTTGTTGCCATCCAGTTCTGGATGCTTTTTGATGTATGTTTGGAGTCATTGTCCTGCTGGAAGACCCAAGATCTCCGATGCAAACCCAGCTTTCTGACACTGGGCTCTAGAGTATGACCCAAAATCCGTTGGTACTCCTCAGATTTCATGATGCATTGCACACATTCAAGGCACCCAGTGCCAGAGGCAGCAAAACAACCCCAAAACATCAGTGAACCTCCACCATATTTCACTGTAGGTACTGTGTTCTTTTCTTTGTAGGCCTCATTCTGTTTGCGGTAAACAGTAGAATGATGTGCTTTACCAAAAAGCTCTATCTTGGTCTCATCTGTCCACAAGACGTTTGCCCAGAAGGATTTTGGCTTACTCAAGTACATGTTGGCAAACTGTAGTCTTGCTTTTTTATGTCTCTGTGTCATCAGTGGGGTCCTCCTGGATCTCCTGTCATAGCATTTCATTTCATTTAAATGTCGACGGATAGTTCGCGCTGACACTGATGCTCCCTGAGCCTGCAGGACAGCTTGAATTGCTTTGGAACTTGTTTGGGGCTGCTTATCCACCATCCGGACTATCCTGCGTTGGCACCTTTCATCAATTTTTCTCTTCTGTCCACGCCCAGGGAGATTAGCTACAGTGCCATGGGTTGCAAACTTCTTGATAATGTTGCACACTGTGGACAAAGGCAAATCTAGATCTCTGGAGATGGACTTGTAACCTTGAGATTGGTGATATTTTTCCACAATTTTGGTTCTTGAGTCCTCAGACAGTTCTCTTCTCCTCTTTCTGTTGTCCATGCTTAGTGTGGCACACACAGACACTCAATGAAAAGACTAAGTGAACGTCTCTCCTTTTTATCTGCTTTCACGTGTTTTATATTGCCCACACCTGTTACTTACCCCAGGTGAGTTTAAAGGAGCATCACATGCTTGAAACAATCTTATTTATCCACAATTTTGAAAGGGTGCCAATGATTTTGTCCAGCCCATTTTTGGAGTTTTGTGTGACATTATGTCCAATTTGCTTTTTTTCCTCCCTTTTTTGGTTTTGTTCCAATACACACAAAGGGAATAAACATGTGTATAGCAAAACATGTGTTACTGTAATACTTTTCTGTGAGAAATACTTCATTTTCTGGAAAAATTTCAGGGGTGCCAACATTTACGGCCATGACTGTATATTAATATATGAATACATTTAGCAACAAAGGAATCGCCATACATGGTCTTTTTGTTCTCTTATCCAAATTGAATAGCTTTAAATACTTCATTTATTCCTTCTTAGGCTAAACTTTTATCATATACTATTTTTATCAGATTCAGCAAACAAGTTTCTGTCATACTGTATAAAATATTCCAAAATGCTATTCTAGTCATTTTATGATGCATTTTCTCTAAATCAAGAAATGTGTGATAAAAATATTCATAGTCAAGAGACAGAACTATAAATATTGAGCTTCATTATTTTCATCATGCTTTACTCAGCTAACTATTTCAAATAATGCTTTCTAGTAAAATAAAGGAGAGGTTGTTTCAGAGACGTGGTGCAAGTTGGGTAGGCACAGGGCAGGCACAGGGCAGGTTAGTGATGTTGCATGTGAATGCATGAGTTGCAAGTGTGGCATGAGTGTAAAAGGGCTGGGGGAAGGTGCATGAAAATTTACTCCAGCAACTTCCGACCTTTCTTGCTGGCTTCCCCATTAATTTTCTGGGGAAGACAACAGAGAAGGTTGCAAAAGGCAATCATTAATTATGGGATGCTTGGTAATTGGTCATAAGTGTGAATGGGTTGCCAAGCAATCAGATTCCTATCATGTGACCAGAGGGATGCTGAGACAGCCTGAACTCTGAGCACCAGTTGTAACTACTATTGGAACGATAGCTACCCAAATGGGTAGTCAAGGACTACTTATAATGAGATGGATGGAGAGTATGACAACTACAGGTGATTCTTGACTTACAATTATAATACAGACAAGTAAATTTGTCATTATGTGGTAATTTGTCATTAATTGAGGCATCACATGACCACATTCAATTTTATGAACTTTTTTACCATGCTTATTATAAACAAATCAGACAGACATTAATCAAATCATATGGTACCCCACTGACTTTTCTTGTTGGAAACTGGCTGGGAAGGTCATAAATAGTGATCACATGAATCCAGGATGCTGCAACCATCATAAATACAGTACCTGAATTTTGATCATGTGACCCACAGGGAATCTGTGGTACTCAGAAGTGTGAGGACTGGTCGTAAGTCACTTTTTCAGTATTGTAATTTTGAATGGTTGCTAAATAATTGGTGATAAATCAAGGGCTATCTATATTTTCTCTAAAGAGTTGTCAAAGAATATCAGGGCCTGTTTTCTATGGTATTGTCCCAGAATGTAAGATAGGAAGTGATGATTTTAAGTTACAGGAAGTAGATTTTGATTCATATTAGGAAAAAACTTCTTAACAGCAAGAGCAGTTTAATAGTTGAACTATTTATCACAAATGCTACAGGTCCTTTCAACAGAACCATTCAAGAACTATGTATTGAATATGCTTTTAATTTGGATTCTGAGAGGATTGGATTCGACTGAATGGAACTTTAGTATTTTTTTAATTATATAATCCCATGTGATTGATAAATCTAAACACTGCTTACTTGCATGTAATCTCTTATTGTAGCAATATCTATTTCATCTGTTATTCCATGCCTTTTATTCTGAAGTTCATCTTGAAGAATCTGATTGTAATATATCCGATATCCCATTAATTTGCAAGCATCAACAGCTGCCTAGAAAACATTAGAAAATATAAGGTAAAGTGATAATATTTCACCGAGAATGAGTTCAGATGCTTAATGGAAAATATTCTTATTCCTACAATAAAAGGGCATTTCCTCTTCCCTCACAAATCTACCCCAATATCTAATTTAACACATCATGGGATACCAATATATTGAAAACTTGATAACTCAATGTTCTCCCCCATACCATTTTTGGGGTGGGGGAGAGGGACAGAATTGGATAAAATATGGTGACCATTTAAATCCTGCCCATTTAAATTACCATTTATCTGTTTGTGAAAACCTTTCTTTTTATTATTTTCAAACTATGGAATGAAATTCTTTGTAAATTATATTCAATTTGCACTTCTCTGCCTTCAGAAGAGCAACCAAGATACAGCATATTTTAACTGTTACCATATTTCACAATATTTTAACTGATAGTTGTTTTTAATGTTTGTTTCTATATTTCAATATTTTAAGTACTGTTATTGATACTAAGTAATATTTTTAAAATAATTACTGAGCAGAAAAGCATAATATAAATCAATTAAGTACAGTTTGAGGAATAAATAAATGCTTTTTTTTACTATCAAGGTTTACGTTTCTAAGATAGTTATTTACCAAGCAATATCTTAGCACTGCTGCTATAGTTGGATTTCCATATTCATGTATTTTGTGGTGGTAGTGGTGAAATTTATTATACTAATCTTTTACACCAATGTTTCTCAACCTTGGCAACTTGAAGATATGTGGACTTCAACTCCCAGAATTCCCTAGCCACAGATCTTCAAGTTGTCAAGGTTGAGAAACACTTATTTTACATACAGACCTGAAATCATACCTGTGCCACCATTTCCTCCTCCTCCACTCTTGGCTTCCTCTCACCAGTGCCAGATGGAGGACTTGTTGAGCTGCTTATGCTCAGGTGGTTGGTAAAGCTGTCACCGAAATGGCCATTAGAGGAGGTGGCGAGCACTCTCTCCCTCTGTCTCCCAGACTGGATGAATGTATTTTCATTTTGGGATTTCAGGCCACATGATTTTAGGTTACAGGCCACATCTAAAGTGTATGTAGATACACATGCATAAAAACATCTGGGGCTATTTGAGCAGGAGTACAGATTTTTGTGGAATTTCACATATTTTGTAGGAAATTCAACCCTTGAGAATTCAGAGATCCAACTATATTCCTAAAATAACTAGCGTATTTTTCGGTGTATAAGACACACTGGAGTATAAGACGCACCTTAATTTGGGGGGAGGAAAACAAGGAAAAAAGTATTTTACCTCTGCCTACCAGCATTTAAGGTGGCACCGCCCTCCTCCTCCTGCAAGCAAGAGGTGCAGGAACTACTCGCTTTCCCCCAAAGAGACCCCTCGCATGCTCTGGGGGGAGGGACAGAACGCAGCCTGAGGAACAAACCTCTTCAGGATGGTCGGGGGGGGGGGGGGGGAATCTGCCCTGCAGCTTTGGGGAACAAGGCGGGTGCCACGATTTGTGGCTGGTCACCCCTCTGGCCGCGCTGACTTCACTCCCCAGTAATGTGAGGAGCCACCGCTGCTGCCGCCTAAGCCCTCTCTGCGCCCAGGAGCCAAGCCGAGCTGAATGGGAGCCCCTAAAGGGAAACGTTCCTCCTTTCCAGCCATCGTTGCCTGGATTCCCCAATGCAATTCTCAAGAGTCGCGCTTCAGGTGGCGGCCAGTTCCCCTGCAATGTGCAGCGGGGAACTGGGAAGTGCTTTGGATTCAGGCAGGAGATTGTAGCGCTGCCGCCTGAAAGTGTTTTTCTGCACATTGCAGAGCCGCGCGCCCCCGTCCTCCTTCTCAGCAGACTCAACTTCTCTTTCCTCCTGGCCAGATCCACCGCCTAAAACACGGTACACTTTTTTGTCTCTGCACACACCCCATGTTTGGAATTGGGAAGGGGATCGTGGGTTCGGGTGGCCTGCAGCTTCGGGTGTTTCCCGAAGCTGCAGGGCAGATTTCCCCCCCCCCCCCGACCATCCCCAAGAGAGAGGGTTGTTCCTCAGGCTGTGCCCTGACCCAGATCCCTGCCGCCTGGAACTGGCCGAAAATGGCTGAAGGGTGGGGGCCGGTGGGTGGGCAGGGCTACATTCGGCATATAAGATGCACCCAGATTTTCACCCCCTTTTTGGGAGTAAAAAGGTGCGTCTTATACCGAAAAATACGGTATTTCTTTTAAAAAACTGAAATAATTATTTCACCCTCAAGAACCACCTGTTAAAAAGAGTTTTAACAGATATATTAAAAGGTAAAGGCATCCTCAAATCATATTTGATTAAATATTAAATAATGCTTAAATTTGCAAGTTATGACAAGTATGTTACATGTCTACTCTAGCTGAAATAACATATGATAGATATTAAACGTGCAAAAAAGTTTGGATAAATAGAAATTAATCAAAAGCAACAGTAGATTACCTTACTTTCTGATGTTATTACTCTTTTCCCACTGATATATTGGTTGTTTTTGGTTCTTGATTTACAAAATATTTTAAATATAATAAAAGGGGGGAAATCAGATCCAGCAAATCTGAAGGGAGGAAATATCAAAACTGAGTAACTATTTTTATGGAAAAATTATTTTTTATGTTTTGCCTTAGAAGTCATAACTCATTTAAGTGTTTCCTATTCAAACAATATGATTCATAATTATTTTAAACATTTTTATATGGCTGTAAATTAAGGCAACCAAAAGAACTACATTTCTGATTTAAGCACAATGTAGAAATAAATGAGCCTGTTTTCTTTATCATAATCTGAGTCAGCATAGGTATTTTATGCAAAAATTCCTTTTGGTAATTGACTCTATTGCAGTAAATATTTTCCTGTTATGAAGAGAAACAATTTCCATTTGTCCACATTCAATTCCTAAGAACATTTAGTGAATGTCTCCCTTTCTGAATTACAACTGTATAGAAAATTCTAAAAAATCTCACAGCAATCATAATAAAAACCAATTCTGAATGTACAGTATAACTCTTGCTTCAACTTTCTTATCAATAAGTGATCAGTTTAATCAGATCAACATATGTATATTAAAGGCTACATGTTCACAGAAATTACTGAATAGAAACTATATTTCAGACTTCCCATTTGTAAATCTGAATGCTCTCCTGTGGCATAAATAAATACTTTTTGAAAACAGATTAAAGAACAAAGTATTTATCTCTCTTCACATTTCTTATTTGCTATTAGTCTGATTTCTACATTTCTCCTTAATCACAATCTGATCCATGCACTATGTCTGAACAATATGGTAAACAAAATCACAATTGGCTTGGTAGTGTAGAATATAGCTGCTGTCTCCCTAATCCTGTTTGACTCTGCTGCCTATAAAATATGAATGGTGCTTAAAATGCACTGATTCCTTCTCTGTATACAAAAACATTGTCATATTGACAAAAGTAATCTCATATATGGAACCAAGCAAAATAAAAATACTAATTTTACCTGAATCGGACTTTATATTGAATAGTAGGTTCTTTAAGAAGTTCAGCTTCTAAAGGACTCACTCTTTTTAAAATATCATAGCTAATGCAATATTCCTGAAAGAAATACAGGACCAATACATTTAACCAATACAGGACCAATACATTTAACCAATAGATTTGCAACGTCCTATATTTACAGAAATGTTATGATCACTGCGTACACAAATTGAGGTTAGTAAGAGAAACAGAAAGGCAACAGCATGCTTAAAATAGCCCAAGATTTAGAAACTGAAATATTTGGAGAAATATTTGAACAAACAAATAGCTCAATGAGCCCTCGGCATACTCAGTATTTATACGGTTTTGTATATCATTGGGATGAGAATGTGGGAAAGAGAGGATGTGGGAAAGAGATATGGAAAATCCTGAAAGAAATCATATTATATCACTATTTGGAGGAATACTGAATAACATGATCCACACTACAATATTACAGCCCTGGTTTTCAAATTTTTCACTCAGAAAAAAGAATATCTGCTTTTCAATAAACTTTAATTAGAATTGTAATGTTCCAGAAGTTTCCCCAAGCTACTGAGATGCCAAAGAGAGTGAGACTCCAGATGAGGCTTGCCAAAAACATCAGCTTTTATTTATGGTCATAGCAAAAGCTGGTGACAAAACTATACTCAGAACATACAAACAAAATGCATGTAAGGAATAGTCACACCCTGTGAGAGTGGCTCAGATTATTATATACATTTTATGCTGATAGAAACAAAGTTTACCCAATCAGAGAAAAGGTTCGTTATCAACATGATCTTTAAAGCGTTCTTTGTTCAGGTCCCTGTCTCTGTCCACCTTATCTATGGAGTATTCCTATAGCCTTGTGTAGGGGTGGTTCCCCCTCCCCCTTGGCCAAGTTGTTTATTCAGCAGAATGCTTTCAGGATTCAGAATTTATGAGACAGGAAAACTCCCTACTCTGGTTCCTTTATCTATGGAGCCTGATGTTCCTGGGTAACAATTTCTTCTTTATTTTCAAGGATGTGCCTAGCTTTGAAGCCAAGAATAGAAGCGAGACACAGCAGCGAGATAACAAACTTTGCACTAATGCCAACCAGTATTAAGGTTACAATTTACTAAGCTAGAATTAATTCCTAACAACTAATTTCTGACAGTATACAATAATATAACCAAAAGTCAATAACAAAACTTAATTCCTAATAAATTATTTCTAGCAGTCTATCATATCAAAAGCAAACAGCAAATATTGGTTTAATCAGCTACAATTATATAGTAGCATAAGCAATTCATAAAAGCAAATAGCCAATATTAGTTTGATTCATATACTTCTTCAGAATATTGAGATATTTATTGGCACTAGATTTAAGACTACCAAATCATCCCATCTTTAAGAAAACTAACAGTAATTGAAACATTGTAAGATAATGCTATTCAACTCTTAAAAACAAATTTTGCAATATATTATTTGTAATTACTACAAATGTAAGACAGAGATAGGTGGCCATGGCTGCACTATTTTCAGTGGAAAAAAAGGCAGTGAGACAATGAGGCAAAAAAACTAAATATATTACTCTCAGCTCGTCACTCCAGCCGATCCTGCAGCAGCAAAGAAGACGCCAAACCAGGAAGGTGCAGCGTTTACTAAAGTAGAAAGCCGGCAGGGCGGCAGAAAGGAACAAGTCAAAAATGCTTTTTTAAAGTCAGCGTTACAGGCGCTTGCAATGCAGTGCTATTTATACATAGAGTAAAACTTAACAATCCACCATCCGGCGTTCAAAAGGAAATTCCCCCCTCCCAACAGCTGTTTGGCGGGGTGCGCTCTCTGTTACGTCACGGGGGAGCGCCATGCGCCACAAAGAAACGCCAGCCGCTGAGCTCTCTGTCCTGCCGTGCTTCGCTGCAGGGATTTCCATTCAGGGTAACCTCTCCCTCTCTGTCTCGGCCATCCCCTCCCTAGTGATGACGAGCCCTGGCCGCGGCTCGACAACTACACATATAAGAAAGAATGAGGCTTTAAAAAAAACTTGGGGATATTTTATTTTTTTATACTATATAAAATTAATTTAGAATATGTACTATAATTTAAATTTCCTGTTTTAATTGTTGGGAAACAGAATAATTGGTTTCTTACTGCCAATAAATGATCACCTCACTGATGAAAATAAATCTTTACTTTCCCATTACTAATGATAGAAACCCTCTCAAAATTGGTACATGCATTTGGGTTGCTGAAAGAAAAGAATGAGAAACTCTGGTATATGCAAAGAAAAGCAACTGGTGTCACTATCAAGCCATAAACCCTAGCTAATATACTGAATATGTATGTATAGCTTACAGGTCTATATCCCTGGGGAGCATATATTGCAAAGGTGCAATACTGCACTCTAATGTATTTTGAATGGTGACAGTTAAAGCACAGATATGGATCTGTTTTATTTTTAAAAATTATCCTTTCCTTTTGCTTGTTGTTTCTGAATCTGCAATGCAAATTTTATTATATATCTTTGAAATCCATTGAGCTATTTATTTAGCTCAAATATCTCTGTTTAGGAGGGGAGGTTTTGAAAAATTCCCATCCCAGAATGTCATGTTCTTAATGGATCTTAACCTATTGCTTTTACATGTCTTTTAAATGGAGAAATTGAAAGGGGGGAGCAGTTTTTTTCTTATATCTTTACAGTAAAAGTGCTAAAGTTTTTTTTTAAATTAAAGCTGAATATTCAAAAAGAAAATCAAATGTAAGTTTTATTTCTTACCAAAATAACATACATATGAATTTTACCTTAATATAGCATTGTACTAAATCCTATGGAATCAGAATGAATCTTTAGAATTCCAGAGACAGTTTAATCTAAGTTTATCTAAGTTTAATACCAATCAGAACCCTTAATTTTTTCTGTTCTTTTCGTATTTCTTTTCTTTTTCATCCTTCTTGGTTCTTGTTAGATTTTATCTTACCATGTTTGCCTGAAAACAAAATGCAGTGCAGGTGAGTCTGAGTGCTGCAACTGCTGGGCCAGACCTCCATGCAGCAGGTGGAGGCACGCGATCCAGTCCACTGGACACCCACCTCATCCCGTCTCTTTTTGCTTGCCTGCAGCTGCGATGGGGTAGGCGGCCATGCAGCACATCCGGGGGGGCTGAATTGGGTGCCTCCCCATGCCTCTACCTGGTGATGGTTCCGCCGCCACAAAGCGAGGTGAGGCAGATGGCGGGATGGGGGTGGTGCCACATCACAGCGCCTGCGTGCTTGGCCGCCATCCAATATCTTCCTCCAGCTCTGCCGCACATGCAGGACAAGCCTCCCGCTCCCTCCCACCCCAACTGCGACGGCCCCAGCAAACAGGAAGGGTAGAGAGCCCCCATCCTCAAGAGGCAGCCAGGACTTCCGGCTTGGCACCGCCGGCGTCGTGGATGGTCTCAGCGGACCGCCAGCCCCGCAATCTCGTGAAGCCGCTTCTGACACCACTAATCTGCTGTCTTGTGGCTTGGAAACCTCTCCTTCGGGAGAAGAAGGAGAGGTGAGCCGGTGGGCTAGGGTAGAGCTCCCCAAAAGCTCCTGGGATAACTCCAGGGGCTTGGAGAGTGAGAGCTCCCCAGCAGTCCACTGAAGCTCCGGATCCGGGACGACTCTGTTTCAACAGAGCTAGACATCGCGACCAGCTCTGCTGTCAAAAGAAAGATTTAAAGTTTCTAGGAGCAGACGGAGCGGAAGCAGGAGATCAGGCTGATTGCAAGTATAACTACTTAGCTCCAAGGTTACACTGTTGCTAAAAAACTTTTTAGAGCTGGAGGCTTGAAGATGGCGCTTCTGGTGTGGGAGTGAAAGTGAAAGTTAAAAAAGGAAGTGCCTTTTGCAATTTGTATTGGAAGTGCTTTAAGCTGCTGGACTGAGAGTTTGGTGGAGTGGGAGAAAAGTTAATCTATTTGACAAATTCAAAAATTTTGAAAACTGCTGCAAAACTGTTTAAGAGAGTTTGTGGACTTTTAAAAATAAAAAGATTCTTTTTAAATTAAGATGGCTGCCAAACAAGCTAAATCTGTTGTCAGCGAGCTAAGTTGCTCTATTTTCATTGCTGCCATGAAGATCAAAAAGAAAAGAAAAAAAATGGAGCTAACAGAAGCAGTTTGAAATTGTAGTAGCTTGGTTTTTGATCTAGTGTTCTTCTCCCCCTTTTATAGATAGGGTTACCCAGGTGATGAAGGGAGGGGGACATTCCTGTGATCTGAAGTAGTTGGCAGAAGAGACTGACTTGGAAGATGGCCAATGGGCATTGAGATTTTGAGAGGCAGAAGGGGAGGGGTTGGTTTCAGAGAATCAGTTTTGGCCGCATATGAGTTTAGGTCGGATCATAAATTTTTCAATAAATGAGAGATTCCTTAAAGACTTTGTATTTGAGAATGAAATTTATTTGAGATTACGTCCAAACCTGACATCTGTAGTTCCTAAAGGAGGAGGCGGGTCTCCAATAGTGTCAGTTGTGACACAGAAGGCACAACTTCCTGCTGATTCACAGAGTCAGGAGCCCTCGTTGAAAGATCTTAAAGAATTCATAAAAGAAGCTATGACTAGCCAAACTGCAGCTATGAATGATTTAACAGTAGCTATGGATGGAAAATTTAAAGAAGTTGCTTCAGATATAAAAGCAATTAAAGAGGTTGTGGAAGAAAAGCATGATGAAATAAGAGAAGATATCATTTTGGCAGTTTCAGGATTGGCAAATCATCTTGTTCAGCTGGAGGGGAGAGTAGATGAGATCAATGAGACTACTCTGAATTTGGAGAACAAGTTGGGGGAAATTGTGACCAAAACAGAAAAGGTTGATGATGATGTGGTTATGCTACAATACAGGTCCATGGAATTTGCTTTGAGATTGAGAGGGCTGAAAGAAAACACTCGTGAAAATTTAAGAGAGATTTGTGCTGAGGCCTTGGCAGTGATACTTGAAGAGAGACCAGAACATGTGGCAATGCAGATAGATAAAATCTACAGAGTTAATTCCTGGGCGGCAAGACAAAGGCAGTTGCCAAGATATGTGGTGATCTATTTTACAACCAGGAGGATCAGGAATGATATTGTGCAAGCCTCTTACAGGAATAAGGTTCAAGTAGATGGAAAAGAACTGACTGTTTTGAAAGAGATTCCTCCTAAGATGTTAAGAGACAGGGAGGACTTTGGCTTTTTGGTAAATGAGTTGAGAAATCGTCAGATTCAATACAGATGGGATGTACCAACTGGTTTAACAGTGAATTACGGTGGAGAAAGACATCGTTTAAATACACTCTGGAAGGCTAAAGATTTTTATGCTAATGTCCTAAAGGTGGGATGCCCACCCTCACCAGAGGGGGTTTGACTGCGTTCTTGTATTTACCAGCTGAGCTCTCATCTTCTGGACTATTACACTTGCCGTAGATGCTCACTCTTATCTCTCTAAGCTAACTGCACATCCTCCACATTCCATTCCTCCTCCATCTTAACTTTCTTTGTTCTCCCTGCCAGAGAAGTCCGGCAGGAACGCTGCCAAGATGTAGCTAATTAGGTAGTAAGAGTTATCTTTATTTTACTTTTACAATAAAATGAGTTTTCTTAGAAAATACTTCTTCGGGTTTGTTTTATCAGAGTATACTTGCAAGGAGAGCCACGGTCCAAAACCTCTAACCAAGGTGTGATTGTCCCAGAGCCAGGATGGGATCAATCAACGCCCTGACAGGGAGTAGAAAGGAAAAGAAAAAGGAGATGCTACAACAAGAAAAAGAGAAAGAGGAAAAGGAGAAGGAGATATTATTACAAGAGAAAGATCAAAAGCTGACACAAACTTATGCTGAAGTTGCAGCTGGAGGAATTAACCTGGAAGTGGAACTTGATCAATCAGGGGGTTTACCCCCAATTTCTGAATCACCTAAAAAGCTAGAGGAGCCAAGAGAACAGCGTGTGACACGAGCAACCTATAAACGTCAAGAACAACAACTTAAGGTTCAACCACAAGTCTTATCTCAAGAAGGTCGTAAAACAGAAGCTGTGGGAGGAGCTAGGCTGAAGACTACGATGGAGGAGGACGTTCAGCGCATGCTCATGAAGCTTAGAGGGGCCAAAGATGGCAACTAAATTTTTATCCTGGAATGTCAATGGTTTAAATTCACCACAAAAAAGAAAGAAAATATTTCATTACTTGAAACAATTTAAGAATAATGTTATATGTTTGCAAGAAACACATATTAGACTATCAGACCAAAAATATTTGATAAACTCAAGTTTAGGTACAAATTTTATTGCAGCAGCATTGGAAAAGAAAAATGGCCTAGTTATATATGTAAAGAAGGGTATACTGGCTAAATTACTTGAACCAAACGTTCAAGGCAGATATCTTGCAATTGAACTATTAACCCAGAATGGAAAAATGCTTCTACTTGGGATATACGCACCCAATCAGCAACAGGAAAAAATTTATTAATCCTTACATACTAAAATAATACAATGGAACTATAAATCTCTTATACTGATGGGAGACTGGAATGGAGTAATGGACACACAGAAAGATAAAAAAAGTTTATCAAAGACCTCATCACGAGCTAAATTACCTAAACCTTTTTTTGATATGATGGAAGATATGGAGTTATGAGATATATGGAGAGTGCGGAATGCTGATGAAAGAGATTTTACCTTTTTTTCAGATAGACATCAATCTTTTTCTAGGATTGATTTTATACTAATCACAAATGATTTTATTTCTAGGGTGAAGAAGGTAAAGATATGTCCTAGAATTTTGACTGATCATAGCCCTGTTTGGATGGAATTAGAACAGGAAAAGGGGGAAAGGAGATCTTGGAGATTAAATGAGAATTTATTTAGATATGAAGAAAATGTCAATGAGCTTAAAAAACAAATGAAAGAATTTTTTGTTATTAATATGGATAAGGATACATCAATGGAAATGGTGTGGGATGCTAGTAAGGCCTATATGAGGGGAGCTTTAATACATGTGAATAATAAACATAGATTGAAACAACAACAGAAATGGAAAGAGATTGAGAAGGAAATAAAAAAGAAAGAACAATTAATCAGTACTAATCCAAGTAATAAGAAAGTAAAAGAGATTATAAATATACTACGGGAGCAATTCAATATGTTGATGGCAGACCAGGTGGCAACCAGTTTACAATATGCTAAACATAATACATTTTGTAATGCTAATAAACCAGGTAGATGGTTGGCCTATATGTTGAGAAAAAAACAAAAATCATGAGTCATTGAAAAGATAGAATTTAGAGGTAAAGAAGTTTATCAACAGAATTTGATTAAAAAAGCTTTTTTGGAGTTTTATACAAAGTTATATGCTAAGGATTCAGATCAAGGTGCGGAAATAGATAGATATTTAAAGGGTGAGAATATTTTAGAATTAACAATGGAACAGAGGGAAGGGTTGAATCAACCAATAACTGCCGAGGAGATTATTGCCGCAATTAAACAGTTAAAAACAGGCAAAGCCCTGGGAACAGATGGATTAACAGCTGTTTATTACAAGAATTTACAGCTTGAAATGGTAGAACCACTTAGAGTTTTATTTTGTAAAATTCAATCAGGTGGAGGAGTATCTACCTCTTGGAGAACAGCTTTTGTTTCATTGATTCCAAAGGAAGATCAAAATTGTACTAAACCTGAAAATTTTAGACCAATATCATTTTGAATACTGATTATAAAGTTTTTGCCAAGATACTGGCCAATAGGTTAATGTCAGTTATGCAAGAGATAGTTCATAATGATCAATCAGGGTTTATAAAAGGGAGACAAATGAAATACAATGTTAGACAAGTGATTAACTTATTGGAATATTTGGAAAAAAACAACCAAGTCCCAGCAGCATTTATATTTTTGGATGCAGAGAAGGCATTTGATCGATTGAATTGGCAATTTTTGTTTAAGATAATAGAAAAAATGTGTTTTGGAGATTATTTCATGCAATCAATTAAAGAAATATATCAAGAGCAAACTGCACAAATTATAGTCAATGGAGGTTTAACTGAGGTATTTAAGATTGAGAAAGGAACACGGCAGGGTTGCCCTCTGTCTCCATTGTTGTTTATTTTGACTTTAGAAGTTTTACTGAATAAGATACGTGACTCGAATAAAATAAAGGGAGTTGTAATCAGACAGCAAGATTATAGACTAAGAGCGTTTGCTGATGACTTGGTTGTTACTCTATCTCAACCCTTAGAATCACTTTCATATATGCTGGATATATTAGCTCAATATGGTAAGGTATCTGGATTTAAAGTAAATCAGCATAAAACAAAAGTGACAGTTAAGAATATGTCTATATTTCAACAAGAAGAATTAAGAAGAATAACGGGACTTGAAATAGTTAAAAAGGTTAAATATTTAGGAATATATATTGCATCTTCAAACATGAAGTTATTTAAGAATAATTATGAAGTTCTCTGGCAAAAAGTGCAGAAAGAAATGGAAACATGGAAAAAGTTACAATTATCCTTGTTGGGAAGGATAGCAGTAATAAAAATGAATGTGTTACCTAGGTTTTTATTTCTGTTTCAAATGATACCAGTGCTTAAGAATAATGGAAATTTAAGGGAGTGGCAGAAAGGGGTTAATACATATATTTGGGATGGTAAAAAACCAAGAATAAAATTGAAAATTATACAGGATGTCCGGGAGAGAGGAGGCCTTAAAATGCCTAATTTAAGATTGTATTATGAAGCAGCTGTTCTATCACAAATCAGTGACTGGTTTAATTTAACTGAAGAGAGAATCTTAAATATAGAAGGTTATGACCATATGGGTGGCATGCTTATTTGTTATATGAAAAAAAAGTGGACAAGATGTTTAAAGGTCATATACTTAGAAATCCTTTGTTGAGGGTGTGGAAGAAGTACCACTATAAGTTAAATTATAAAATACCAATATGGGCAAATCCAAGACATGCAATAGAAAATATAAGTATAGAACAAAGACAGGAGGTGATTACCTATAAAGAGCTCCTTTTTACAGAAAGGGGCAGACTGCAATTGAAATCCTTAAATGTGTTGAAAGAAGAAGGGATAATATATACTTGGTTTCAGTATGGTCAGCTTCAAGCTAGATGGAGGGAAGATCAAAAAATTGGTGTTATGTGCAATGAGGAGAACTTGGTAAAATAGATCAGAGATCAAAGTCAACTGCATATTAGAAGGTTGTATAATGCATTATTGGAAATAGATTCTGAAACGGAATTGGTTAAAGATTGTATGATAAAATGGGCACAAAACTTTCAGGAACCGGTGATGATGGAAACATGGGAGAAAATTTGGGTTAGAAATGTTAAATTTACACAGGCACAAAATTTAAGAGAAAATTTTTATAAAATGTTTTACAGATGGCATCTAGATCCCAAAAAGTTATCATGTATGTATCCAAATCTCCAAGCTAAATGCTGGAGATGTGATTGTGATGATGCAACTTATTATCATATTTGGTGGACCTGTAAGAAAGTTAAAGCATTTTGGATAAAAATTTGGTGGGTGATGCAGAATATCTTTTAAAAAAGGTTGAAATTTACTCCACAATTGTTTTTACTGGGTATAACAACAGATTGTATGGTAGTAGAGACTAAATTGATTTTAAACTTGATATCAGCAGCTAGATTGCTGATTGCGCAACACTGGAAGAAGGACTCTGCCTACTATTGATGATTGGATACTGAAAGTAATGAACTTGGTGGAAATGGTGAAAATTTCAGCGTACCGTATATACTCGAAAATAAACCGAGTTTTTCAGCACGTTTTTCAGGCTGAAAAAAGCCCCCTTGGCTTATATTCGAGTCACGAAAAAAAAATGCCTTTTTTCCTGCAACCGTTTTGGCTCCCTGGGTTGCTGGCAAACTTGCTAAAGCCAAAATGGGGCATGGGGGGGGGGTGCGGCACCCCTCCCCCGCGCCCCTTTTTGGCTCCCAAGAGTGGCAGGGAGGCTTCCTAAAGCCAAAAGAGGGCATGGGGGGGTGCGGCGCCCCTCCCCCGCGCCCCTTTTTGGTTCCCAAGAGTGGCAGGCAGGCTTGCTAGGGGCATGAGGGGGGTGCCTAGCAAGACTCCCTGCAGCCCCCTGGAAGCAAAAACAGGCTGGGGGGGGTGGGGGCTTAAAGGGAGAAAGAAACAAAGAAATCCTCACTGTTTAGGGAGATCCCATGTGCACTGAGCTTGAGTTGAGAGCTGATTGTAATTGAGAGCTTCTTGTAATTGGCTGCTAGCTAGCCTTGCTCAGGCTAAGCCAGGAGTGGGTTCTCCCAGCGTGGCTGTCTCAGGAATTCTGGGAGTTGAAGTCCACAGGTTGTAAAAGGGCCATATTTACCCACCCCTGGGCTAAGCTAATCAGTAGTGGAGCTCTAAGAATGCCAGATGAGAAGGAGAAAGGGAGGGAGAAAGAAAGAGAGAGAGAAGAAAGAAAGAGACAAAGAAAGAAAGAAAAAGAAAAAGAAAAAAGAAGGAGGCTTGAACTTGCCTGAAATTAGATCAAGCCAGTGACTGGGTGGGCGTGGCTAGCTGGTCATGTGATATATGTGTATAGGGACTACTCAGAGGGCTGAAAAAAGTCATTTCTGACAGGTCCTCGCACTTCTGACCGGTCCTCACACTTATGACCATCCTCACATTTATGCCCATGCAGCATTCTTAACAACCATGTCACTCATTTCACAACTGCTTCTCTTCACCGTGGTGACAAGATAGGGCAAAAACGTAAAATGTGAGGACAGTCGTAAGTTCGAGGACTGGTCACAAGTGCGAGGACCAGTCAAAAATAACTTTTTCAGCCCTCTGAGTAATCCATATGCACAAAAGGACTACCCAGAGGGCTGAAAAAAGTGATTTCTGACAGGTCCTCGCACTTTTGACCAGTCTTCGCACTTATGACTGGTCATCATTTATGCCCATTGTAGCATTCTTAACAACCATGTCACTCATTTCACAACTGCTTCTCTTCACCATGGTGACAAGATTTTTGTTTTTGTTGATCCTCTTTTCCACTTACAGAGCTAGTTTACTGTTTTTCTTTGAAATCAATATTCAAAAACATTTAACCTACTGATGCCTCAATTAATGTAATTTTATTGGTATCTATTTTTATTTTGAAATTTACCAGTAGCCGCTGCATTTCCCACCCCCGGCTTATACTTGAGTCAATAAGTTTTCCCAGTTTTGGGGGGTAAAATTGGGTGCCTCGGCTTATATTCGGGTCGGCTTATACTCGAGTATATACGGTATCTGAAGGACCATACCCATGAGAGATTTCTACGGGAATGGAGAAGATGGATTGACTACATTCAGAATAAATACCAGACAAGAAAATATCAAATAGCTTATGAATAAATGTTAACCTTAGATGTATTATGTTATCTATAGTGGAGTTAAGGGTCTAGGGGAGAATTGTTACTTTAAAGTTAGTTAATTTAATTTAGCTTATGATTGCTAATTGAAATACCCTGTATTTTGCTCTGGGAAGTCTGGGGGGGAGGGCGGGAAGGGGTGTTGGAAGGGTTAGGGGGAGGGGAAGAGGGAGGGGGGAATATTGGGAGGGGGAAACCATTGTTGTGTAAAACTTTTCAATTAAAAAAAAAAAAAGAGGCAGCCAGGACCTCTCCATGCCTCTGTTGCCACCTGCTGCTTCAACGGACGGCCTGGCTCATAGTGCTCGTACTCACCTGTGCAGCATGGGCTGCATAGCCCCAGCATGTGTCAACCATCAACCCACGTGCGCTCGCTGTCTCCTGTGCTGGCCACCCCCCCCAAGGGCTGATGATCTTAACTAGGGCTTATTTTTGGGATAGGGCTTATATTACGAGCAACCTAAAAATCATGCTAGAGCTTATTTTCTGGTTGGTGCTTATTTTCAGGGAAACATGGAACAATTATATTTTTGCACATGTGTGTGTGCACACAAACACACCAAACTTTCAGAATTTTAGTTTTCCAGATAGCATAGAATCGTGTAACCTGTAATGTAAAGGAAAGATTCAGATTTTCATGTCGTTGGGAACCTTCAACAGAATCAGGGAAAATGGTAAAATAGTTGGATGGCACAAAAAATGAATCTGGGAAAAAAAAGGCATTTAGCTGAAAAATAGAATGTTGACCTTATTCAGACATCAGGCACCATTTGTCAAAATGAATTTGTCAAACCTGCTTTCATTGCAGGCCGCATCAGCATTGTGTCCTCAGGGGGCCAAGGTGGGGTGTGTGGCTGAGGTGGTCACGGACAACTGGGCGTGCCCAGAGGGGCATGGCCAGCTTGACATCATTCACATGGGCCAGGTGGTGTCGCCATTGGTTATCTTCTCCTCAGTCCCCTTGTGGGTCTTGCCCTTACCCTGCGTGTGGAGCATGTTCCCCTTGCACAGCCACTGCCACCGCTGCCACTCAGCAGACCCGCCCAGCCTGAAGGAGGTGAAGCAGCTAGGTAGAAAGACTGCAAGTGGGAAAAGACAGATCCCCATCGGTGCCATGGCCACCCAAGCCCAGCAGAGATGGCGCATGTGCAGCGGCCACCTGGTCTTGGGTTTCTGGGGCTCCGGCACACATGAAAATCAACTGGCCAGCACGCATGCACGTGCTGGAAACCAGAACAGCAGCTGTCAACAGCATGTATGCCCACAGAGAGGGCTCTGTGTGCCACCTCTGGCACGCGTGCCATAGGTTTGCCATCACGGATGTAGGGGATCTATCTTAAAACAGGGGGTGTGGAAAGAAAAAGGGTAAAACAATAATGCTATATTTAGTCAGGCATCACTGTATACTAGATATTACCGCTGCACGAATTGTGTGTTTCAGAAGTATAAATAGTCTTTTTGTCATATGCATCCACCATCTCTTCTGAATTTTTACAGCTGCTTGCTCTCTTTTAACCCTGGTGGAAAAAAGTAAATGTTACCAACTTTGCGTACCACTATACGATAACTTCAAAATATTGGGAAATTTGGGAAATTATTAAACAGACAACTCAGAAGAGTCAGGTATTTCTAGTCTGAAGTTATTAGTAATAAGTCAGACATTCCTATATTGTTTATTATCCATAAATTTTAGATGAGATACATAGTATATCCCAACATCAATAATATTCAGAACAAATCCAGAATGAGGTCAAATTAGTCTGAGATGAAATGGAATGCCCCAAGATCCTGGACCAGCCTCAGATAGTATTTCTTGTCTTTATATGGTATCATTTTTATCCTTCCTTTAACTAGAAAATTGGGAAAGTGAAAAGATATAGCTTTATGATTGATACTTCTAAACTGTCTAGCCATGATACTTTTCAGAAAAACTGAGATATAATTACTTTAGGAATTTCATCTTGATGTAGTAACTATAATGTTTTGTGGTATTGATCTTTATATAACTTTATATAACCATTTATATTCCTTTTTTTAAAAAAAAGTTTTATTGTTTTATTATTACACATTATGACAAACACATAACATACAACATATAAATATATCCTCTTTTTAACAAGTGTTTCTTCGTGGTCTGCTTTCCACTGTGATTTCCCCCACCCCCCCATGTCTCTCATATTGTTTCATTTTCTTCATTGTCCCCTTTTTGATTGATTACAACGTATTTTCTAATTCTAATAGTCTTAATTTTATACATTTCTATATATTTGTTTCAGATGCCTGAAAAACCCATTAATGCTTAACTTTCCCCCCCCTTAAAACAATTAGCATATACATATACATATACATATACATATACATATACATATACATTATTCTTTTTTGGTAGGTCTTTGTGTATTTTTGTTTCATACAGGTTTTTCCTACGTAAATCAAGATCTTTATACAGCCATGGTTCAGTGAAATCTCATTCACTAGATTTTTTGGCTTTATCAGACATCAAAGCAGCATTTTGCTGTTTGTTGTGAGATTTAAGGGAGACTAAGATAGCTATTTCTGACTTGTTTGCCTTCTTCAGTTACCCACACCCTCATCTCCTGACTCCTCCCTGTAGAGGTCAAATATTTATTTTATTTTATTCTCTTTTCGTAGGTCTTTGTGTATTTTTGTTTCATCCAGGTTTTTCCTACGTAAATCAAGATCTTTATACAGCCATGGTGTTTATGTTTATATATGTATGTATGTATGTATGTATGTATGTATGTATATGTAGGTCTTTGGTTATTCGGGTTTTCTCCCACGTAAAATTGGAAGTGTCTTGGCGACGTTTCGACAAAGTCTCATTCGTCATCTTCAGGCTGGTGTTCTTGGCTTCGTGCTTCCAGGAGCAATGTGTGATCACAGCTGTTTCTTCCTTTTAACTGCCAGTGGGGGTGGGAGCTGATTAGCACACCCCCAAGCCAATCAGAGCACAGCCAACCCCCCATCCAATCAGAGCATAGCCAGGCCCCCAACCAATCAAAGCACACCTCCACCTAATCAGAACACAGCCATGCTCCCACCCAATCAGATCCCACCCCCACTGGCAGTTAAAAGGAAGAAACAGCTGCGATCACACATTGCTCCTGGAAGCACAAAGCCGAGAACACCAGCCTGAAGATGACGAATGAGACTTCGTCGAAACATTGCCAAGACACTTTCAATTTTACGCGGGAGAAAACCCGAATAACCAAAGACCTACATACAAATACCCGCGAAAACCTCAGAAAACACACACACACACACACACATGTTACATACATATTTTACATTTTATCTTCTCCCCTATTTGTGTTGTTCTTTATTTCTGCTCTCAAGCCATTCATACCATTTGTTCCAAATTGTATAGTAATCTGTCCCTTCTTTTTCTTTAATTTCTTTTGTTAACTTATCCATCTCAGCACATTCTAAAACTTTTTTTATCACTTCTTCATCTGTTGGTGTTTCTTCCTATTTCCATTTTTGTGCATATGTTATTTGAGCCGCTGTTATGATCTGTAAAATCAGATGTTTTATTTCTTTGGTATATGTTCTCATAAATATTCCTAGTAGAAATGTTTCCGGTTTTCTTTCTATTGGTTGATCTTTTATTTTTTTCTAACCATTTCTTTATATTTGACCAGAATTTTTTCGACACCGGGCATGTCCACCATAGATGGTAACAGGTTCCATGGGTCATTATTTGGGAACATCTTTGCGATTCTTGTCGGTGGTAAATGCCATCTATAAAACATCTTCAACTGGTTTTCCTTGTATGCTGCTGATAATGTTAATTTTGAATTTACTTGCCATGTTGTTTCCCACTGCTCCAAATCTATTGTATAATTAAAGTTCTGTGCCCATTTAATCATTGAATCTTTCACCATCTCCTCTTCCATTTTATAATTTAGTAAAAATTTGTATATCCTGCTAATTAGTTTTTCATCTGACCCTAATATAATTTTATCTAATTTGTGATGTTCTCTTTGTATTTCATATGTTTTTGTGTTTTCTTATATTTGGATTGGATTTGTATATATATCCACCAATCTATATCTCTGTTCAAATCCGATTCCAGTTCTTGTTTTGATTTCAGTTTTCCTTGTTGGTCTATTAGGTCTTTGTATCTAATTATTGTATTTAATTGTTAAATTTGGGTGGTTTAATATGTCTGTCAGTGAAAACCAAATTGGTATTGTTGCATAGTGTTGTTTTTTAATTTTCAACCACATTTGTAATAATACATTTCTTATTATATGTCTCTTAAAGTAACTATGTATTTTATACTTTCCATCCCAGAGGCAAGCGTGCCATCCTACTTGTAGATCATGGCCTTCTATCACTAATAATTCTCTTATTCCTTAGTTCTATCCATTCCTTTAACCATGTTATGCCAGCAGCTTGATAATATAATTCCCATTCTGGGAGTGCTACTCCCCCTCTGTCTTTTGTATCCTGTAGAAATTTAAGTTTGATTCTTGGTCGCTTTCCCTGCCATACAAATTTGGTAATTATTTTGTTTAATGTTTCAAAGAACTTTTTTTCCAATTTTATTAGTATAACCTGGAAAAGGAATAGCAGTTTTGGTAGAATATTCAGTTTGATAGTGGCAATCCTTCCCAATAATGATATCTGAAAAGTTTTCCAACTATCCAAATCCTTTTTAATCTGTAATACTATTTTGTCATAATTATCCTTTGATTGAGGAACCTCTTGCTGTTAACCAAATCCCTAGATATTTTATTTTCTTGGTTACTTGAATTTGAATATTAATTTCCAAACCTTTTTCTTGTTTCTTAGTAAGGTTTTTGGTTATTAGTTTTGATTTGTTTTTATTGATCTTAAGTCCTGCTACTTCTCCAAATTCTTCTAATTTCTTAATGAATTTTGGTCCTGATTCTAGCGGTTCTTCTATTATGAACACCATGTCATCGGCAAAGGCTTGTATTCTTCATTCTTTATTCTTAGACTTTTTATTTCTTGATCCTGTCTAACATTTTTCAGGAGCATCTCCAACATTAATATACCGTATATACTCGAATATAAGCCGAGTTTTTCAGCCCGTTTTTCAGCCTGAAAAACGGCCCCTCGGCTTATATTCAGGTCACGAAAAAAATGCCTTTTTCCCTGCAACCGTTTTGGCTCCCGGGGTTGCAGGGAGGCTTCCTAAAGCCAAAATGGGGTGTGGGGGGGGGGTGCGGCGCCCCTTCCCCGTGCCCCTTTTTGACTGTAGGGGTCAGGGAGGCTTGTGCCGGCAGCGCCTTCTGCTCCTCTTTTGCCCCTCAGCGGCTCCCAGCAACTGAGCAAAGAGGCAGCCGATGCCTAATGAGCGGAAGCCAAAGCGCCGCCGCGGCATGTTGCTGGGAGTTGCTGGGAGCCGCTGAGGGGCAAAAGAGGAGCAGAAGGCACTGCCGGCGAGCAAGCGAGCAGCCAGCCATGCCGGGGGCGCTTTGGCCGCCGGGCCCGCCCGCCGCGGCTGGAGCTCGCCACTCACCGAATTTGGCCTCGGTCGCAACCGCGGCTCCAGTGCTGAAGAGGGTCGGTGCCGGGCAACGAAGAAGAGCAGAAGCAGCTGCTGCCAGGCAAGCGGGAGCTGAACGACCGCATGGTCATGCGTGGCCCATGGCAAGTGCCCGCAACTGCCTGGTACTGGCCCCGAATACCAGCGCCGTCCCTCACCCACCTCAGCTCCCCGCTCTTTCCTTCCCCCCACAGGCGCCTCCTCCCTTTCCTCACCCCGAACGGCCGGCGGGCGAGGCTGCTCCGGTCGCCGTGAGGCTGCCCGAAGCGTTCCTTTCCGAGGGGCTTCCCGGCACCCGCGCCTCAAATTCAGTTCAGCCGGGGGAGGGAAGCGGGGAGTTGAGGCGGGGTGGGGGACCTGCGCCCCTCTCCCTCTCCCACATCGGAAAGGAACTTTCCGCTTCAGCTCCCCGCTTCCGAGAAACCCCTCGGAAAGGAACGCTTCGGGCAGCCTCGCCCGCCGGCCGTTCGGGGCGAGGAAAGGGAGGAGGAAAAAAAGGGGCGAGAAAAAAGTTTCCCAAAGTTTATTTTTCAGCGAACGCTTCCCCTAACCCCGCCCGCTGCCTTCTCTTCTCTTGCTGGGAGTTGCTGGGAGTTGCTCCGAGCACGGAGGGGAAGCGTTCACTGAAAAAGAATGGGGTGAGAAAAAAGTTTCCCAAAGTTTTAACAGGCGAGAAAGCTGAGAAAGGGTGAGAGCCTCCGCTGGAAGAGCAAGGGAGATGCTAACTCCGCGCTCGGAGCAACTCCCAGCAACATCCAAAGTCATCCTTTTTTCTCGCCCCTTTTTTTCCTCCTCCCTTTCCAGGCCGTTCGGGGCGAGGAAAGGGAGAAAAAAAAAGGGGCGAGAAAAGTTTCCCAAAGTTTCTTCTCCTCTCGCCCCCCGCCCTCTGGGCCTCTGGCTTTCCCCCCCACACTCAGCCTTCCCCCCCTCCGCACGTTCATGCACACATACACACTCACCGACACACGCAGCCACACACCTGCACACAGACGGCTGGGCTAGCCAGCACTAAACAGAGTCAGATGTTCTCCGGAGCTGAGCAGATCTGCAAGGGAATCTGCTTTGGGATCCCCTCGGGCTGTTCCTGTCACTTTCTATAACTAAAACTTGGGGGGTGGGGAAGTCCCTGCTGGGATGAAGGAAAGAAAAGAAGGAAGGAAAGAATGAAGGAAAGAAGGAAGAAGGAAAGAAGGAAGGAAAGAAAAGAAGGAAGGAAGGAAGGAAGGAAGGCAAGAAAGAAAGAAGGAAAGAAGGAAAGAAAAAAAGAAGGAAGAAAGAAGGCAAGAAGGAAGAAAGAAAGAAGGAAGGAAAGAAGAAAGATTTCTTTCGTTCTTCCGCCTTCCTGCCTTCCTGCCTTCCTTCCCCTTCTTCCCTTCTTCCCAACAGGGACTCTCCCCCACTCCCCGAAGTTTTTAGTTGGTTTCAAAGAATTCAACAGCTGGAATGCAAGCGGAGGGGAGGGGAAAGAGAAAGAGAGAATGAGAGAGGCAGAGTGGGTGTGAGAGAGAGAAAGAGGTGGAGAGAGAAAGAGAATGAGAAAGAGTGGGAGTGACAAGATAGGGCAAAAACGTAAAATGTGAGGACAGTCGTAAGTT
>WNWU01013815.1:28978177-29017253 GCA_012654045.1 Ptyas mucosa | reverse complement strand
CTGAAAAAGGTGATTTCTGACAGGTCCTCGCACTTTTGACCGGTCTTTTTTTATTTTGAAATTTAACAGTAGCCGCTGCATTTCCCACCCTCGGCTTATACTCGAGTCAATACGTTTTCCCACTTTTGGGGGGTAAAATTGGGGGGGTCGACTTATATTCGGGTCGGCTTATACTCGAGTATATACGGTATACAAAAGTGGAGAGAGTGGGCATCCCTGTCTTACCCCTTTTGTTATACTAAATTGTTATGTTGTATCGTCATTCATGATTACTCTTGCTGTTTATTTTGTATAAATTTTCCCTATCATTTTTTTCAAATTTTGTCCCAAATTGCATAAATTTTAGTTGTTCCATTAAAATTTTCCAAATTCAGATTGTCAAATGCCCTTTGAGGATCAAGGAAAAACAGTGAAGTTTGTTTTTCCAGGTGTGCTTTGTAGAATTCTAATGTATTTATTATTATTCTCATGTTGTTTTTGATTTGTCATCCATTTTGATCTGGGTGTATATAGTTATTCAATTTTTTTTTAATTCTTTCAGCTATAATTGCTGCAAATATCTTGTACTCTGTGTTTAATAAAGAAATTGGTCTGTAATTCTGTATTAAATGCTGGTCCGTATCATCTTTAGGAATAATGGTTATTATCGCCTCCGTCCAGGTTTTCGGGATTTTTGCATTTTCCAGAGCATCATTGTATAATTCTAACATTATTTCTCCCAATATTTCCTGTGAATTTTTATATAATTCCACCTGTATCCTGTCGGACCAGGTGTTTTGTTATTTTTTTGCTTTTTCAGTGCCAATTCTATTTCCAGTTTAGTTATTGGTCTATTTAGTATTTCTTTTTGTTTTTCTGTGATTTTATTCATTTCTGATCCTTCTATATATTGTTCGTTTTTTTTCTTCCTCTATTTCTTCCTGGTGGTATAAATTTGAAAAAAATGTTTGAATGATTTTTTTTAACTTCTCTTCTGAACTGTATAACTCCATTCTCATCTTTGAGTTGGTATATCATTGTTTTATCTTTTTCTTTTTTCAGTTTGTACGCCAGCCATCTACCTGTTTTGTTCGTGAATTCAAAATAATTTTGTTTTGCCATTTTTATTCTCTGTGCTACTTCTTTTTGAGTTATCAGATTTATTTTATGTTTAATTATGTTCCTTTCCTCTTTTACTTTTTTGTTTTGGGAATCTTCCTGTAATTTATATTCTGCTTTCTTTAGTTCGTCATATAGTTTTTCTTGCTGTTGTCTCCTTTCCTTATTTTTTCTCCCTATATATGCAATTGTCAATCTTCGTATATATGCCTTTGCCATGTCCCAAATGTTTTGTAAGGAGGTGTCTTCTTTTTTGTTTATTGCAAAGAATACGTCCAATTCATTTTCTAACATTTGTTTGTACTCTTTATCTCTACATATATTTTGGTTCATGGTCCATCTCCTAAATCCTTTTTGTCCCTTCCATTTAATAATTATTGGGTTATGATGTACCCATTCATTTACCCCTATCTCTATTGTTTTTAAGCCAGTCCGAATATCTGCAGTCATCCAGGCCATATCTATTCTGGACCAAGATTGGTGTGGGCAAGAATAGAATGTGTATTGGTTTTCGACTTTATGTATTTCTCTCCATACGTCTCTCAATTTTAATTCCGATACCATATTAAAAAATTCTTTTGGTAGTGTTTCTTTCTTTTTTTTATTTTTCTTGTTGCTCTTGTAATCTTTTTTAACATCTACTATGGCATTATAATCTCCAATCAGACAAACATTTTCATATTCCAAATCTATTACTTTGCTATATTTTTTTAAAGAATTTGTGTTGGTTTTTATTGGGGCATATAATTAATTTACTTCTCTTCCACTTCTCTATTATTTTTTTCTTCTCTTTTTTATACCCTCTGTATATTACTATACCTCACTTAATATCTTATTCATTCATTCATTAATTCTTTATACTCTATAACATTCCTCTCTTTCAAAATCTGTAGATTAACAATGCAATAATTAATTATAACTTTAATACGATATTTTTTCTTACTTTACTACATATGTATCTATGTATATAAAAATATATTTTACTGTATATACTCGAGTATAAGCCGACCCAAATATAAGCAAGGCACCTAATTTTACCACAAAAAACTGTGAAAACTTATTGACTGAAGTATAAGCCTAGGGTGGGAAATGCAGCAGCTACTGGTAAATTTCAAAATAAAAATGGATTCCAATAAAATTACATTAATTGAGGCATCAGTAGGTTAAATGTTTTTGAATATTTATTTCAAAGAAAAACAGTAAACTAGCTCTGTAAGTGCATAGCGTAAACTACACTATAACTAAATTACACAAGAGAATGTAGTATATATACCAAAAATAATTCAATAATAATTTAATCTGATACATTGGGTTAAGTGATGTAGGGCTTGACCTAATTTCAGGCAACTTCAAGCCTCCATTAAGAGATACCTGCATTCTCTCTCTCTCTCCCTTCCTTTTTTTTCTCTTTTTTTCTTTGTCTGTTTCTTTCTTCTCTCTCTCACTCACTCTTTCTTTCTCCCTCCCTTTCTCCCTTCTCCCTTTCTGTGAAGAACCCCAGAAGGTCTTTGGTAAGAGGAAGAAAAGCCAGATATTTTCAAACGTTTTGTAGCTTACCCTGAGCAAGGATAGCTAGTGCAGGCACTTACAATAAGCTTTCAACTCAAGTTCAGTGCACTTAGGGATCCCCAAACAATGAGGATGAAGTGTGAGTAAAAGGATTTACCCTTCCCTCCCTCCCCACCCTCTCTCTTTCTTTTTTTCTCCCTCTCTTTCTCCTTTTCATCTGGCATTCTTAGAGCTCCACTATTGATAAGCTTAGCCTGAGCAAGGATAGCTAGCAGCCAGCCTATTACAATAAGCTCTCAGCTCAAGCTCAGTGCACATGGGGATCTCTCTAAACAGTGAGGATTTCTTTGTTTCTTTCTCCCTTAAAGCCCCCCCCCCCCGCCCAGCCTGTTTTTGCTTCCAGGGGGCTGCAGGGAGTCTTGCTAGGCACCCCCCTCATGCCCCATTTTGGCCTTAGCAAGCCTCCCTGCAGCCCTTGGAAGCCAAAACGGGTTGCAGGAAAAAAATGCATATTTTTTCCTCACTCGAGTATAAACCGAGGGGGGGGGGGGGGGCTTTTTTCAGCATAAAAAATGTTCTGAAAAACTCAGCTTATACTCGAGTATATACGGTATTCTTCTTTTGTTGTTCTTTGTCACTCCTTTTCTTCTCTAGTTTTACTTCTGGTTGTAGTTGTAGTTTTCTGTTGTGCTATTGCATTAGTCCTCTTTCAAGTCTTAGTCTCTCCCCTTAAATCCGTCTATATGGTCTCGTCTTTCCATCTTTTTCATTTTTAGTTTTTATATCTCCCTTTTACAGTCATCACTCACTATTTAAATTCCACAGATTTTTCAAAATTAACTTTTTTAGCTTCATGCCATAAAACTGCCTCAGTATTAAAAAAATATGTAGGCCTCTTGTCTCTCCCTCATAATTCCTTTCTTTCATATTATCATTTACCCATATCTGCTGTCAAATTATTTTAGCCTTCCTGATCACCTGAATGCCAATGTCTATGTCCGTCGATTCTTTCACTCCATTATTTCTTACTATATATTCCTTGATATACGGACTAGTCATGCCAGTATATGACTTTGTATTTCTCCATGCAATGTAAAATCCCTTCCATCAGTTCCACAAAACCATAAAACACCTTTAATCATTAAATTATTCCTAATGTTACTGTTTACTTTTCTATATGAAAAATTTTTCATCTTTATTAAAATATAGAAATAATTTTCTATTCTCACTGGAAATATATTTATTTATTACTCATTATATATGAATATAGTGTTAACAATTTAAACAGAAGAATCACCATATATTTTAGCTGCTTTGGGATAACTTTCCAGTATGCCGATTTCTAAATTTTTATATCATATTAAGTATGGTATTTCAAAACATTTTTATCATCATCATCCAAATATTACTTGGAATTTTAGGCTTCATTATTAGCATTTAAAAAAATATTAGCATTTTAACCTAGCAATCTAGACCTCTTTTCTAACTTCAGGAAAATATGTTTTTGTTTGTTAACCAAGGCCATTTCTACTGATATGGGAGAACTTGTATTTTCAGCACTAAGCAATAGAGAGCATATTATGATTCATTGCACAGTCAGCCAGATGTTCAGACTGCATTTGGAATTTATATCCACCTATCGAGTCTTTGCCAAAGACCTGCAAGAAGCTGGTGTTAATATTATTATTATGGTTGGTCACAGATGTTTAGACTGGATTTGGCATTTTTATCAATTTACTGAGTCCTTCCCAAGGACTTAGGATAGGCAAATATTGATGTTTCACTGTGCTGAAGATATTATGGCAGGATATAAACTGTTCCGAATAAAGCTGCCTTTTGCAATTGACTGATGGTGATTTTGTCAATGCCGATGGCTTACAGTGGTGCTCCAGTTGTTTTGGGATTGCATTCAAGGCACCTAATAGTATTATATGGTTCCATCCAGATGTTCAGACTAATTTGGCATTTTTATCCACCAATCGAGTCCTTCCCAAGAACCTGGGACAAGCAGATGTTGATGTTTGATAGTGTTAGAGATATCGTCGCAGGATGTAAACTGTCCTGAGTAAAGCCGTCTTTTGCAATTGACTGATGGTGAATTTAACAATGCCAATGGTGTTCAAGTGGTGCTCCAGTTGTTTTGGGATTGCAACCAAGGTACCTATTATTATTAATACTACTTTTGCTTTTTTTTCAAATATCCTTTTCTTGCTGGGCTTGATCTGTAATAACAGATCATTATTTCTTTGCTTTCTATCTCTGTATATTTGCAATGGGCAAATACTTTTCCTTTCAGCATTTCTGCAGCTGCTGGCCCTGGTTGCTCAGCCAACAGTCCTGATTCATTTAGCCCATTTTTCACCAGATGTCCAGGAACTCCAACAACTAGTGTGGTCCTTATTGATCGGGCAATGATTGAGCCAGTATGGGTTTCTGTAATTTACATCTCACCATCTTTGTCTTCCTCCTCTGATGAGACCTGTCCAGTCAGTGGCGAAATGTAAAATTTGTTACTACCAGTTCTGTGGGCGTGGTTTGCTGGGGGATAATGTGAATGGGCAGGTGTGGCCAACCTTTTTTTTTTAACTTTTAAAAGTATTTTTTCTACAACCTCTTCGGCCGAAGAGGTTGTTTAAAAAATGCTTTTAAAAGGCTCTGACGATCCCAGCTAAGTTGCCTGATCATCAGAGCCTTTTAAAAGCATTATTTTTACAACCTATTCGTCCGAAGAGGTTGTAGAAAAAATGCTTTTAAAAGTATAAAAAAAGCCTCTGATGATCGCACGACTCAGCTGGGCATGGGAGGGAGGGATTTTTGCTACCGGTTCTCCGAACTACCCACTGCCATTGCTACCGGATTGGACGATCCGGTCCGAACCGGGAGCATTTCACCCCTGTGTCCAGTATGGCTGAATCTCTGGCATAATTCTCTGAATTATCTTCCTCAGAGCACACAAATCCCACAATTATGTCAAGGTAATTTCTCGCTGAGGGTCAAGGTAGGTATTATTATTAAATTTATTGCCTCCCGTCTCTCAGTTTGAGACTGAGCGGAGCAGAACAGTTTTCTGAAAGTCCTTGAATACACTTAACAGAATAACAGAGTTGGAAGGGACCTTGGAGTTCCAACTCCCTGCTCAGGGAAAAAACCCTATACCATTTCAGAGAAATGTTATCCACTCTCTTCTTAAAAATGTCCAGTGTTGGAGCACCCACAACTTCCAGAGACAAGTCGTTTCATTGATTAATTGTTCTAACTGTCAGGAAATTTCTCCTTATCTCTAGGTTGCTTCTCTCCTTGATTAGTTTCCATCCATTGCTTCTTGTCCTGCCTTCAGGTGCTTTGGAGAATAGGTAGATCCCCTCTTCTTTGTGGCAGTCCCTTGCAAGTTTTAAGAATGATACAAACCCAGATGGGAAAGAATAATGTAACCCATAAATGTGTCACTTGTGGAACATTATCTAGTAAAAGGCCATATTGATACAAATCAATCTAACCTTTGCTCTTTGCTTCTGTTAAAGAAGTTGCTTGTACTATTTTGCTATGGTTGGGAATCATTTGTTAGGAATTCATTCTGTAAGAGAATTGTATCCTTTTCTATCTGGTTTCTTGCTTCTGTCATTTGTTTCAGAGCTAGGCACATCCTTGGAGACAGGTCCCAGGAACATCCTGCTCCATAGATAAGGGGGTGGGCCTGTTTAGGAGCCCGAACACACAAGGACAAGGGATACTCTATAAGATAGCAAAGCATGGGCAGAAACAGAGGCCTGAACAAAGAAAGATCACATTGGTGATAAAGCTTTGTCTGATGGGATAAACTTCGTTTCTATCGGCGTAAAATGTATATAATACTCTGAGCCACACTTGCAGTGTGTGTCTATTTTAGGAGCCTGAGTGGCGTAGGAGGCTAATGCCTTCTACTAAGGCAGCATTTAACATCCAGCTG
Source organism: Ptyas mucosa (assembly GCA_012654045.1). Lineage (NCBI taxonomy): Eukaryota > Metazoa > Chordata > Lepidosauria > Squamata > Colubridae > Ptyas > Ptyas mucosa. The sequence goes on along the minus strand of WNWU01013815.1, from coordinate 29,010,700 downwards.
CCTGCAATTACTGCGAGTTCAATTCTCACCAGGCTCAAGGTTGACTCAGCCTTCCATCCTTTCTAAGGTGGGTAAAATGAGGACCCGGTTTTTGGGGGCAATAAGCTGACTTTGTATAAAATATACAAAAGTATGAAGGCTATTGCTTAACACATTGTAAGCCGCCCTGAGTCTCCGGAGAAGGGCGGCATGCATAGATAGATAGATAGATAGATAGATAGATAGATAGATAGATAGATAAATTATTCCTTACATGCTTTTGCCTGTGTTTTGGAAATAGTATCACCCAGACTTTTTACTTTGGCCAAAGAATAAAAAGCTGGTTTTTTTTTTGCAAGCCTCCTCTCGAGTCTCACTCTCTTTGGCATTTCAGTGGCTCGGGGGACCTTACACTAGAATCAGTCTTTTCTATTGTTTAAGTCTTTTAGTAAGATAATTAAAGGCTTTGAGACTAAAATATATGAAGAACGGTTGCAGGATTTGAATTTGGCTAATCTAGAAAAAAGAAGGACTAGGGGGGACATGACAGCAGTATTCCAGTATATGAGAAGGGAGTCAGTTTATTTTCCAAAGCACCAAAGGGCAGGACAAGGATGGATGAAAACTAATCAAGGAGAGAAGTAACGTGGAATTGAGGAGAAATTTCCTAACAGTGAGGAAAATTAACCAGTGGAACAGTTTGCTGTCAGAAGTTGTGGGTGCTTCATTACTGGAAGTTTTTAAGAAGAGACTGGATAGTCACTTGACTGAAATAATATAGGGTCTCCTGCTTAAACAGGAGGTTGGACTAGATCTAGAAGACCTCCAATGTCCCTTCCAGCTCTACTCTGATTGATTGATCAATGTCTTTTATTGTTTGACTTGCTTTCTAATGTATTATATGTAAGGTCCCAAAATGTACTTGAGTCATCAGAATGCCAAAAAGAGAGACTCACGACGAGGCTTGCAAAAAGAAGATTTTATTTATGGCCAGATTTTATTTATGGGTGGGACTATATCCAGAACATACAGATACAATGCATGTGAGGAGATAGCCACACCTTGGGGAAGGTATGGCATCCTTTTCATACCCTCAGAAGCATTAGCTTAAGTACCCAATTCTGGCCCCCTGGCCCATCCCTTCTTTTTGCAGTGCAGCAAGGAAGTGGGGGAGGTGCTTAGCAACCCCACTTCTTGAGCTATCCACCAGGTACGGAATGATACCGAAAAACATAACATAGAAGTGAGATCACTGGTATGTAGAAAGTTAGCACCCACCCCTTTCCTAGAAGAATGAAATATTTTAGGAAATATTAAAAAGGCAGATTATTACGTTTCCCTGGATGAGAAATGGAGAAGCATGTTTTAAGGACGAAGCAGCTCCCATCCCAACTAGTCCAGAATGCGGCCGCGCGGGTAGTGACGGTAGCAACATGGTGCTCCCATGTAACACCGCTCCTGCACGAGCTGCACTGGCTCCCGGTGGTCTTCAGGGTGCGCTTCAAGGTGTTGGTTATCACCTTTAAAGCGCTCCATGGCATAGGGCCTAGTTATCTGCGAGACCGCCTACTGCCACAAATGACCTCCCACCGACCCGTGCGCTCCCACAGAGAGGGCCTCCTCAGGGTGCCATCAGCCAAACAATGTAGGCTGGTGACCCCCAGGGGGAGAGCCTTCTCTGTGGGGGCACCTACCCTCTGGAACCAGCTGCCCTCTGAGATAAGGAGAACTCAAGACCTCAGTGCCTTCCGCCGTGCCCTTAAAACCTACTTTTTTCAACAAGCCGGGCTGGCTTAGGAAGAAATTTTAGACGTTTTTTAAATTGGTTTGTTAGTTTTAAAATTGGAGCCAAATTTATATGTATTTTAATTCTTAATATTTGTATTGTATGTTTTTAATTCCGGCTGTTCACCGCCCTGAGTCCTCAGGGAGAAGGGCGGTATATAAATTTTAAATAAATAAATAAATAAAATCTTCCTGCCCCCACCCTTTGTCAAGGGGCCAGAGGCAGAAACTCAATCTTTGTCAATGGACCATCATCTGCAACACAATAGAACCCATCTAGTAACAGAAACTCACCACATGGCACCTGGGAAGATTACATCAGCCAGCAAGGCTAGCTAAGACCCCCACCCCCTGGGAGTCTGACAACCAATCAGGATACTCTTTCTTGGCCCCAGGAAGTTCAAAGCCAGAGAGGGCATAAAACCCGGGGACTCACTATGTCTTGCCCCTTTTTCTGTTCAGGAACTCAAACCATGTGATCCTGTCCACCATTAAACCATCTTTCCAAGTAGTCTCCATGTTTCCAGTGTCTTTTTTCCCACTTGGAGCTGAACCCAGAAGGATATTTCTTTTAACAGGTAGAAACAAATGGCAGAGGCAGTTCTAATTCTTAGCAAAGCAATTCTTACAGAAGAAAACAGCAAGTCAAACCAATTCTACTGACTCCACTATTATTTCCTACCAATTCTATCTGTTCTATTATTATTATTATTATGTCCCTTCAATATATACCAAATGTCATGTTTCTGTAGTTTCTATACCCTATGAAAATACTTGACCCTCCCTTTAATAAATGTTGCCTGAATTACTCGGTGATTCGTATTTGCAGGTGGGCAAAGAAGCCCATGTGTGTGTGTCTCAGATTCAGGCATCAATTTCTTATTAGTTCCGTGACAAATTCGGGTTCCCTGAGTTTGGAGGCAATAAATTTAAGTTCAATTTCCATGTTGAAAAGAGACTACTGATTTTTATTTTAGGCAAGTATGCTAGATCTAATATATAGCTTAGATGATTTTATAAACTACAAAGAGAAAAAGTTATCGTTTATAACAGAGTTCAAAATCTGGTTATGCTATCCCGGTCTCATATTACAGTCAAACTCCTGGAATAATAGGGAGGAAGGTTTACCTCTGCTTTTCCTTTTCCTTTTCGTTTAGGACGAAAGGCGATGTGGGAGTATCGTTCCACATCATACCGCACTTAGGCTCGAAGACCCGTTTTCTCAGCGTCTACCGTTCAACCGCTTTTAGCGGTTGCCTAGATACCAGCCGCTCTACTTAACAGAAAGCAGGGCAGGCAAAACCCGCCTCTGAGTAGTGATTTTTTTTTTAAAGTGGCACGTAACATCCGCCGGCTTTTTCCGTTACAATACCCGTATATCAAGCGCATACGTTTTACGTCATCAGCCCTGGCCACACATCAGGAGAAAACATTTTCGCCGCTATGTTCAAGGTGAGAAAGTTTCCTTAGTACTTTCAGGAACAAAATTGGCGACATAGCCTTCTCCATCTTTGGTGCTGCCCACGCAACGTGCTTGTTTTGAGCTGTCTGAAATCAACTGTAGAGCAGTACTTAACTCTTTGAGTTTTTGCTTGTTAGTTAGAGATAGGCTAGGTGAAGAAGGGAGGTTATTGCACTCGTGCCAGTTTATCCAGTCTCGAACGCCAACATTTGTTACCGAATAAATAAATAGGAACGGTAAGAGAGGCGAAAGAAGACGAGCGCGTAATGAGATATGAACAGCTCAATGACTAATAAGACGATGATCGATAAAACTAAAGTAACACTTTCGAATGTACAGTTGAGTATTATCTTTATTAGAATTAGGAAAAAGTCACAAAATATAAACTCTTCCTCCTGTTAAATGATGCAAAAATGAACTAGGAAAAACTCTAAAACTCCCACATTTTTAAAAAGTTAGTTCAGCTGCTGTATTTATTTTAAAATTGATCGCAAGATTGAGATAGACGATTGATTGAATGAATACATGCTTTTATCAACCTAAATACGTTCAGAAGTCCTGAATCAAAACTTCGGTGGTTCCTAGCCAGTATACAGTTGCATATCTAGAGGGCATAGATTTGGAGAAAGATGTGGTAAAAGGAATGCGGAACTTCTTATTTTGAAAACATGCTTGTCTTGTAGAGCAGATATTAAAAAGAATAAAATACAACAATTAACAAAGCTAAATGTTAACCTGGTATGGAGGAATTAGATCAACAGGTAATAGTATAGAAATAATATAATCCAGTTCATAATCCATATGAACATTCAAATTTATATTGTCAACTACCCTGTAAAAGAGAATTCATGTCCTCTTCTGTTATAGAAATGAAAGACTGGAGAACATTCCTGGGTCAGACAGATACATTTTATTTGCGCAAAGGTTCAGTGCAGTTTTGGTTCTGGCAAATCTGAACCAAGAATAGTTCTGATTTCTCTGTTTTTATACATTTCTAAGACACAGGATTCAATGAGCTCATTCGTTCTCCATATATGGTTACATAGTTCGTTACATTATAATCATGTTATACTTCCATTATACTTTACTAATTATAAAACCATTACATACAATATACTTTACTAATTATAAAACCATACATTATACTTTACTAATTATAAAATCATTACATACAATATACTTTACCATACATTATACTTTACTAATTATAAAACCATACATGTTAGTTAATAACTTTACTAACCCATCACTTTATAGTTTACAACTTTCCTTAAAAGCTGTAATGGTCAAATGCAGAAATTTATGGCTCTATCTTAAGTAATAAGTAACTTTGTTTCATATGCATTTCCCTTCCATATGGCTGTATTTCAGTAGTTTTGGTTCTGTGTAGAATCAGTGTGTTTGACACAGGGTCATAGGTCTGGTAACTATGAGGAACTCTATAATGTAATTGCTTACCTTCTTCTCATTATCAGAGTCGGTCATCTACCAGAATACTACTCTAGCTTTCCTGATGGGTGACAGCTAGGCCTCATCAGAAGATATATTACTACTAATGGGGTTCAGCTGCCTTTAATATACTTTCCAACCAGCACGTTTCTCTTTTATAATTATGTGAATAGAGAGGGTCTTTTAGAGTTCATGTATCTGACTTTGTATGATTCCTACTTTATTCACATTATTTCTTATTTACTATAATTCCTGCTTTATTCACATCATTTCTTATTTACTATAATTCCTGCTTTATTCACATCACTTCAGTATTGAATGGGAAATCTGTTTTCAGACTCCAGGCTGAATATTCATTTATAATTCAATTTGGACATATTGCTTTATTCCTTTATTAACTAGTGCTGTCACTTAACAGTTTTTTATCCCTATTAAAATAGAATAATAAAATAGAGACCATTGAGTTCAGACTACTCAATGTAGTTAAGGATATCCAACAGATGGCAGTCTAGTTCCTGTTTGCACATATTCTAGAGACTTCACTTCTTCAGGTAATTGATTTTACTGTTGAATTTTTAGATAAATAAATAATGCATAATTTAAATCTACTTATTAGATGGGTACGTAGCCCGCCTTTATTACTTTGTAAGTAACTCAAGGCAGTGAATATACACAATGCTCCCCACAGTGAATATACACAATTTTCCCCACAAGAACAATCCCGTAAGGTAAGTTGTTATTGGAAATTTTTAGCATTTTAAAAATTAGGATATATAATAATTATTATTTATTAAATTTATCTGCTGCCCATCTCCCAGAGACTTTGGGAAGTTTACAAATGATAGAAAGCATGAAAACATGACAATAAATGTAACACACACCCAAAAGTAGATAACCAACCAGGTTTAAACAAAAGAACATTATCTAAATTAAAATGAGGCTTCAATCATCCCTATCAAAAGCCTGGATAAAGAAACAAGTCTTCAGGCACCTTCAAAATATCAGGGTGGGGTGTTTAGGTCTTGGGGGTAGCATCATTCTGTGGAGCAGGCACTGTGACAGAGAAGGCAAGTTTTCAGGGTCCTAATAGAGGGCATTGTTTAACTGAAGGTAACTAGATTCAAATCAGCCCTGCCAGATCAAATTGACTGGGCAGATACAAGCAATCAATAACCAGGCTCTATGCTATGTAGATCTAAACTGGCAACAGTGCAGTATGCAAAGCAGAGGAGTTACACGAACGTACTAAGGCCTTGATGGCGAACCTATGGCATGCATGCCACAGGTGGCACCCGAAGCCATATCGGTGGGCACACAAGCGGTGCTCTAGCTCAGCTCCAACGCAGTGTGTGCCGACCAGCTGATTTTCTGGCTTTCTGGACCCACCATAAGTTAAGAAACAGGCTGTTTCTGGCCTCTGGAGGGCTTTGAGTGGTGGGGAAGGCCTGTTTTTCGCTCTCCTCAGGTTCCAGAGCCTTTCTAGGAGGCTGGGAAGGGCAAAAATGGCCTCCCCCGCCCCCGGAGGCCCTCCGGAGGCCCTCCGGAGGCCAGAAACAGCTTGTTTGCCAACTTCCAGTGGGACTGGAAGACCCGTTTTTCGCTCTCCCCAGGCTCCACAGCCTTTCTAGGAGCCTGGGGAGGGTAAAAACGGTCTTCCCCACCCCTCCGGAGGCTGGAAACGGCTTGTTTGCCAACTTCCGGTGGGACCGGAAGACCCGTTTTTCACTCTCTGCAGGCTCCATAGCTTTTCTAGGAGCCTGGGGAGGGCAAAAACAGTCTTCTCCGCCCCTCCGGAGGCCGGAAACGGCTCATTTCCCAACTTCTGGAAGTCAGGCCATCATGTGCCAAAAGCAGGGGGAGTATGGGGGGGGGGGTCATATGCATGGGGGGCGCATTGAATTATGGGTGTGGGCACGCACACACGTGACCCCCGCTTTTGGCATGCAACAGTAAAAAGGTTAGTCATCACTATACTAAGGCATGCACTGCACACTGCACCAGTTGATAGTCTTCAAGGGCACTGCCATGTAGAGCACATTGCAGTAGTCATCATGCTTATATACTGTATATTTATATTATATTTATATTTTATGTTTAAATTCTAAATATATATTTAAAAGAATCTAACTTTTTTTCTCTGAATGAATTCTGAACCTCTTGTCAGTTTGCAGCTGACATACCTGTTGTTTATATCTCCTTTCTATGAAGCTAACCCATTGCTTAAATTTCTGTAGCACCTCTATTTTACTCTGTAGTAAATAGCAGAACCCAAATCTGCTCTAGTCATCTACAATGACCAGTGCATACTTTGCTCCTCCCAATTGGCTTACATTGGCCCAACCAAATCTGTATGTACCAGCTCTAGTGTTATGGAATGATGAGACCAAACAACATTCCTGGTCAGCCAGAGACAGTTTATTATGCAGTTTCAGAATCAGATTTGTATCTGCAATTCTGAACCCAGAAGAGCTCTGATACAACTGCTTTTATACTTTTCCAAGACAAAGGATTTTGTGAGCACAGCAGTTTTCCATATATGGTTAACATACATTTGTTACATGTTAATTGACACTTTCTAAATTACTAAATTCCTACATTATTTTCTAGTTCATAAGATTATCTTAGCTAAACAACCTTCCTTCGTTCTGTGATTGCTGAGGTTCATGGCTGCTTTGGTTAATAAATAAAATTTGTTTCATATGGATGTCCTTGCATTCTTGACAACTAGGCCCCTCAGAAGATATATATATATTACCAAGGATGTCCTTCACAACTGGGTCCTTCAGTGTTCATATAGCTAACCCTGTACTATTCCTACATCATTCCCATTACTAGAGCTTTTGTTGTCTTGCCTTGTGCTACTTTTGCTTACTGGGAATGCCTTGGACTTTGATGATTTACATACTGCACAGCCCAAGTATGCCTTATGTCCTTTTAAGTTTAACCCTTCCCCAAACTGTTGCATCTTTTGCAAAACTCTGAAGCTGGCATGGGCAAGCTTTCTGTGCACAAGATGAATGAACCTTGTTTGTCTAGACTAGGGATACTTAGTAAATTATGCTCCATTTCAGGCACACATAACATGTTACTAAACTTTTCCTCCAGATATGGAATCAGCACACTGCCTTTTCCAATGACTTTAGCCTTCTGGCCATTTGCTAAGGCTACTGCATCTCATCCATTCTGAAAAACAATTAAGAATTATTAACAATTAGGGTTAGGACTAGCCCCACAGTCAATTAAACATTTGTCTCTGCTATTACAATAACTAAGTTTTGGAACAGCAGCTTGTCCTGTTGTCTTTCTTCTTTGCAAACAGTCTTTCTTTAGATGAGTCTTATCACCACATATAAAATACCTCCGGTGTTGCTGTCCTGTTTCTTGCTTTTTAGAAAAATTTTGCTGGGCTGTAATCCAATCTTTACAGACATCCTGTCTGTTGCTTTTCTCTCTCTGCTCTTTGGACCCCCATCTCAGGAATTTCTCCTCATGGCTTTTTCTAAAATGGTGTTTGTTTTCTTCAGAAATCAAACAGGCTTTAAGAGCTTACATTTGTAAGTCCTGTTCTGGTTTGTACTTAAAAACAGCTGAAACAATGTCCCACGTTTCATCAAGACTATTTAACAGCAACAGTACCTTCTAAGACTCAGGAATCTGTATTCCACACTAAATAAATAAAGTTTGCATTCGCAGCAAATGCTTCTCCACATTCTCTTGTGGTAACAGTCTGGCTCTGTACAATTGTCTCGATAATTGCACAATATTACATGCTGACGCACTCACATGCATACTTCTTAATTTCAACCAAACCTCCTTTGCAGTTTTTAATTTAGCTACATTCAGGAATTGTTCATCTTCTAAATGTAAGATGATGTAGGCCAGTGCCTTATCATGCTGCCTTTGATTTGCTGATGCTAATGGTGCCTGGGGTGGATTATTAACAATATCCCAGAGCTCCTTAGCCTTCAGGAAGCATTCCATTTTTGCAGCCCAAATAATATAACTCTTTTGCCCCAATTGAGGCAGAGAGCTCTCCTTGAAATCAACAGCCATCCTGCAAGCCTTCTCAGTCTTCTCTTTTCCTTATAACACAGGCTGTCCTTCAGCTTAATTATAGTTGAGTCTTGCTGTGTGCTTGGTGTGCTCTGGGCCCATAACCTGTTAGAGTTTGCACCAATCCAACCAGCACACAAATAAATCATTCAGCAGGATTCATGAATAAAAGAAACGTCTTTATATACAGTAATATAAAGCATGATGCATGTATACAATACCCATGTAGCAGAACTAGAATCCAGAAGTACAGAATCAATATAATCACAGAAGCAAAAATGCAAGGACAAACCAACTCTTTTATACCTAACAGTCAAGCTAAGCCACGCCCAGGCTCCAAACTGAGTCACCAAACAGTCCCCATTGGCTGACCTGTTGTTCTGACCTAGGCTCCCTTAAAAAGCAGGAAGCAGGAATTGGTCCCAGCAAAACCTCTTTTATTTACACAACTGTGAATTACTTTCATTCACAGTCAGCAAGATTTGTCCAAACAGGTTTTCAAAGGAATATTTCTCAACACACCTTATCTCATTTGGCAAGCTGCCATGTAACTTGTTTCCAAACGCAGAGTAAGGAAAAACTTGGCACAGTCTCTTAGAGTCACAAACAGAACTTTTCACTCTTGAAACTACCTAATGGACAAATTGTTTCCTGCAAAAGCCCTCTCCCCGTTCACTCCTCTTTTGTTTCCTATGGGAGGGGCCAATCATCTCCAAGGTATAGCTTTACTCCCAAGTTGATCCTGCTTTCTGAGTTGTTCTTGTCTTCTGGCAGCTCTGTGCATGCGCACATTGGGAATGGGCTCCAGCTGTTCCTCTGCCTCGCTGCTGTCTATCTCCCTCTCTGCCTCCGATGCAGAGCTCTCGTCTGAGCTTTCCCCAGCCCCCAGGACTGGCCCATGTTCCTCCCCAACCTCCTCACTGTGACTCTGCTGCCAGGTCCACTGGCGGCCAGCAGGCCACAACACCTGTTGCCATGTCTATTCCAATTCATGAACTCTTATACACTGACAGTGTTTACTATAATACATACATTCTTCCCACATATTAATTATAAATGATTAATGTTGTTGTAACTTTTTTAAAAAATTGAATCATTCTTCAAATCTGGCAGAATAGATGTTCTTTTACTATAGTGTCTTCTAGACTATGTGGTCACATGTAATCCCAGAATTGTTTTTATTGATACTTTTTTTCTAATTCCAATTTAAATAACTAAAGTTCTAATTAAGTAGTGCCCAACCCTTCTATTTGAAAACAAAGTTGTCTCTATAATTTTGCTGTTTGCCTTACCGTATTTTTCGGAGTATAAGACGCACCTTTTTACTCCCCAAAAGGGGGTGAAAATTTAGGTGCGTCTTATACACCGAATGTAGCCCTGCCCACCCACTGGCCCCCACCCTTTGGCCTCTGCCTCCCAGCACTTACCTCCTTGCAAGCAAACAGCAAGAAAAAACAGCCCCATTCAGCTTCTGCATAGGCTAATTAGCACAAGTTGATTAGATCGGCCTCCCAACTCTCAGCTGATTTGCTCTCAGCTGTTTTGTGCAGGCTCTTTTGCAAGCTCTTGTTTTGCAAGCTCTTTGCTTGCTGCAGATTTTTTTTTCCTAGCTAAAGCGAAACTGAAAGTAAATCAGTCTCTGCTGTAAGTGACAAAATGAGGCAGGGAGAGAGATTTCTTTTTCTTTTTGCTCACCAAAAAATGTAGGTGCAAACAATGGGCAAAAGAGGAGAGTTCAAGATTTTAAAACACAAAAGAAAAAAAGGTCTATTTAACTAGGGAATTGTAATAATTGAGATGCTATTAATTCTATATTGTGTTGAAAGCAGAAATGGTTAAGTTATGGTTTGGAGGAATATGTGGGGAAAATTATTTGGTTTATTATTATTGGTAAATATAATTAATTGATTTGTAAGAAATTGGATTGCATGGAAATAATTGGAATATTCATGTTCATATTGATTAATATACAAAAAAGATAGTTATAACTAATTGATTTATATAAAAATGTTGAATTTGTATTAAACAATTGTAATATTAAATAATTAACCAATGTGAGGATGGATATAAAAATAGATGACAATGGGAAGGGGTATAATATAGAATAGAAAGGAAAAATTGAATTTGATTAAGATTAGAGATGAGGATGAAGGGTAATATTGGTTTTTTAAAAAAATAGATGAGGAATAAATATGGCAAAAAGGAAATATAGAAATTGTAAATTTAATTGAAAAGATCAAACACCATTTAAATGTGTGAACTGGCCAAATACTCTGTTCAAAGAAAATACATTGTATGTTTGTATATGTGTTTGTCTAAAAAATAAAAAAAACTTAAAAAAAAAACAACCCCAAAAGGTAGGTGCGTCTTATACTCCGGTGCATCTTATACTCCGAAAAATATGGTATTTTTTTTAAGTGCAGGAGGCGTCAAGTGCGGGGGCTAACAGGAGTGGGAGTGCAGCTACCACAGGCCCCGCCCCCTCCGTCCCACTGTCTTCTTGCCCATGGCTGCAACGGGCCAAGCTCTTGGCATGCCTCAGCCTCCAGTTGCCCTTGCTACTGGCCCAGCTGCTTCCCGGACACTTCTCGGCTGCGGTGGGGATTGTGCTGGCTGCCAAGTGGCTGCCCATGCTGCTATTGGCCTCACTGGAGCACTGCTCTCCTGGCACGGCATGTGGAGGCTGCGGTGTGGCAAGAACCTGGCAACGATTGAGGCCCCGGACAAGCAGACAGTGAGACAGGGCGGAGGCCAGTGGTAGCTGCCCAAACACTTTTCACCCAGAGGGAAACAAAGCTTTGTCTGCTTGCAAAGGGGATACTTTGAAATGGAGCTAATTGTTCCATTTCAAACTGTCCCCTTTGCAAACAGACAAAGCTTTGAGTCTCCATCATTTCTCCATCTGGGTGAAAAGTGTTTGGTCACCTATGGGGTGCTTGGGAACAGAGTGATTAGCTTCCCTTTGCAAGCAGACAAAGCTTCGTCTCCCTCTGGCCAAAAAGTGTGCAGCACAGCCAGGCGGAGGCAGAAGCGATCCCAATGCGCCACCCACTCCATCCCGCTGTCTCGGTTTGCCTGTGGCCACACTGAACAAACACCCACATGGGGCATCAGGATCGCCTGCCTCCCCATCCCCCATTCCTCTGCCTCACCCTGCTGCTGGTGCTGTCACAAGCCTCCCGTGAGTCAGACAGCCGTACCGGATGTCCGGATCGTCTGTCTTCTTTCCCCCCCAACTCTGCCTCCACACTTGAACTTATTGGTATTTGCACTATACTAAGGGCAGGCGGGCTGCTGCTGCTGCTGCTGCTGCTGCTGCTGCTGCTGCTGCTGCTGCTGGACACCGTCGGCCCCCATGTGATCGTCGCCTCTCATGCTGGCTACGCCCATCCCTCAGGTTTATTTTCGGGGTAGGGTTTATATTAGGCCCACCCCAAAAAATCAGGCTAGGGCTTGTTTTTGGGGTGGGTCTTATTTTCAGAGTTATGTAATAATTGAAGTGTCTCAGCAGATGGCATTGCCTGATTTTCTCTGGCCACAGGAACTAAACAAGATCATTCTTCATTAATACTTGGTTGGGAGATGACCAGGAAATTCCATGACTAGTTAATTTATGTAGTCACAAAACATTCTACATAAGTAAGGCATTAGGAAATCACTTTCTTGTTGTTTACAAGTGGACTACAGGAATTTGTCATTAGTAATTGAAAAAGATTTTACTTTTAAGTGAAGACAAATCTCTGAATATGCCTGTTGTACTATTCAGTTTACTTGTGGGGCGGTGAGTGTCGCTATTGTTGAGGATTTTTCATTAATGCATTGGGGTTTTTAAAAAATTGTTATTGTGATATTAGGTGAAAAAAGTGATATAATTTATGACAATTTTGTTTTGGCCAACCCTAATGAAAAGCATGTAATAGCATTACAAAATTTAAGCCAGAGAATCATTTGTATAACAAAGTCCAATCTAAAAAAATATACTGTGTTTTCCCAAAAATAAGACCCTGTCTTATATTTTTTGAACCCCCAAAGTAAGAGCTTGACTTTATTTTCAGAGGGAGGGTCTTATTATTTTGGAGGTGCAGGAGGCGTTGAGTGTGGTCACCTCATAGCTGCTGCTGTGTTGTGCTGCTGCGGCAGCGCAACTCAGCCGCTCGTCAACTGTTTGCCCCTGAGCAGGACTCGCAAGAAGGGTTTTTTTAACGGTAGAATTTGTTTCCCTGCACACCTCGACGAGACACACGACAGAGCTGGAAGTCCGGTAAGACGGCTCCACGCGCCCCAATGGTACGGAAATAGCAGCTTGGCTGCTTCCCTTCCCCACCGTCTCTTTATCGAGAAGGGTGTAGGTGGGGCAGGGGAGAAGCGAGATTTGTGGAGCGAGACTGGGCTCCTCTTGCTGTCTCTTCTCCCCCCTCTTGCCAGGCATGGCGGGGGGGCAGGTTGGGAGGGGTGGGGCCTGAGACGTGCGTCTTACCGGACTTCCAGCTCCGTTTCATGTCTTGCTGTTGTGTGTAGGAATACACGTTGTATGGTAAAAAAAACCTCGAGAGTTCAAGAGGTTTGATTGAACTCGTGAAGTTTTTTTTACCGTAGAACTTGTTTCGCTGCGCACAATGGCAAGACACATAATGGAGCTGGAAGGCAGGTAAAACGCATGTCTCGTATCTCCCTGGCCCCACCCCTCCGCATCTGCCATCCCCCAAATTGCATCCAATTTGGGCAGGGGCAGGAAGCCCTGCCATGCCTGGTGAGGGGGGGGGAGAAGAGACAGCAAGAGGAGCGCCATCTCGCTCCACGCGTCTCGCTTCTCACCTGCCTTGATAAAGAGCCGGGTGCTGTGGAAAAGGGAACCGAGCGGGTGTGGGCTTTGGGTGTCTGTGGCTGCCGGGGGTCACACACAGCGGAGAGGCAGGAGCGGGGCGGGAGTTTGCAGGTGAGGGGGATGGATGGATGGGAGGCAGGCGAGCACCAAGAACGTCGGGGAGATTCCTACCTTTGGTTACCCCGGTTGCAGGGCACAAAGAAATGAGTTTGTGAAACTCAAAACAAATGAGAAGGAGAATGGGGAGAGAGGAAGGAAGGAAGGAAGGAAGGAAGGAAGGAAGGAAGGAAGGAAGGAAGGAGAAAGAAAGAAAAGAGGGAGAGGAAAAAGAGAGAAACAAATGGGAGGGAGAGAGAAAGGAAAGAGAGAGGGAGGGAGAGAAAGGAAAGAAAAAAGAGAGGGAGGGAGAGGAAAAAGAAAAACAGAAATGAGAGGGAGGGAGGGAAAGAGAGACCCATTTCCCCCACACAGGGAAACCACAATTACAAACCCTAAACCCACACACACGGAAACCACAATGCTCATGTATGGTACAACAATCAATTTATTCAAATTAAACAATTTATTCAAATTCAACAATTAATTCAAATTCAACGATTTTTTCAAATTCAACAATTTATTCAAACTCAACAATTTATTCCAAAATGGTAGTCATGTCATCATCTTCTGTAACATCATCAAAACTGTCCACATACTGAATTCCAGTTTGAGTTTCTTGTGAGTCCATTTTATTAAAAACCATTGGTCCCAATCGCTCATGCTTAGTGGTAGTGGTCTCCTTAAAAGAGTACCTTCTGTCCATGTAGCCTGCTCATATTGTATGGGCAGCACAGGTGTCGCTGATTTTGTCTCACACATTCTTAACCCAATTCACAAGTTCTGGCAGCAGCCCAGGATTCACAAAATTCCCTTGCTGGTTTCTTACCATTCTGTGTTCGATGTATTCATTTATTTGGATGTGGAGATGGTCCTTGAATGGCATTGTTAATAGCAATGCCCAGTGTCTGGAGATAGCTTGTCATTCCTGCAGATATCATAATTTGATCAATCCTGAGTTGGGCAAGAAATTTTTTCATGTCCTTGGCACGGTGAGTGCTGGCTGAATCCCACACTACCATGCCTTTTTGGCCTCCTCGCACAACAAGTGGGAGCATTAGCTCCACTCACTTTTTAATAGCTGCTTGGGTGCCAGGCCTTTTCAGTTTCAAGGACGTAAATCCCTGAAACCCTTTCAATTTTGTCCTTTTTTCCCTTGCTGATTATTAGTAGTGTGACTTTGGTTCCATCCAGCTGAATAGCCAATATGCACATCACACGTGCGCTTTCATATCCCGTTGAGAGAATATAAATCGATGTGGCACCCCTTTGATCAATTGTTGTTTGAGCTCCTTGGCCCATAAACTCTGCAGTTTCGTCCATGGCGATCATGTTCGATAGCTGGTACTTGAAAAGTCAGTGCCACCAACGAACAATTTGAATGCAAGTGCCCGTTTGACAAGTTCACCATCTCCCAGCTTGAACAGCGAGATAGATTTCCTCAGAGACAGTTCATGTTGCTGAAGGAAGCTATCCAGCCAGTGTTGAGAGGCTTTGAATTGTTCCTGGGTAATTTCCATTACCCAGGTGCCATTGCAAGGGCAAATGCTTGAATATCAGCCCTGCGTACAACCAAAGCCTTTGCTCTCCTGTCAGCGATCCATTCAGAGATGCTGTCTTCAAGTTCAGGAAATAACGGTTGCCGACCTGATCCACACTTGCGCTTCTTACTATTTCCCTCCTGCACCTGTTGACTGAGGTAATTGTACTCTACTTTCCATTTTCGGACCATACGGACATCCAACATCTTCTCTTTGCAGAAAGCTGCCAGATTTTTGCCCTGAAAATCCTCCATGATTCCTTTCTTGAATTCCACAGAATAGCTCTTTCTTTTTGAACTCATCTTGTCTGGGGGTCAAAATAAAAGTCATTTTAGATCATTAAATCCATTAATCCAAAACCCTGGGGGTGTGGTGGTTGGGATTTGGCATTGTGGTTTCCCTGTGTGTGGGTTTAGGGTTTGCAATTGTGGTTTCCCTGTGTGTGGGAAATGGGTCTCTCTTTTCCTCCCTCCGTCCCTCTCATTTCTGTACCTACCTACCCCACATGCCCTTACTGTACCTACCAGTAACTCTGATGGCCGCTGGAAAAAGAGTGGCAGGCCCAGCGATGTCCCTCGCGCCCCTACTAGTAACGCTGATGTCTGCCGCAAAAAGAGTGGCAGGCCCAGCAATGCGCCTTGCATCCCACTCCTTACCTACCACCACCTTCAGCAAAAATGAGAGAATGGGGAGAGAGAAAGGAAAGAAAAGAAAGAAAGAAAGAAAGAAAAGAGAGGGAGAGGAAAAAGAGAGAGAAACAGAAATGAGAGGGATGGAGGGAGGAAAAGAGAGACCCATTTCCCACACACAGGGAAACCACAATTGCAATTTTATTTTTTAAAGTAGGCTTACCTCCTTTTATCCTAGAAGAACATCTACCATCCCTTACAAATGGTATGGTTTCTACCTATGGCAGATCACTGTTGCTTTAGCTGAGTCCTTAATACCCAAATAACAAGTAGTCTTGCAAAGTAACTGCATTCCCTTGAAAGCTCACTGTGGCTACTTTAAAACCATCCTGTGTATTTTGCACAGGGACCCGCACATATGTAATTGTGATGTGATTGTTTTTGACTTTTGAACTCTACATGTTAATGGCAAGAAATATTAGGACTTAGCTGTATGCATTCATGTTTTGACTTTGTTTTAAACTTCTGCTATTTTTGAGGAAGTTGTAGAAGCGTTGAACTTCCAAACAGAGTGTTATCCCTGATGAACCATTTGAATAAAAGTGAATATTGCTGTACAAGAAACATCTGCCACTCCCTTGTTTCTAGGATTAGGTCATGGTGTCCAAAGCAAATACTAATTGATGATAAAAACCGAACCTTGTAATTTGATCAAGAGAATGAATTCTTTTCAAAAACATGTTTACATCTCTCCTTGAAAAATGTCATTTGCTTTACCCCTCAATTAGCCCAGTGCTTTGTTTTCAGTTCCTGGCTACTGTAGAATTTTTTCTTCCAATAATATAGGTTTCAACTCTATCTTAAATAGAAACGTACATATTTGTCATACTGTGTTTCCCCAAAAATAAACCCACCCAAAAAACAAGCCTGATTTTTTGGGGTAGGCCTAATATAAGCCCTACCCCAAAAATAAGCCTGGGGGATGGTTATGGCCAACACGATAGCCAGCCCCTTGGCGCAGTGCAAATACCGATAAGTCCAAGCATGGAGGCAGAGGTGGGGGGGAGAAGACAGGTGATCCGGATGTGCTGCGCAGCTGCCTGACTCACGGGAGGCTCACAGGAGGCTTGTATAGCAGCACCAGCAGCAGGTGGAGGCAGAGGCATGGGGCATGGGGGAGCCAGGTAATCCCAATGTCCTGTGAGGATAGCTCTTCGGCATGGCTACAGGCAAGCTGAGTGATGGTGGGACAGAGTGGGCTGTGCTGCACACTTTTCACCCAGAGGAAGACAAAGCAGTTTGCTCCATTCCCAAGCACCCCATAGGCGACCAAACAGTTTTTGCCCGAACAGAGAAATGACGGAGACTCAAAAGTTTTGTGTGCTTGCAAAGGGGATGGTTTGAAACGGAGCTATTAGCTCCATTTCAAAGCATCCCCTTTGCAAACAGACAAAGCTTCGTCTCCCACAGGGCGAAAAGTGTTTGGGCAGTTACCACTGGCCCCACCCTTTCTGTCCCACTGTCTGCTTGTTTGCAGCCCAAGCTCTCAGCACGCCCTGGCCTCCACCCACCCTGCCAGGAGGGCGAAGATTTCCTGTGAGGTTCTGCGGCTGAGAAGTGTCCCAGCAGCAGCAGGACCAACAGGCAGGGCAGGTGGGGGGCCGAGAGCTTGGCCCATTTCAACCACGGGCAAGTAGACAATGGGATGGAGAGGGCGGGGCCAGTGGCATCTGCGCTCCCACTCCTGTCGCCCCCTGCGCTCGCCTCCTCCTATACTTTAAAAAAATAAGACCTCCCCGAAAATAAACTCAAGTGCTTATTTTCAAGCCCAAAAGAAAATAAGGCCAGGTCTTATTTTCGGGGAAACATAATACACAAAAAGTACAGGAGATACCAGGAAAAGCCTTATTGAGACTCAAAAATGTGCTTTTGTGTATTTATATGCATCTTTCAGTTTCTACTTTACTAAAACTCTGCAGACTCATGACAATAACTTTGCTTAATTCATGTTTGAATTGCGAATATGTATTTGTACAATTCCATTGGAACATATGAAATACCCCCATTTTATTATATTTAGGTAAGGCAGTTGATTGCTGCACCTGGTACCTTAAGCTTGCTTGCTGTACATGTATATGCTGATTCTGCTGAGAATAAATCCTCCAAAAAGAACCTATTAAAAGTTGATGAGGTATGAGTCTATCTTTTCTCTAAATGATTTTCTTATTCATTATCTAATTTCAGTATGTAGATTCATAATTTAGATTTCTTCTTTTCTAAGGAAGTTATTCTTTTTTATGAAGGTGCGTTGCAGTGTTGCAATGCTGCCTCATTGTGGTTTATGTAGAAGAATTTCCCATGGAGAACCTCCCATGGAGAACCCCCCCATGTTTCCCGGAAAATAAGATCCGGTCTTATTTTCTTTTGGGCCCCAAAATAAGCACTCAGGCTTTTTTTCATGGAGGTCTTATTTTTTTGACACGCAGGAGGCTGCAAGTCCAGAGGCCAATGGGAGTGGGAGCGCAGCTACTGCTGCCCCCCCCCACCCCACTGTCTGTCTGCTTGCAGCTGCAATGGGCCAAACCCTTGGCATGCCTTAGCCTCCACCTGCCCTGCCTGCTGCTGGGACACTTCTTGGCCACATGCTGCTGGCCACTAAGCGGCTGCTCATGCTGCTGCTGGCCTCGCGGGGGCTCTTCATCCTCCTGGCGGGTGGAGGCTGGGGCGTGCCAAGAGCTCGGCCCCAGTTGAGGTTCCCTGGGGTGGAGCCCACAGCCCAGTGCTTTAGGGGTCTTGGGGGGGAGTCCCTTTACACAACACAGCCTTTCTTTCAGGTGGACAGGAAGCCCCCTGCAACCATGCTGCTGGCTGGTTGAGAATCAGGCAGTCCTGGGAACCACTCCCTGGCTGGACACAGAACTCCGGCTGGAAGGGGTCTCCTTTGGACTACTAAGCGCCAGCCTGCACACCTACTCGGACTGCAGCCCAGGCTCTGGTGGGTGCTGCAGCTCTCATGCCAGCTGTGTGTGGGGTAGCTCCAGTGGGAGGTAGTGGAGGCTGCTGGGTAGCAACTGGGGCTTGATGGTAGGCTGGGCTGGGCGGAAGGTGAGGTGGCTGCAGAGCTGCCATAGGCATCCAGGGTCAGCCCTACGCCTGCCTCGCAGAGCCAGCATGAGAGCTGCAATGGCCACAAGGGCCAGGGCCTGAAAAGCACTGGGTTCAGCATAGCTGTAGCCCAGCACCTGCAGCTCCAAGTAGGTGTGCAGGCCGGCACTCAGCAGCCCAATCACTTGACAATGCAGGCCGGCACCTATCGGGCACCCAAACACTTTTTGCCTGCTTCGTCTCCCTCTGGGTGAAAAGTGTGCGGCAGTTCAAACGATCAAATGTCTCTCTGTGTATATGAGAGAGAGAGAAAGAGAAATAGCGGAGGGGAACCAGGTAAGGGGACTGAGCCTCCCCCGCCCAGAAGCAATGTGCAGCCTCTCACAGTAACGAGAATTGCCTGCAATTCTCGTTACTGTGAGAGGCTGCATATTGCAAAGAATGAAGAGAGGTGGCAGGGGGGTGGAGGATGAAGCAAGGCATGGGGTGCGGAGCTGCCCCAAGCTCCCTGCACCAGCGCACCCTTCAGCCAGGCCACCCATGCTGGGGATTTTCCTGCAAACCTTCCTTTCATTGGAATCCGAGCACAGACGCATATCCCAGAATTGCAAGGCTGAAGGCTTTGGATTGAGCATTTTGGGGGTGTACATTTTGGGATGTACTTTCCTGCGCAAGGAAGGCGGAGGTTTGCTCCAAAGCTATGGCAGAGCATTGCACTGGGAGGTCTCCACGGTTAATACCAGTATTGAATTGTGCGTCTTGCTCCAGTGAGAAGGATGCAGGCAAGGGGCTTGGCAGCTAGGGAAGACGGGGTTCTGGGGTGCAAAGATGAAAGGAGCAATCTCCCCCCCTCCTTTGTCCTGCTGCAGGGCCACCATGAAGCTCATGCAGGGAAGTGCAACCACTGGCGAAGGGGGCCCTGGCAGGCCGGCAGTTGGGGAGGTGCTCCAGAGATCTGGGCCGAGTTGCCTAGACCTCGCTGGCACAGTTGATCCATGAGCGCAATTAAGGGGCTGAGCCTCCATGAGGTGACCGGAGAAGGGAAGGTCTGCCTCCTGTGCTGGCCATGCCCACTCCCTTCACTAGGGCTTACTTTTGGGGTAGGTCGTATTTTTGGGGAAACACAGCATTAGAACATAAGTAGTAACTATTTACTGCTATTTACAGCTTTCACTCTATACCAGTCCATCACCAAAATCAAAGTATGTGGAAGATCCAGAATCACAACTGGAAGAAACTATTTCTCATCTGCGGCATTCTTTGGCGCCATATGCAGCCTGGGTTCAGGTATAACATTTAATTTTGTTACCATCCCAAGAACTGAATAATTTGTATAAACATGTAGCTTTTATTGCAGAAATTATATGAGTAGAATCTGTTTCTCTTGCAATCTACTGTAAACTGTAAACACAATAATTTCAGTACTTATATACCCATACTTAAATTGCTTTGGAAGAAATGCTGCAATATTTTAACATACTAATAGTTGTTGCAACTTTGCCCTCTTTAGGACTGTACTGGGAAAGCTATGCCTAAGGTAGAAAAGGCCTGTGAATATGTTAAAGGTGAGAGCATGTTTCCAGAAATTAAATTATACACATTTTGGAAATATATAATACACTCTTATGTGCTTGTGTTACTGTACATATTTTTAAAGTACTGTAACTTCATTATTCAATCTGTTTACATTCCTGCTGCCTATGATTGTTTTATGAATAAGGTCATATACTACCCTTCTGATAAGAGTAGGATACTTAAAAAGATTATTTGGAAGATAATTTAGATAATTAGACTTCAGATATCTAAATTCAGTTTAGATGTAGGCATTCATAGTCAAAGTAAGTAATGTTTGTATAGTTGAAAATACCATTTGGGATCCAGAGTACAAACCCTGTGCTCTGTGTAGAAATCCAAACTCAAGCATCTTTAATAAATGCTATTTAATATCTACTTGAACAGTTCCAGAACCCAATACCTCTCTCTCTCCTCTTTTAACATTCCCCTGGCATATATTTTCCTGTTGCCTAATTATAACAGTCCTTAACATTCTTTCAGATAATTTCAAGTTACTTCTTGAGCAAAAAATTTGTTTAGGCTGCTTTAATAACATGAGGGTTGGAGATGAGCAATAAGGAACAATTCTTATGAATTTCATGATATAGGTAGTCCTTGCTGAACATCCGTTTCTTCAGTTACCATTTGCAACTGTTTTAACAGAGAAGTTAGTAATCTACAGGCTCTTTCATACATTTCAGCAAGAACGGATAATCCTTGCTTACCAATTACTTATTCAGCAACCATTCAAAGTTATGATGGGGCTGAAAAAATAACTTTATAACCAATTTAAGACAATTTATGACTTTTACAGTGTCCCTCAATCAATGATCACCATTACAGGCAATATGCATTGTCCTATGCCTGATCTGTGCTATTTTCTCCTTCAAAGTGGGGAGATTGAAGAGGAAGGAATTACAAGAGAATAAGCTATTTGCTCTTCCACATATCAAAAGCAATAAATTGCATTGACAGCCTAAAATGGGCACACTATGCAAATACCTTACTCTCTATAAATCCTTTCCTCTTCAATCTCACCACTCTGAGTGGGTGCAGTAAAAAAAAGCACACAATTTCTTTAAACAATGTCCTATTCCTTAACCTTCCTCCTTTCACAGAACACACATTGAAGAGGAAGGGATTTCAAGAAAGTAATGTATAATATATTGTATTTACTGGTATGATAAAGTGTGTCAATCTAATAAAAAGTCTAAAACTTGATCAAAATTTTAAATGTCTTAATCTGAATGCAAAAAAATTAAATTACATTTATTTTTTTTAAATTTCCAGTCTAAACTTCAGGAAATTCCAAGAGAACAAACAGCTTTTTAAATAACAAAAAACAAAATATCATACAGTTACATTTCAAAGGAAATGCTGACCTGGGAAATGGATCTTGATATGCTAATTACCAATGAACAGTGACAACAGTAAAGAACGGAAAACAAGAGAACCAATTGTTAATATTTGACTATGGCAGGTGTACCTGATTCAAATCCCAATTAAACATAAAAGTTGATTGATACTTCTTAGTCAGTCATTGTTTCTTAGTCTAACCTACCAACCAGTTTGTCACAAGGACACTGCACAAATATCTTCCTAATTAATATACCTTTATTATATTAGATATCAATATATCAAATGTATTTCTAATTTTGTATCTAGCTATTGATAATGGAAACATAAAAATAATAATTTAAAGTCTGGAATAATATTTAAATGCTCTAGTAAATAGGTATAAATAGGTAATGTAATGCTGTTTTTTTTTAAGAGAGTTATGAAATCATCAAAGCTCCACCTCCAGGATTTTATCCAAGGCTTGGTGTTATAGGTTTCGCTGGTATTGTTGGATTGTTCTTGGCAAGAGGTATGTTTGTTTTCAATGTTTGTTCAAATGTTGGTGTCCATTTTCTCTTTCAGCAAAGCAGAACTTAAAGTGCAATATACAATTAATTGATATTGTGATGCTCAACCAGAGTGTTACTATCATTAAATTACAAATAAAAATTTCAATATATCAGCATTAGAATTTATTTGGAATAAGCTCAACATGTTTCAGACAAGAGGACCATGTATAGTAAAGATGTAAAAATACCTATTACAAACCAACAATTGTACCAACTAATTTAAAAGTAAATTCCATTAAGGAACATGATGATTATGCATTTAATGAGTCATTTTTATACAGTGAGAATGTACATATTCTTGTAAGAATAACATTACATAAATCATGATCCTCTTTTAAAGCCATCAATTACTATGTATATAATAGAGATACATCACAAGTAAACATTGTTTTCATATTGTTGCTGAATTCATATGTTAAAGATCATGGCTTAGCTATAAAGTACATGTTGTATATGGTATAAGTTTTCAGTCCCTAGTAGATGAAATAGAGGTAGAAAAAAATCCTGACTAAACCTTATCTCTGCTATTAATCAGAGATCCTTCTGGGCTAGATTGATAAATGAATAATCTGACACAGTATAAACACTGGTTATTCATAAACAGCATTTAATTACCAGAGCAAGTCTTTATCACTTGTTGAATCTATCTATGTGGCTAGACAATATGTACTTTTCAAGATGTTTTAGAATTTGGAGACTGAATTATAAATTAAGAATATGTGGGTAGGGTCTTTCAATGACCAAAGCCAGGCTTGCATCATCTTGTTACAGTGTTTAGTATTCCTTTGCTCTTCACTATCCTGTTTTCCTATATCTTTATATCTAATTGCCATCATTTAGCATACTTTCCCCAATATACTTATTGCCAAAGTAATTCATCTGGCTGAGAATCTGCCCCTTTGGGGACACTGTGATGCAGTGGCTTAATGACGCTGGAACTGCTGGCCAGAAATGGTCTGCACACTGGCGGTTCGAGCCCAGCTCTGTGAGACAGAGTGTGCTCCCGTCGCTTCCTCTCCAGGTCCTACTCATTTGAAATCATGCAATATTGCAAGTAGATAAATGGATACCACTTTGATAGGAAAAACCTAGCTAGATTTGTATGTGCGGTGAGGGGAAGCCGGCTCTGGACCTAGCTGGATGTGAGACAGCACAACATGAGGCGAAGTGAGATGAGACAAGCAGAGGAGCCTAGAAGATGAGCCGAGCTGGCGCAGTGGTTAGAGTGCAGTACTGCAGCTACTTCAGCTGACTGCTAGTTCAGCAGATCAGCGGATCAAATCTCACTGGCTCAAGGTTGACTCAGCCTTCCATCCTTCCGAGGTGGGTAAAACGAGGACCCAGATTGTTGGGGGCAATATACTATTTAGTATACTGTCTTTGGCGTAAGCCAGTGGTTCCCAAAGTGTGAGCCGCGGCTCCCTGGGGAGCCGCGCTATCGTCATAAGGGCGCCGCGAAATATTCCGCCCGCTGGGTCTAACGCTGATGCGCCATTTCTGAAACGTCTAGTGCGCATGCGCAGTTGCAAGTCGGATTGCTATGGGAGCCGCGAACCGAAAAAGATTGGGAACCTCTGGCGTAAGCCCAGAGTCCTCGGAGAGTGGGCGGCATAGAAATATGTCTAATAAAATAAATAAAATAAAATAAAGAGTCAGCAACCTAAAAACCGCTAGTCAGCTAGTGAAAACTAATTTGTCCCCTGTGGTGCACCAAGGATAGGCACACAAGCACTAAATAGAATGAACCATCAATTTAGGCTATCGGGATTGCATTGTGTGTAGCATTTGTAGATTTCCCTGACATTGTATGCCGTACTCTAAATAAGTAAGTAATTAAGCCCTTTTAATTTCATCTTACTCAGTATATCACACATTAGAAGTAACATTTCTTCTATGGAATAGGTTCTAAAATTAAAAGATTGGTGTATCCAATAAGCTTCGTGGGGATTGGTATTGCTGTCTACTATCCACAGCAAACAGTTGCTGTTGCCAAGGTAATTATTGAAAATAATCCTTCTTATTTATGTACCCTTATATTTCTTGAAATCTTGTAATTTTACTTAAATGATATAATTAGTCCAAAGTGTTGGGTAAATATAGTGTAAATATAGACATGAGTGAATATGTCTGGGTGGACACTTATACAAACATCGTTGTGTCTACTTAGTCTCAGTCCATCATTATTCATTATTTATCCCAGTATATCAGTTAAGAAGATCTTAGGGATTTACAAGTCTAATTCTATTTCCTTAATGAATAATCCAGGAGACCAAATGTTCTCATTAGCACATACTTAATATCACTATTTTTTTCTGCAGAGCCTCTTATGAAAAAACTTTGTGGGTTTCTGTAGTTTCTTTTCTCGTCAGTTATGTTTTATTTTTCTGTTGAAGACAGATTTTTTTTACATAATTGAATAATTTGTTTCTTTATTTTATAAATGCTAAAATTAAGTCTGCACAAATAGCTTGATAGTGTTGCTCATGAAACAATACAAATATTGGAATATCAAGTTGCAGCAGCTTTGTGTATTAATTTTATGGGGTGCCTATAAAGTGTGTCTACTTAATCAGTTGCAGCTTAAAAAGTATATTAGCACTGTATAGCCATCCTTTCTTGAATATAATTTGAGATAGTACAGTATTTTCCAACACTAAATACTGAACCATAGAACAAAGCTCTATAGATTATCAGCTGTCCAACTAGCGAATCCAAAAAAAGAACTCCTGGGACATTGTTATTCCCAAAAAGTAAAACTTTATTGAATACAATACATTGGCACAGAAGAAACAAAACCATCTCTGAGTTTCCCACGTGAAAGCCCACAGAGTTTAACTTGCTTTTCCCCTTTGGCTATCCCCCTCAGTTCATTGTGTTATCCAATTAAATCAGCTCCTTTTGTTATGAGAACGGCTTGCATCGTTCAAACACCTGCGCAGCATGATCTTGAGATTGGCAACAGGGTCTCACAATCTGCAGGCAAAGTCTTGGCATTCCATTTCCACCCCAGACATTCCAACCATCCCCCTCCTGATTGCAGTCAAGCTGAGAGCAAATAAGTAGCCAGATGAAGAGTGAATCACTCTTGATATCCATTATATGAGTCCTGAAAGTATAATATTCTTTTAAATGTGAAATGATTGTAGCTCAAGTTGTTTAAAGGGTGAAAGTTTTCGGTTCTGTTAATGATTACACAGAACTTATGTATACCTGCTTTTGCAGCTGAAATTCAGAATTTCAGTTTTTAAACTAAATGTTCTCAGAGAAAACAAATATTTTCATTTGTTTCTGTCAAGTCTCACACTTCTCTAAATCATAGTTTTAGCTACATCTGTTCATATTTTGTAACTCTGTAATTAGTTTTCTACTGAATCATAGCATGGAAATTTAAGGGTGTTTATACAAGGGAAAAAAATTGTCCTCTCCTCTATACAGATTTGAGGCCCCTCAAAAGCTTTCTGGAAATACTGCTTGTCAATATGGGGTTAAGTGCAAGATGTTGCTATGTAAAATAGGCACAGGAATTTCTCTTTGTTTCTGTAAGCAATAATGTAAACCAAGATTTCTGCTTACAGTTTATTTCAAATTTGGTAAGAAAATCAGATCCTTTTTTTGTTTTGTGCTACCTTTTCCAAATAAACCTCAACTATATACTTTATTTATATTATAACAAAGTCACACTGAGCAATACTTGTGGCTGACCTATAAATTCACTTTTATGGTGGCTCTGGAGAAATTGAAAATATTGTATAATGGGAAGATCAATGTTTGTATATGATCAAGGTATCTTATTATAAGTTGAATAAAGTAGCAATTATTTGTTGCTGTCTTGTTTACTTTATAATTACAGATTTTTTCTTTCAATGTCATGATTTGCTATACTACTTACCTAAACTTAAAAATGTACTGTTTATTGAAGTTGATAAAGCCAAAGTATACCTCTTAAAATGACTATCATCATATCATTGGTTTTTGAAAGGTAACTGGTCTTCGCCTATATGACTGGAGTTTACAAGCATATATAAGCCTAGAATCTCTTTGGAAAGATAGTACAAAAAAGAAAAAGTCTGCAAAAGCAAGTAGCAAGGTATGGTATCTGAGATGTTTCTTTCATGATGAGTTTGTTTTGGTGGTTCTTGGCTTTTTTGTTTTGATTTGGCATGTACTTCTTTATTTCTGCTAATTTGTTCTTATATTGTAGTTATAAAAGCTACGCAGGGATAAACACAAGCTATCATATACTGGTTCCACAAACTTCAGTAATATTTAGGAAAAGCCTGAAGACCTGGCTCATTTGGCCTGGAGATCCATTAGGGTAGGGGTCTCCAACCCCTGGCCCTTGGCCTAAAACTGCACTGCAACCCGTTTGGAATTGGGCTGCACAAGCTAGATAACTTCAGTATACTTTGGACTACAACTCCCTTGCCACTGCCTATACTGGATATACTAATGGCAGTTGTATATTATAGCAACTATAGAACATGAGCTTTATTCCCTCTGTCTTAGTTGATCATTACAATTTGAGATAAATCATAGTAGTAGAAATCATAAATCTTTAAATTTTTGTCTTGTTAGTTTCTCTAAGCCAGAAGGGGAAAAGATAAAGTTTATGTTGCCAATGTATAACAGAATTGGAAGGGACCTTGTAGGTCATCTAGTTTAACTTTCTGCCCAAGCAGCAGACCCCATTTCTGACAGATAGCTGTCCAGTCTCTTCTTGAAAGCTTCCAGTGATGAAACACCCACAACTTCTGAAAGCAAGCTGTTCCATTGGTTGATTGTTCTCACTGTCAGAAAATTTCTTCTTATTTCTAGGTTAAATCTCTCCGTTATTAGTTTCCATCCATTATTCCTTGTCCGGCCTTCAGGTGCTTTGGAAAATAGGTTGACTCCCTCCTCTCTGTGACAGCCCTTCAGATATTGGAACACTATTATCATGTCACCACTGGTCCTTCTTTTCACTAGTCTATACATGCCCAGTTCTTGCAACCGTTCTTCATATGTTTTAGCCTCTGGTCCCTTAATCATCCTTGTTGCTCTTCTCTGCACTCCTTCTAGAATCTCAACATCTCTTTCATAGTGTGGTGACCAAAACTGGATGCAGTATTCTAGTGTTGTCTTATTAAGGATTTATATAGTGGTATTAGTACCTTATGTGATCTTGATTGTATCCCTCTGCTAATGCAATTTAGGATTGCATTGGCTTTTTTTGGCTGCCACTGCACACTGTTGGCTCATATTTAATTGGTTGTCCACGAAGACTCCAAGATCCCTTTCATATTTACTGCTATTAAGCCTGGTTTCTCCCAATCTATTTGTGTACTTTTTGGTTTTTCTTGCCTAAGTGTAAGAAATGTAAGTTTACTTTTCTCTACATTGAATTTCATTTTTTTAGTTAGGGCCCAGTGTTCAAATCTGTCAAGATCCATTTGGATCTTGAGCCTATCATCTAGAGTGTTAGCTATTCCTGCCAGCTTAGTATCATCTGCAAATTTGATGAGTTCACCTTCTATTCCCTCATCTATGAAGATATTGAAGAGTACTGGGCCTAAGACAGAACTTTGTCGTACCCCACTACTTACTTCCCTCCATGAAGACGTAATACCTTTAAGAACCACTCGTTGAATATGGTTTGTCAGACAGACAGACAAATCCATCTGATGGTGATGACATCTATCCCACTTTTTTCTAGCTTACCAAGAAATTGGTTGTGTTCTACTTTGTTGAATGCCTTGCTGAAATCTGTGTATACTATGTCCACAGCATTTCGCTGCTCTACTAATTTAGTCACTATATGAAAGAATGAAATAAAATTGATTTGGCATAACAAACCCATGCTGACTTCTAGTTATTACTTTACTCATTTCTAGAAGTTCCCAGATCTGTTTTTTGATTATCTTTTCCAGTATCTTCCCAGGTGTTGATGTTAGGCTGATTAATCTGTAGTTTCCTGAGTCTCTTTTTTTTTCCTCCTTTTTTGAAGATGGGAACCACATCAGTTCTTTTCCAGTCCTCTGATAGTTCCCTGGTACTTCAGGATTTTTGGTACAGTGGTTCTGAGATGACATCTGCCAACTTCTTTAGAACTTTGGGATGTAATCCAGGTCCCAGTGATTTATTTTCATCAAGATCAGACAAGTGTTCTCTTACCATTTTATTTTATTTTTTTGCTTATTTTAACTTTTATTTCTAGAATAACTTTTTATTCTCGAAATAAAACTGTCTTTTACAGTTATGTTTTTGGGAGGTTGGGCTATAGTTTTTTTGTGTGTGAAGACAGATTCAAAGATTGAGTTAAGCAGCTCTGCTTTCTCTTTGCTGCCTGTTACTTATTAACTGACTGTTTCCTTGATTTTTTTTCTTGTTATTTATGTGTTGAAAGAAACTTTTTAAAATTATCTTTGACTTTTGTTGCAAGTCTTTGTTCATTGCCTTTGCTTTCCTGACTTCGTTTTTGTAGATTCTGGCTATCTGCTGATATTCTGCCTTAATTATGTATCCCTCTTTCTATTTTTTCTACTAGTCCTTTTTGTCTTTCAGTTTATCAGAGAGATCTTTGTGCAGCCATGCTGGTTTCTTCTTGGATTTCTTCTTTTTGTTTTTCAGTGCTATTCTGCTGGACTGGGCTTTTATGATCATATTTTTTAGAGTTTCCCAAGCTTCTTGAGTTGTTTTCCCCTTTAGGATTTTCATCTAAGAATCTTTCCCAAGCTGTTTTAAAATCTAAGACTGGTATCATTATATTCTATTCCTTGTGTTTGCATTATGTTGAATTCCAGTATGACATGGTCACTCTCACCCAGGGTTCCTGTAGTTTCAACTCCCTCTATCCAGTGCTCCCTCTATCCATTCTCTTCTTTGTTCAAGAGAATTAAGTACAGTATGGCTGTCTCTCTAGTTCCCTCCTCTACCTTTTGGACAACAAAGTTGTCACCTTGATTGGTCAGGAATCTATTCGATTTCTCACTTGGTGCAGAATTAGTCTTCCAGTTAATGCCAGGGTAATTGAAGTCCCCTATTATTATTACCCCTATTACTATAATACTATATACTATTATCCTCCAACGAAAGATTGAAGGTCTTGAACAAGGTCCAGGCAGAAGAAGAACGTCATGGCTTCAAAATCTAAGGGACTGGTTCGGACAAAACAACAGCACTTTTTCGTGTGGCTGTTGATAAAAATAGGATTGCCAACATGATCACCAATGTCCGATGACGGATATGGCACAAGAAGAAGGAGATTACTATTGTAGTGTGTTTTCTATATAGGTAAAGGTAAAGGTTCCCCTCGCATATATGTGCTAGTCGTTCCCGACTCTAGGGGGAGGTGATCATCTCCATTTCAAAGCCGAAGAGCCAGCGCTGTCCGAAGACGTCTCCATGGTCATGTGGCCGGCATGACTAAATGCCAAAGGCCCACAGAACACTATTACCTTCCCACCAAAGGTCGTCCCTATTTTTCTACTTGCATTTTTTATGTGCTTTTGAACTGCTAGGTTGGCAGAAGCTGGGACAAGTAATGGGAGCTCACCCCGTTATGCGGCACTAGGGATTCGAACTGCTGAACTGCCGACCTTTCGATCAACAGACTCAGCGTCTTAGCCACTGAGGCACTGTGTCCTTGTTTCCTACATATATTTGTTAATTGGTTAGCAAAAAATACATCTATTTTTTCTGCTTTGTTGCGTGGCCTGTAGTATACACCTATGGCAATGTCATTCGTTTTTTCTTTTATATTGACCTTTATGCATCCTAGGAGGTTTTCATCTTTGGTTTCGTACATTTTGTAGCAATATAGTGGTCTTTTACATATAGTATAATTCCACCTCCTCTTTTATGGGGTCTCAGTTTTTTGAACAGTTGTATCCTTCTATTAGTATGTTCCAGTCATGGGTTTCATCCCACCAAGTTTCTGTTATTCCACCTATATCATATCTATCTTTGTGTATTAATAGTTCAAGTTCATCTTGTTTGTTCCCCAAACTTTGTGCATGTGTATATAGGCATTTGAGATCTTTATCTCTGACTCTGGCTATGCTTCCTATGTCTCCTATTTGATACTTGAGTTTGTCTTCCTTCCCACCCCTCCTTTGCCTCATTATTTGATTTGTTTTCTAGGAGTTTTTGCTTGGAATTAGGTCTTGGAAATCCTAAAGTTTGGCCACCTTCCCTCCTCAATTTTAGTTTAAAGCCCTCCTGATAAGTTGAGCCAGTTGTTTTCTGAAAACATTCTTCCCAGTTTTTCTGATGTGCAGCCCATCCCTTGCCAAAAGCCCATCGTGGAGGTAGTACAGACCATGATCCAGGAATCCAAAGTTCTTTTGGCAACACCAACCCTTTAGCCAGTGGTTCACTTCTAGAATCCTTTGTTCTTTTCCTGGATGTTGACTTTTCGTTGGCAGTACAGATGAAAAAACTACTTGTGCACTTAATTCCTTAACTTTCTCGCCTAGCTGCTTATAATCACTTAATATTGTTTTCAGGTCCTTTGTCTCTACGTGTAGTAGTAGTAGTAGAAATGATAGTAATCTGTCAATTGTCATGTCATTTGTCTCTACGTGTAGTAGTAGTAGAAATGATAGTAATCTGTGGGTTTTATTATTTTGGTTAGGTTCTCAGCCACATATTTGATTTTTGCTCCACGGAGACAACATACCTCTCTGGATTGATTGTCTGGTCTACAGACGGCTGGTTTTATTTCTTTGAGAATTGAATCTCCTATCACCAACACTCACCTTTTTTTTCTTAGGGAGGTTTGGGGTATTTTTCTACCTGTCACAGAAGCACTTGATGATGCTACTTTTTAGGGACATTTGATGATGCTTCTTTTCTAGGTGTTTGCATGTTTTCTTCCAGTTTTCTATGAAAACTGCATGTTTTCTATGAAATCGATTGCTCAGCACCAGTGGGACTGCATCAGAGTGTGTTGGGTTGAACATGGGTTTTGTACTAGGTTTGTGTTTTTTTCTATGAGTGACATGTATTAGTCTCCAGAGCAATACCCCCATCTCCCTGAGATTAAAATTAAATTAGTGTGATCAATATATAATCTGAAAAGTTTCCTAACTCCCATTTTATTACTAAAATACCGTATATACTCGAATATAAGCCGAGTTTTTCAGCACGTTTTTCAGGCTGAAAAAAGCCCCCTCAGCTTATATTCGAGTCAGGAAAAAATGCCTTTTTCTCTGCAACTGTTTTGGCTCCCGGGGTTACAAGGACGCTCGCTCACCCCGCCCCCCTCCACCCAGTCACTCCTCACTTGTACTGTGTGGGTCCTCGCTTGCAGCTTGCCTGCCTGAAGTCCTGCGCCTGCCAGGTAAGCCTGCGAGTTGTGGCCTACCTAGCTGCCCCTCCCCTCCCCCCCGCCCCCTCATCCCAGCCTGCCTCCCCTACTCCCTTCCCTACAGCCCATAGCCCTGCCATGCTTCCCTGCCTTCCACGCTGCCTTCCCGGCGTGGAAGGCAGGCCAGCTTGCCGCCCACTCCGCTTCCCTTTTACCTTTCCTTAACGCACCCCGCTTCCCTCCCCAAACCTTGGGAGGCAGCATCCTCAGCGCCACAAAGCCCTCAAGGTGGCTGCAGGAGGGGGAAAAGAAAAAAAAGCCCTTGGCTTCTGAAGCTTCTCGAAGGCTTCCAAGGCGTGTGTGTGTTTGGCTGCAGGAGGGGGAAAAGAAAAGCCTCGGTTCTCAAAGGCTTTGAGTGAGTGCGTGCGTGTGTGTGTGTGTGTGTTTGGTGGCGCTGAAGTGAGCCATGTGGAGGGAGCCCGCTGGGTAACCACGTCGGCTGGGAAGAAGTCAGAGGGGAAAAGGCAGTTGCTTCGCCGAGCGTTTCTCCGCATTTCATCCCAAGTCATCCCAAGTCAGCTGCCCTCGCTGGAAATGCGGAGAAACGCTCAGCAAAGCAGTTGGCAGAGAGAAGGGAGAGGCAGAGATGGAGGCAGCAGGGGAAGGCAAGGGGCCGATCGCGTGGCTCACTTCAGCGCCGCCAAACACACACACACACACACGGAGTCAAAGCCTTCGAGAGCCAGCCAAGGCTTTTCTTTTCCCCCTCCTGCAGCCACCTTGAGGGCTTTGTGGCATGGAGGACTCCGCCTCCCAAGGTTTGGGGAGAGAAGGAGGGCGCGTTAAGGAAAG
>WNWU01013815.1:28959736-28977777 GCA_012654045.1 Ptyas mucosa | reverse complement strand
AATTCTGCTCCAAATTGTTCTAATAATATTCTAATTAACAAGTGGAATAGTTTAATGCACATGCCAAATCAAACTAATCCACTATATAAAGATGAGCAATTTTAGTTGACCAGAAACTGTCCACTTTGCATACAGAAAGTATATACTAAATCATAAGACTGTCTAGTTAAAAGAAATTATTTGAAGTGCTTTATAACATTAGTAGAGCAACAATGAAGACCTATGAACAATTAGAATAGATGAAACTAGTCTAAATAGAATACATTTAAACATGCTGAATTCTTCTTGCGCAATTCCCTATGCATTTGGGCCAGGTAGTTCATTGACCTTTGATGGTGATCTGGCTTTTGTATGGAGGGTTATTATTTAACCAAGGCACCATGGGGTTATATTGTTACAAAGGTTTTAATCTTTGTATGCTGCCCAGAATAATCGCTGTGAAAGTGTGGCTCTGTAAATCATTTAAGTAAATAAATAACTTCCCCCCTCCATTTTTTCACAATAGCTGTTAGCAGTTTAAAATTTTTCATTTAATGGCCGTTGTTAAACATGTTGCCTTCCTAACAACTTTATAAACTATGGATTCAGTAGTTGAGAATAAGTTTTTCAGATTTGGCCATCATATTCACTTGAATTACCATATTTCTTGGAATATAAGATGCACCTTTTCCCCCCTAAAAGAGGCTGAAAATTTGGGTGTGTCTTATACTCTGAATGTAGCTTTTTCGAAGCTTTTTTTCAGCTCCAACGAGGTGCTAACAAGGCACTAGTGAGTGAAGGATCTTCCCAGCTTTGCCTGCTCCCTCAATTCTCCGCTGTGCTTTAACGAGGCGCTAGCGAGTGAAGTGATCTCTATGCTTTGCTCCAACTCTCAGCTGTTCTTTAGAAGCTTTTTTCAGCCCTAACTAGGTGCTAGCCAAGTGAAGCAATCTCCCCCCCACCCCGTGCTTTGCCTGCTTTTCTCATTGCTGCTTCCTCTGAGCTGTGCCTTAGAAGCTAGTTTTATCCCCAAGCAGGGGATAAAAAAACCAGCAAACTAATGTGCTGAAGCTGACCAGACTAAGGACACTAGCGAGATGAATACCTGGTAGGCAGATTTTTTCCCCTATTTTCCTCCCCAAAAACTAAGCTGCGTCTTATACTCCAAAAAATACGGTATTAAATTTACAGTATATCCTGCCTTTCAGTCAGGAGCTGAAGGAGGTATCCCTATCATTTCCTCCTCCAAGTTCCCCCTCTAAAAACTGTGAGCTGGATTGGAATGAAAGAGAGAAAGTGACTGGTCCAAGTCACCCAAAGAGCTTCCATGGCTGAGAGCAAACTTGAGCCTGGCTCTCTGTAGTCAAATAGATATAGTTCTAAACCAGTATATCACAGTGCATTATAATTTACAGCATGGTATGCTACAATTCATGTAAAGTTGAAGCAAGAGCTTTTAAATCCACCTTGACAACCTGGCTAGGAAAAAAGAGAAGAAATATGCAAACTTGCTAGGAAGAAAGTGAAGAAATGTGGTTGTTAGGCTTGTTTTCTTATTGCTGACGTTTTAACACTTAATGCCCATTGTTTGCCTTGTTTGTTCGATTGGATTTTAGAAGAAAAAAAAAGTCAATAAAGTTAGATTAAATTTTATTTATTTTTAAACGTGCTGAGAAAGCAAACATGCCAATAAGGCTATTTTAAAAACCATTAACTGTTTTATTACTGAAGTTATCTTTTCTGATAATTTCAAAGATATGGTAATATGCACAGTTTTTTAAATTACAAAGATAACTGTAACTCTGTAAAGCAGGGGTGTCAAACTGAATTTCTTCGAGGGCTGGATCAGCACTGCAGTTCTCCGCAGGCCGGCAGGGGGGAGACAGGATGGATGTCTCTTGCAGCACCCTGCCAGTCAGCCCCCCACATCTCGTTTTCCCCCTTTATGGCCTCCAGCAGCACTCTACCAGCCAAAAATGGGCTGCACGGAGGCCCCGTGAGGGGCTGCGCATAGCCAGTTTTGGTCTGCAAAAGCATATTTCCAGGCCAGCCCCACGGGCCGGATTCGCCCGTGGGCCTTGAATTTGACACCCATACTGTAAAGGCTTAACTTTTAAAATAGGAATCAGGATATAAATTCTGCTATGCTGTTCAGTGTGAGAAATCATACTTTGGCTTCTCCAGCAAAAGTACCTTTCAGATGGAGAATTAGCTGATGGCAGTTGGAAAAGATACATTGAACAACTTGGAGAAGAAGCTGATCCAATATATGTTTCCTGTGTTCCCATCCACGCAATTAATAATTCTTGTTATTGTAAACAAAGAAAAAAACTTCTACTCATAGGGTAATGAACATTTACAGATTATTTAAAATACCAGTGTGTGTCTCTTTAACATCCAATAGGGATCTGGTTCTGCTCTTTTGAGCCGGTACACTCAGAAAATCTCAATGGTACTACCGTATCTGTAAAGGTCAAACCTAAAGGCTAGCAGACAAATAACTGCTCCAGAGTCTAAATGCAAGGCAAACAAGCAGTAAGAACACTAAAATATAAAACCATTTATTTAACTCTTTATTTACATAATAGAGGAAAACATTTTCATTCGTATTCCTTGTACATGATATGGCCATATTTCTCTAGTTCATTTCTATTCTATGCATTATGTATCACAATCCACAATCAACCCATTTCCTTCATCTCTGCTTATAGAATTAGCCTCATTTCAGCCTTATTTTTTTCTAAGAAGCAGTGATGGGCTTTCTTTTTTCCATACTGAAACTGTACCTTTACTTCCCATGTGCCCAGAAATATTCTGAGTAATTAAAATAATACAGGCCTAGAGGAACCAATGGAATACTTCCATCCATCCATCCATCTGAAATTAGGCCTTTGTTTCAATTAATTGGAAAGTAGCACCAAAAAGCAAAGAGAATTCTTTATACTGCTCCTGAATAATTCTGTCACATTTTTCTATTACCGTATTTTTCGGAGTATAAGACGCACCGGAGTATAAGACACACCTACCTTTTTGGGTTGTTTTTTTTTAAAGTTTTTTTTATTTTTTAGACAAACACATATACAAACGTACAATGTATTTTCTTTGAACAGAGTATTTGGCTGGTTCACAAATTTAAACAGTGTTTAGTCATTTCAATTAAATTTACAATTTTTATATTCCCTTTTTGCCATATTTATTCCTCATCTATTTTTTAAAAAACCAATATTACCCTTCATCCTCATCTCTAATCTTAATCAAATTCAATTTTTCCCTTCAATTCTATATTATACCCCTTCCTATTGTCATCTATTTTTATATCCATCCTCACATTGGTTAATTATTTAATATTACAATTGTTTAATACAAATTCAACATTTTTATATAAATCAATTAGTTATAACTATCTTTTTTGTATATTAATCAATATGAACATGAATATTCCAATTATTTTCATGCAATCCAATTTCTTACAAATCAATTAATTATATTTACCAATAATAATAAACCAAATAATTTTCCCCACATATTCCTCCAAACCATAACTTAACCATTTCTGCTTTCAACACAATATAGAATTAATAGCATCTCAATTATTACAATTCCCTAGTTAAATAGACCTTTTTTCTTTTGTGTTTTAAAACCTTGAACTCCTCTTTTGCCCATTGTTTGCACCTACGTTTTTTGGTGAGCAAAAAGAAAAATCTGTCTCCCTGCCTCATTTTGTCACGTTGCAGCAGAGACTGATTTACTTTCAGTTTCGCTTTAGCTAGGGGAAAAAAATATCTGCTCAGCACTCTTTGCAGCAAGCAAAGAGCTTGCAAAACAAGAGCTTGCAAAAGAGCCTGCAGAAAACATCTGCGAGCAAATCAGCTGAGAGTCGGGAGGCCGATCTAATCAACTTGTGCTAATTAGCCTATGCAGAAGCTGAATGGGGCTGTTTTTTCTTGCTGTTTGCTTGCAAGGAGGTAAGTGCTGGGAGGCAGAGGCCAAAGGGTGGGGGCCAGTGGGTGGGTAGGGCTACATTCGGTGTATAAGACGCACCTAAATTTTCACCCCCTTTTGGGGAATAAAAAGGTGCGTCTTATACTCCGAAAAATACGGTAAGTCAGAATTTAACTTTTGCCAGTCTGATTTCTGTGAATATATAAAGATGTAAAAGATTTGTTGCATTCCAGATCACTATAAGCCATATTTGAATATCCTAGAACAGGGATGGTGAGGATGTACTTCAAGATAAACTAATGTATATCATTATTCTTTTGAATATAGATGGATAGATAACATATAGAAATCAACACTTTTTTAAAAATTACAGAATCTATGAAGATTGAACATGGTTTGCCACTGTCTTTGCTTTGGAAAGATTGGCTTGAAAACTGTCGAATAAGAAATATTATGATTGTGTTCTACCAGCTTTGGACTTATGGTCAAAGTTCTGCATCATTATCTTAAGTTCCTTTGAGACCTGAGTCTGTGAATTCCTGAGCAATACTTGCAAAGAAATATGTTTAATTAAATTTAATGAGATGTAATGCTACATAAATGTTTAAGATTAGGCTACAAATTAATGTCAAAACTTCTTAGTTCCTTGTCACTGTTTATAGGCTTAATTAAAATGAATATTGAAAAAAACATTGATCTCTTTGTTTTTCTGCTATTAATTACGTTGTGCTATCTTACTAGCATTTGTATAGAAAGTTAAGAGAAAATGAATAACATTTTTGATAAGTAACAAAGCTAACTTGTCTTGTCAAAGTTGGTAAGGGGAAAAAACAAAAATACAATACATGGTCTGAATTTTCCCTTTCCTCTGCAAATTAAATTTTTCTGAATAACAAAAGTCAATGGGAAGTATATAATGGAGCATCTGTGAGCTTGCTTCTGTAGACTGATGGGAACAAAACTCCTTTAAGTGTTTTTTTTCCCCTTGCTTGAATGCACAATTGAGTATAGGTTAGAATGTTCAACTGCTAGGAACTAATGATTTATTCTTGGGCATCAATAAAGAAAAATTATGCAATATAGAAATCCAAATATCCAACCCTAGATTGGGGATGACAGATAAAATTTGAAGTGCTTACAGCTATTTGCATGAAATGTCTCTGATGGGGAAAAAAGATTAGCACAATCATAAAATACGTTTTCAATTTCAGTGTCAAATATAAACATTTGCAAATGAATTGAAACAAGCAGGCAAAATAAACACTGAGAATTTACATATGTTAAGGATATTAACATATTAACACTCAAACCAGAGACATTTTCTTTAAGACATTTTATTTTCAAATCTTGTACAATATCTTTGACAATTATGTGGAATTTCTTTTAGAATTCATCAAGAGGTTATAAAGAAAATGAGGCCTTCTATGAATGTAATTCTATATGAAACTAGTTGGAGAGATTATTACTATTTAATTTTCTATGTGTCTTCATAGCTTTTCAGCAACTACGCATATATACAAAGCAAAAGATAAATCATAATAGATCTAGGCTGTAATGATGCTTATAAAAGAGCCTTTTTAAAAAAGTTTTTTGTGTTGTCATTTCTCTCCTAAAGTATGGGGCACTGACTTTCCTGTTTTCATGTATGTTCTCACTTGACTGCTACCAATTTATCTCTTTGTTCAGTTTGTGATGCCAAAACATTAAGAAACATTTGTTTTTCTAGTTTTATTTTAGAAATAGCATGGGTCTTTTTTTAAAGCATCTCCATAGGGTCATATTTGCTGATAGGAAATGTGCCTGAAACCTGGCACTTATTCAGATAAGAAGATGAGAGTATGATGTAGTGGCTGAGGTGCTGAACTAAAACTGGGGAGAAGTGAAGATTCACAGGCTGGCTTTGGGCTTGCCACATACTTTCTCAGCCCAATCTAACCCACAGAGTTATTGCTGGGAATGGAATGAAGGAGGCAGGCCATATAAGCTGTCTGGCGACCCTGAAGGAAAGGCAATAAATAACAATTATGATACCCTGTTTCCAATAAAATATTCTTCAGAACTAAGTCAAGGATGAATCTAATTCAGTATTCTATTTCCAATATCTGCCAATATCATCATGATCATGATCATCATCCCAGAGGAAGAAGAAAATACTTGATTTATCCCTCAAAATCTTAGAGAGATAATATATTGCTTCCTCTCTTTTAAGAATATTTGTTTGGTTAAGACTAAACCAAACAAATGGTTTAGTCTATTTGACTAAAATAGAATAGAAAAGAAAAGAGTACTTTATTTGGCCAAGTGTGATTAGACATACAAGGAATTTGTCTTTGGTGCAGAAGCTGTCAGTGTACAGAGAAAAGCAACAGAATAATAATAATATCAATAAGGGGGTAGTAAAGAAAATAAGGATAATAATACTAATGCTACAGCCATATAATATGGGTAAATGTACATAGACATTAGACAATACTGAGAATTAGGTGTTCAGCAGAGTGATGGCATGAGGGAAGAAACTGCCTCTGTATCTAGTTGTTTCAGCATGCAATACCCTCCTCCTGAGGGGAGAAGTTGAAACAGTTTATGTCCAGGATGTGAGGGGTCTGTCGATATTTTCTCAGCCCTCAGACCCATGCAATATATATAGGTCTATGGAAGGCAGGCTGGTTGCAGTTCTTTCTGCAGTCTTAATTATCCATTGGAATCTGTACCTGTCCTGTTCGGAAGCTGTACCAAACCAGACGTTACAGAAGTACAAATAATAGACTCAATGGTTCCTCTGTTCCTCCTGGGGCAGTCTGAACTTCCTGAGCTGACAGAGGAAGAACATTCTTTGTGCTTTTTTTATGATGGTTTTAACATTAGGTGACAGTTTCAAATCCTGGGAGATTATAGAATCCAAAAATATGAAGGATTCTACTGCTAATACTGTGCTGTTCACTATAGTAAGAGTAGAATAGAAGGGCTCCTCCTAAAATATTTTACAGTATTTCATAAAACCCACTAGTTACAGTCTTATCTGTTCATATAGTTTGAAAGTAAACTGTGTGAAAGGGGAGATTTCAAGGAACGTGAATCTGTTACAGCAGCATTTTCTCTTTTGTCTTCAAGTACTAGCAATGACTATAAAACAACTAAAGCACTAACACAGAAGTAGTTCTAATCTGTGTCTGCATATCATTCTCAGCCACACTTGGAATACTGCAACCAGTTTTGGTCACCACAATATAAAAAGGATGTTGAGACTGGAAAGAGGGCAGAAAAGAGCAACAAAGATGACTGGGGGCTGGAGACTAAGACATGAAGAACAGTTGCAGGAATTGGATATGTCTAGTCTTGGACTAGGGGTGATATGATAGCATTGATCCAGTATTTGAGGGGCTGTCACAAAGATGAATGGGGCAAACTATTTACCAAAGCATCAGAAGGCAAGAGAGAAGCAACCTAGAACTAAGGAAAAAATTCCTACCAGTGAGAACAATCAACCAGTGGAATGCCTTGTCTTGTAGGGATACTGTGAAAGCTTTTATGAGAGGAGTTGCGATAGAGTATATGGCCAAGGAAAATAAACAAAAGAAACAAAGACAAAAAAGTCTAGAAAGGGAATTGAGTAGAGTTGTGAAGGGACTGCAAAAAGCCACAAAAACAAGAGTTAAAACAGCAAATAGGAGAAATTAAACATAAATTAAATATTATTGAGAAGGAGGGGTTGGCCCAGCAAATAAAAGGAATCAAATAAATTTTTTTTGAAAATGAGAATAAGCCGGGGTGGTGGTTAGCATATAGATTGCAGAAACAGAGGGATACAAGATGGATTAGCAAACTACACAATGATGAGGGAGAATTAATGTACCAAAATGAAGAGAACGGTAGTCTATGAGTTTTTTTAAAAATTATATGAAGACAAGGAAGAGACACAGGAAGATAAGATTTGGCAATATTTTCAGAAAATGGGATTGCCCAAAGTCCCGGAAGAAAGTAAGAAGATATTAAATAAAGACGTAACATCATTAGAATTATTAGAGGCAATCAAGAAGCAAAAGACAAATAAAGCCCCAGGTCCCAACAGATTGCCATCATACAAAAATGATCAGGAAATATTAAGCCCTATTTTGTTAAAAGTCTATAAAGATGTTTTAAACAAGGCAAAAATTCCAACCTCATGGAATTTACCCTGATCCCAAAGGAAAATTCTGACCTGACATATGTAAAAAACTAAAGACCGATATCTCTATTGAATTTGGACTACAAAATTTTCATGACAATTATGGCTGAAAGATTAATTCTTATCCATTCTGATCAAAATGGCTTTCTGCCCAGACGATATATAAGAAATAACATTAGGATTATATTAGATATCATAGAATACTATGAGCTTCACAATGAAAAACAGATGGTATTAATATTTGCTGATGCAGAGAAAGCATTTGATAATGTTAAATGGGAATTCATTTTAAATCAACTAAAGTATATGGAATTTGGGGGAAAATTTATAAGGATGTGCAGAGCAATTTACTCGGAACAAGAGGCAAAAGTGGTAATTAATGGGGAAACAACAAAGAACTTCCAAATTCAGAAAGGTACGAGACAGGATTATTCACTATTCCCACTACTGTTTATTTTATTGTTAGAAGCATTGAATAGAGTAATTCGAGAAGATATCCAAATTAAAGGTTTGAAGATTAGAAATGAAAATTTTAAATTACAAGCGTTTGCAGACAATATCATCTTTATCATTGAAGAGCCAATGCAATCTGGCGTATGGCTGATGAAAGTACTGGAGGAATATGGGGAGGTAGCCGGCTTAAAAATAAATAAGGCTAAAACAAAAATGTTAGTAAAAAATATGACGGAGGAGCAAAAAAGAGATATAGAGGGAAAAATTAATATTCAAATAGTTTAAAAAATTAGATACATAGGGATCCAATTGACATCAAGTTGCGTGATGCTTAAAGAGAAGAATTACGATAGATTAATTGAGCAAATTAAAATTGATTTAGAAAGATGGTGAAGACTACAACTCTGCTTTATGGGGAGGATTGCTACGATTAAGATGAACGTGCTACCTAAAATTTTATATTTATTTCAATGTATACCAATCTGGCTCAAAAAACATTTCTTTATAAATTTGAATAGAATTATAGCAAAATTTATATGGCAGGGCAAAAAGCCAAGAATTAAATTAAAATTATTACAAGAATCAAAAGAAAGAGGAGGATTTGGCCTTCCAAATTGGGAAAAATATCAGCAAGCTGTAACCCTGGTTTGGGTAAGTGATTGGCTACACCTCAAAAATAGAAGACTGTTGACACTAGAAGGACATGACCTTCAAATAGGGTGGCACGCTATCATCTGGGAAGAGAAGCATAAGGTCCACCAGTACTTCCAAAGGCATTACATTAGGAGGGCATTTTTGAATATTTGGATCAAGACCAAAAGAATTATATAGATATCCCCAATTGGATATCGACAGTACAAATGCTCACACATCCGAATCTTCTCAAAATGGGAGGGGCTGTTACATATAAAGAATTACTAAACGTGAACGGGGAATTAAAATCAAGGAAGAAGTTAAAGGAAGAAGGAATTGAATTAGAATGGTAGATATACCTACAAATACAATCCAAATTTATGAAGGATAAAAAAGAGCGGGATATAAAATTAGAACCATCAGAACTGGATAAAATTTTATTAAGCACAGAGGGAAAGTCCATAAAAAATTGTATCACTATTTATTAGAACAAGATAAGCTTGAAGAGCAAGTTAAGGAGACAATGATAACTTGGAGTCGATGTTTTGGGTACAGTATCAATTTGGATAATTGGCAAAACCTGTGGGGAAAAAATATCAAAATTACACTCCTGGCTTCTTATAAAGAAAACCTGTATAAAATGTTTTACAGGTGGCACCCACAAGATTGGCAAGAATTAGTAAAAAATACTCCCCAATTTGTTGGAAATGTGAGGCGAATCTAGGGTCATACTACCATATGAGGTGGGAGTGCTCAAAAGCAAAAAGGTTTTGGCAGCGAA
The DNA here is from genome assembly GCA_012654045.1 of Ptyas mucosa. NCBI lineage: Eukaryota > Metazoa > Chordata > Lepidosauria > Squamata > Colubridae > Ptyas > Ptyas mucosa. Next base: position 28,967,824 of record WNWU01013815.1, on the reverse strand, counting down.
TAAGGAGCTGGTTAGAAGAAATGTTAATGTTCAAAATAGAAGTCAAGCCGGAATTTTTCTTACTGGGCATGACAGATGGCAAATATGACAAAAATGTAACCTATTTAATATTGCATATTATTGTTGTTGTTATTCATATTTCTATGCCGCCCATTCTCCGAGGACTCTGGGCGGCTTACAACAATCAACAGTATACTAAATAGCATATTGCCCCCAACAATCTGGGTCCTCATTTTACCCACCTCGGAAGGATATATACTTACTGTGGCAAGATTAGCATTTGCTCAAAAATGGAAGTGTAAAGAAATACCCTCAGAAGAAGAAGTAATACACAAAATTTACAGCTGTGCAGAGATGGACAAACTTACTTTAGAACTCAAAAGTGAATCAACATACTATGAAGTCTGGAATAAATTTTATAATTGGTTAGATAAGAGGAAGAGTGCCAAAAACAAGGGATAATGAATGTCTGGAAATGTATATATCAATGTATATCAGTATATCAAGGTATATTGAATTTGTGAATGTAATATAGGTTTACTAAATATATGTATAGCTGTTTAGGAAGTAAAATACTGTAAGCTTGATATATAATGAAATAGGAGATATGTAAATTTGTATATAGATTAAGGAATATATTACTTATTAACTTGAATTTGATGCAAATGTTAGAAACCAGAGACGTTGAGCAATGTCCATTGTTTATTACTTTTAAAAGTAATAAATTATTTTTTTTAAAAAAGCAAACAGAGGACCGAATCTTGCCTATAGAACTGTTTTTCTATAAAGATGGGGTAAATATGACTGAATTCAGTTACGCAATTTTCTATTTAATACAGTGCACTCTTTTAAGGAAATTTTGCTACTTGATTATGCTGAATGCCTTAAGTTGGTTATTTGAAAATAACCCTCTAAGAAAAGAATATTTTGAGGCTTTTCTATTTTTGAATAATGATACATGTTAAGGAACCAAAAGCTAGTCTCATTTCTTCTCATAGTAAAACCACAAAAACTGAATTTCCTGCTAAAAAGCTGTGCATATAATATGTATCTTCCAATTTACGCAGTACTGTAATGAAGAAAGAATAGACTGAAACCAACATGAATTGTTGCATCTTTTCAGTAAAGCTCAATAGAATTTTTTTCAATGTTATTTCATGCTCATCAAATCATTGCAGCCAACATGATTATTGATGGTAATTCAGTTAACATGAATGTATCCTACTGAGAAAAATCTGAACAATGTCATGGATTTGATACCAAAAGATTTTATGTTTTTTATTTAGTTAACAAATTTATATGCCATCCAATCAGATGATACAATAATAAAATTATTTATTATTATTTATTTTAACCCTCCTTTATTATTTCTACAAATAAGGCAGAGAATATACCTAATACTCCTTCCTCCTCCTAATTTCACCACAACAACAACCCTGTTAGATGAGTTGGACTGAGAGAGAATGTCCTAAGGCAGTGGTTCTCAACCTTCCTAATGCCGTGACCCTTTAATACAGTTCTTCGTGTTGTGGTGACCCCCAACCATAAAATTATTTTTGTTGCTACTTTATAACTGTAATTTCTACCGGTTCTGTGGATGTGGCTTATTTTGTGGGCGTGGTTTGGAGGTCATGTGACCGGGTGGGCATGGCTAGCTGGTCATGTGACCAGGTGGCCATGGCTATGTGTATAGGGACTACTAAGAGGGCTGAAAAAAGTCATTTCTGACAGGTCCTTGCACTTTTGACTGGTCCTCACACTTATGACCATCCTCATATTTATGCCGGTGCAACATTCTTAATAACCATGTGACTCATTTCACAACTGCTTCTCTTCACCATGGTGATAAGATAGGGCAAAAACGTAAAATGTGAGGACAGTCAAAAGGACTGGTCAAACTGGACAGTTCAAGGACTGGTCAAAAGTGCGAGGACCAGTCAAAAATAACTTTTTCAGCCCTCTGTAGTCCATGTGCACAAAAGGACTACCCAGAGGGCTGAAAAAAGTGATTTCTGACAGGTCCTCGCACTTTTGACCGGTCTTCACACTTATGACTGGTCATCATTTATGCCCATTGTAGCATTCTTTTTTTTTTTTACTTTATTAAAGGCTGCTCAGATTTTATTAGTTCCCATTCAAACAAAGTACAAAACGAAAGGAAAAAAACGTGTTATCAAGGCAGTTGTAGCATTCTTAACAACCGTGTCACTCATTTCACAACTGCTTCTCTTCACCGTGGTGACAACATAGGGCAAAAATGTAAAATGTGAGGACAGTCGTAAGTTCGAGGACTGGTCAAAAGTGCGAGGACCAGTAAAAAATAACTTTTTCAGCCCTCTGAGTAGTCCATGTACATAAAAGGATACAGCAATAGAGAGGGATGAAGGAAGGGAAGGGAAATTAGAGTAGGAGTGAGGGTAAGAGAGGGAGGAAGAGAGGAGGAGAAGGAGAAAGGAAGAGGAAGTAGGGAGGAGAAGAGGGGGGGAAGAAAAAGTAAGAAGGAAAGAAAAGAGAGAGGTGGTAGGTTTGAGGAGAAAGATTGCTGTACAATAAAAAAGATGAAAAGGAAGAAAGGCAACCCCAAACAAATATAAAGATATTAAGATAAAGAATGAATTGTTAAACTTTAAAGAATAAAAGAGAACAAATATGAATAAATAGCAATAATTAGAAACACCCATACAAACATACAATGTATTTTCTTTGAACAGAGTATTTGGCCGGTTCACAAATTTAAACAGTGTTTAGTCATTTCAATTAAATTTACAATTTCTATATTTCCTTTTTGCCATATTTATTCCTCATCTATTTTTTTTAAAAACCAATATTACCCTTCATCCTCATCTCTAATCTTAACCAATTTCAATTTCCCCCCTCTATTCTATATTATACCCCTTCCCATTGTCATCTATTTTTATATCCATCCTCACATTGGTTAATTATGTAATTATGTAATACAGTTGTTTAATACAAATTCAACATTTTAATATAAATCAATTAGTTATATAACTATCTTTTTTGTATAGTAATCAATGTGAACATGAATATTCCAATTATTTCCATGCAATCCAATTTCTTACAAATCAATTAATTATATTTACCAATAATAATAAACCAAATAATTTCCCCTATATATTCCTCCAAACCACAACTTAACCATTTCTGCTTTCAACACAATATACAATTAATAGTATCTCAATTATTACAATTCCCTAGTTAAATTGAGCTTTTTTTCTTTTGTGTTTTAAAATCTTGAACCTCCTCTTTTGCCCTAAATTTCCCATTGTTTGCAGTTTTCCACCTACCTTTTTTGGTGAAGAAAAAGAAAAAGAAATCTCTCTCTGCCTCATTTTGTCACATTGCAGCAAAGACCCTGCTTTACTTTCAGTTTCACTTTTCAGCATGGTTTTGGGGAAAAAAATCTGCACCTCTTTGCAGCTAGCAAAACAGCTGAGAGCAAATCAGCTGAAAGTCGGGAGGCCGATCTAATCAATTTATGGTAATTAACCTATGCTGGAACTGAAAGGGGCTGTTTTTTCTATTTTTGCAGGCACGGGTCTACTCATTTGTTTTCTCTTAACACTGATCAGCTGTAGGGCAGCCCTTTGAAGCCCCGCGGCAAGAATTTAAACAGTTTTTTCCCTTTAGCCATCAGCTGGGACTCAGGAGGCAGCAATAGATTGGGAGTGGGCGGGGTAAGCGACTGGCGATCCAACAGAGGCAGAGGGTGAGGGTGAGTGAAGGCGTGGGGGGGGGGTGAGAGAGGGCTTTGGCGACTCCTGTGAAATGGCCATTCGACTCCCAAAGGGGTCGCGACCCCCAGGTTGAGAACTGCTGCCCTAAAGGAAGAAAAAACATCTGTACAAGATTGGTTGATGGAAATATAGGAAAGAAAGTACTGTATATTTGTGGACTCTTTATATATAAATAATGTATTTAGCCTATAGGTCAGCCAATAGCGGTAACAATAGAATCAGTAAATAACAATCAAATATTCTGCAAAATCAGAGTCAGTTTGATGCTAAGGCACTAAATCAGGAACAGGGGAACTTGATAGCTAGTTCTGCCTTTGACATGGAAGCCTTTGACTGTCTTTGGACCAGTCACTTTATCTCAGCCTAGAAAGAAGGTAATGGTAAACCACCACTGAAATCTTGCTAAGAAAACTGTAAAGACTTGCTGCCAGGAATCAAGTCTGACTCAAAGTTACAAAACAAAAACAAGCTTTACACAATAAAGTAAAACAACCTGATGAGATTGCATTGAAGTGTGCATGGATGGGTGAGGAAAATGGAAAAACCTAAGTGTGTTTTGTCTTTTCTGTAAATTGCTGCAACACTGCTACTGGCTCTGTTTTGGCCATTTGATGTTTTCAAGACACATTTAAGCATAACAGCCAGTGCCAAAATACTCAAGGAAGTGATTTCATTTCCTTAAAAGACCAAGTCTAACTTTTCAATATCTGTATGGCTAAATTTACATTTGCAGCTGGGGGTGTCAGAGCAGAATACAAATATTTTATTTTCTGGACAGTGCAAACAAGAATTTTTTTGGATGGAGTTACTCTAAAAATGTTAAGAAAACAAAGGAGATCATTGTTGATTTTAGAAAGAGCTGGCATAGTCATACTCCACTTTGTATGAAGGCTGCAGTTGTGAAGGTAGTCAAAAATATTAAGTATCTGGGGTTGCAGATAACTAACAATCTGGCTTGGTCTCTTCACACGTTATCTTTAGTGAAGCATGTTGTCAGCCTCTGCCTTTTTATTGCTTACTTGCTTGGCTGCCATTGTAACGCAGGGAGGGGGGAGCTATCTGGATGTCTGGGGGGGTGGGAAGTGAGCTGGTGGAGTAAATGAAGCAAGTTTTTCCTCAGCGTCTCTCCGCAGCTGGGAAGAGCGCTGATAATCACTCAAGGTCAACCGGCGTGGCATACCAGGAGGATGGAACCATCAGAAGCTGCACCCCACATGACCCCTGGGGGGGATGTGGATTGGATAATCCTGACCGGACGATTGGGGGGAGGGTTTTAAGGATGCTTTCTATGTGATTTTCGTGTCTATTACCTCAGACCTTGCTTTTCATTGATTGCATTCAGTTCATATCAGTAAAAGTACCTTTCTCTATGTAAATGGAGTCGGGGGTTTTCTTTCTTGAGTATTGAAAGGAGGCATACTTGATATTAAGCAAGGTCTGCAATTAACAGCCATCCCGGAAAACTACCGTGGGGGCTGAGCAAAGAATGTCTGACCAAGACAGTGACCAGGAGCATATGGGAGCTGCTGGTTCCACAACCTCCCCGTCACACCCCGGCTGGGAGGCTTCGGAGTGGATGGCTGATTTACAGTTGGAGGAAAAGCCGGAGAGAGCCAAATGGTCGCTGGGCGTGGGGAGGTTACCGGAGCTGGAGAAGACCCCCCAAGGAGTAACAACTATCAGACGCCAAGGTGGAAATGCTGCCTGGCAAGAAGAGCAGAAAGAAAATCTTCTGATCACCCAGGCTTTGCAACTACTGAGAGAGGCTACTGAGAGTCGTAGAGCCTGTGAAAGGTATGCATTGCCTGCCAGGGGGGAGGATGAATGCCCCGGGGGTGAAACGGAGGTTGCTGCTTGTGTGGAAGAGAGAGCCCAAGCCTGGAAAGAGACAGCTCAGGCTCCGGAACTCAAGCAGCAGCTGCGGTCCAGGGCCCACCTGCTGGGCAGGCCTTGCCACAGAGGCAAAGCAAAATTCCCTTGCTATCAGTAAGATACAGGGGAGATCTGAAAGGACTGGGATTCTTTTTAACCCAAGTGGGGAACCACATGCAAGACTGGGGGGAGGATTTCTCCTCAGATGCTGCATGTGTGAGGTGCGTTACCAGGGCCTGGAGGGGGTGGCAGATGAGTGGATGGTGGGACTCGATAATGAAGATTCTCCTCTGATGAGAAATTATGACCAGTTCATGGCAGCCCTCAGGATGTGTTTTGAGGACCCGTTAGCTGAGCAAAGGGTGAGAATTAGAAAGAAATCCATACATCAGGGGCGGAGATCAGTGGCAGAGTACACCCAGGAATTCCACGAGTTGGCACCCTACATGAGAGGGTGGTCAGAAGTAGCCCTGCTGGAGAGCTATAAAGATGGCCTAAATGAGGATGTCTACAAGGATTGCTGCTCCCGAGGGGCCCCTAGGGATCTGCAAAGTTGGTACATGCTGGCCGCTGATGTGGAGATCGACTTGGCCAGAGATCATTTCTGCGGTGGGCTCACCTGGAGCCAACCACCCTCCTCATCCCACAAGGGGGCTCCAAAGGCTGCAGTGGGACTGGCAGGCTCCAAGCCGAAGTCCTCCGCGTGCTTCAGAGGTGGAAAGGAGTGGCACCGAGCAGCTGAGTGTTTCTCTAAGCCTGGACCCAAGGTGACCCCTAGTGGAGGGAAGAGAGCTGAGAAAAAGCCTGCGAAATCCCGCGAAACCGTCCTAAAAGGGATAGAAGTCGTTGAGTTCACTTCCCTGAACCAGGGTGAGTTGGGAATGCCGACCCTTGCCGATGACAGCGAAACCAAAACCGATTTCAGCTAGGACCTCCTGGTAAGTCAGAATGGGGGACCTATGACCATCCCAGTGGAACTAAAGGTACCATCCATTGGGGCCCACAGGAAGATGCTAGCCCTTCTAGATTTGGGATGCACCAAATGTGTCATCAGCTCTGAGATTGTGGAAAAGATGGGACTAAGACTAAAAATGATGAAAAGATCCATCGCATTCTGTCAGCTAGACAGGTCGGTAGCTGGGGTGGGGCAGCCCATTTTGTAACCAAACCGATTGAGATGAGGATGGGGGATCATCTAGAAACTCTGAGCTTTATTGTGGCCCCTGGCATGGAACGACCCCTACTACTTGGGCAACTCTGTGCCTATACCTTTTGGGAATTATTTGACACCGAGAGAAGATGGGCCATCTGGGAGAAGGAAGCTTTTGCTGTTTGTTGGGTGCTGTTAACGTGGACACATTTCTTGGAAGGGGCGAAACACCCTTTTGAGGTGTGGACTGATCACAAAAACTTAGAGACCTTAAAAACACCACAAAAACTGTCGCCTAAGCAAGCCTGCTGGGCCCAACATTTTAACCGATTTAATTTCTCCCTGCGCTACCTGCCTGGAGGGAAGAACTTTATGGCAGATGCCCTCTTGAGAATGCCTCAATACAATAGCGTTCGAGAGGAAATGATTCACCCGGCTATCCCCTCAAAACAGCTGGCGGCACCAGTGGTTACCAGAGCCCAGACAAAAGTAGATCTAACCTTGTCCAGCGACTTGAGCAAACAATTAAAAGAAGCACTAAAAACTGACAAGTGGTTTTTAGCCCACTCCAATGAGTGTACACTTAGGGGAGGGTCTTGCTTGGGTGGGAGCCAAACTGTATGTCCCTGTCAGCCTGAAGGGGACAGTATTACAATACGCCCATAATGCTAAATTGCTGGGCATTTTGGATTCGTGAAGACATTACACCTCTTTAAACGACAATTCTGGTGGCTGGCGCTAAAAAAAGACATAGAAGCCTACGTGGTGAGCTGCCCCATATGTGCATCAGCAAAGAAACCTCCTGGGAAACCACCTGGGTTACTTCAGAGTGTAGCCAGGCCGGGAATCTCATGGAAGGAGATAGCCATGGATTTTATTGTTGAGTTACCCTAAAGTGGAGGAGATAGTCATTTGGGTGGTTACTGATTTGTTTTCTAAACAAGTGCATTTTATCCCATGTCCCAAAATCCCTTCAGCTAAATCTCTGGCTAAACTGTTTGTCCAGCATGTGTATAGATTACACGGGGCTCCAGAGCGAATAATCTCGAACAGAGGGATTCAGTTCACCTCCCACTTCTGGAAGGTGTTCCTGAGGTTGTTAGGCTCTGTCCAGGGGTTAAGCTCCGCCCATCACCCTCAGACCAATGGGGCTTGTGAAAGAACTAACTCAGTGTTGGAACAATACTTTCGATGTTACATAAATTATCAGCAAGATAACTGGGTGGACTTGTTGCTGTTTGCAGAGGTTGCCTATAATGACTCTATGTTAAGGATATTGATGTTGTTTTACCAACCAGCAGAGTAACTGCA
>WNWU01013815.1:28865839-28959726 GCA_012654045.1 Ptyas mucosa | reverse complement strand
CTGGACAACTGGTTCTAACATTAGATACATCATATAGAATCCTAACACTCTACACACAGCAGTACTGGGTTTACCCCATTTAAGGTAGCCTCCAGCCAAGACTTTGTGCCCATCCCAGAGTTGCCTCAGGAGAATCCACAGATACCTTCTTTGGCTGAATGGATTGAACAGCTATGTGGTACTTGGTCCGTAACCCGTAAGGCCCTGGACGAGACTCACCAAGCTCATAAAACTCAAGCTGATAAGAAAAGAATTCAGGGTCAGGATTATAAAGTAGGAGATATGGTTTTCCTTTCCACCAAGTACTTGCAAACTACTCAAAAGTCGAAAAAGCTTGGACCTAAGTACGTGGGTCCTTTCCCTGTCGTATGCATAGTTACGGTGCAATTAGAGCTGCCTAAAACCTTGTGGAGGATTCATCCGGTGTTTCATGTTAGCTTGCTGAAGCCTGAGCATTCGTCCCCCTTGTGTCTGAACCAAGAACCTCCTCCTGTCCCCATACTCATTGAAGGGGAGCAGCATTTTGAGGTCAAAGAAATTTTAGATTCAAGGAAACATCACGGTAAGGTGCAGTACTTGGTGGCCTGGAAACATTTCCCTTTAGCTCAGTCTGAATGGGTAGATGAGTGACATGTTAGGGCTCCGAAGCAACTGCAATTGTTTTATTCTAAATATCCTGATAAACCTTAATACTGAACCTGTACTTATGTTCTTATTTATGTATATTTCCCTTTTCCCCTTATTCTGTTTTCTTGTAGGAATAATGTCTCTTCAGCAGGAGGGCCAAATGTCAGCCTCCGTCTTTTTATTGCTTGCTTGCTCGGCTGCCATTGTAACGCAGGGAGGGGGGAGCTGTCTGGATGTCTTGTGGGGGGGGAAGTGAGCTGGTGGAGTAAATAAAGAAAGTTTTTCCTCAGCATCTCTCCGCAGCTGGGAAGAGCACTGATAATCACTCAAGGTCAACCGGCGTGGCATACCAGGAGGATAGAACCATCGGAAGCTGCACCCCATATGACCCCTGGGGGGGGATGTGGATTGGATAACCCTGACCAGAAGATTGGGGGGAGGGTTTTAAGGATGCTTTCTATAATGTGATATTTATGCCTATTACCTCAGACCTTGCTTTTCGTTGGTTGCATTCAGTTCATACTCAGTAAAAGTACCTTTCTCTATGTAAATGGAGTCGGGGATTTTCTTTCTTGAGTATTGAAAGGAGGCATACCTGACACATGTGTAGCACTACCCCAGTAAGCAGAGGTGAAATGCTCCCGGTTCGGACCGGCTCGGGCAAGTAGGTAGTGATGGTGGCGGGCAGTTCGGAGAACCGATAGCAAAAATCCCCCCCTCCCCCCGGCAACCTCCAGCTTGCTTACCTTCACTCTTCGGACTGAATCCTGAGCTGGTGGTTGCAATGCCTGCCTTGCTTCGCTTGCTGTAATCCCTGCAATCCATTGCATCAGCGAGCAACTGAATCTCCCTGCCTGCAATCAAGCTCATCGGTGAGCAGCTCTGCCTGCCTGCCTGCCTGCCTGCCTGCCTGCCTGTCTGCCTGTCTGCCTCAATTGGGTAAGTTTTTTTCCCCTTTGGGAGCTTTAAAAAAATAGTTAATTGGGGGTTTTTTAGTTGTTCTTTTTTTAGACCTAGCCATTTAAAGTTTAGGAAGTTTTAAATTTAGCTGCTTTTATATAAAAATAAAATAAAATAAAATAAAATAATATTTGTGCAGCTTTCTGAGATTTTGTGTGTTTCTATAGTGTTTCACTCTAACTACACAATCACACAAAATCTCACAAAGCTGTATGTGGAATTTTGTGTGTGTAAAGTGTGAAAGTTGGTTTTTTGGACTTTTTGTGCCTGTGTGAGGTTCCTGCTTGTTGCAGGGGCCATTTTGGGTCTAGCACAGCTGCTTTTATATTGCGGGTGAGCCAGTTGTGTTGTGTTGTGTTGTGTGTGTGTAAAGTGTGAAAGTTGGTTTTTTGGACTTTTTGTGCCTGTGTGAGGGTCCTGCTTGTTGCAGGGGCCATTTGGGGTCTAGCACAGCTGCTTTTACATTGTGGGTGAGCCAGTTGTGTTGTGTTGTGTTTTGTAGGTTAAAAAAGAGCAAAGAAGTGACCTCGACTTGGCCACGCCCACCTGACCACCAAGCCACACCCACTAATTAAGCCATGCCCACAGAACCGGTAGCGAAAATTTTTAGATTTCACCCCTGACAGTAAGGGTTGCTGGAGTCTGGGTTCTCCAGGCCCTCTTTCTCATTAACCAGATGCCTTCTCCTGCTATAGTCCATTGTTATAGCTGCCAGTCCTCATAAGTCCCTTGCTCAGGCACCTCTCTTTGCCTGGATCAGTTGGACTATACAATCTTGTCGTTCCAGCCTGTCCCGGTGCAGTCTTCTCCCAGAATGCAGGTGATGTGGTAAAATGGTGGGGTAGTGGTCAGGCAGCTGCTCTCTCTCTCCCTCCCTCTCCCCCACTCCCCTGCTGGTCTCTCCTTCCACAGCCTTCCTGCTCCTTCGTTGATTCCTCTGCTTGCCTTCCTTTCACTCAATCTTTTTCTTTCTCCTTCCTCCTCTCATTATTTTCTCTACCTTCCCTCTCACTCTTTTCTTTACCTCACACTCCTTTCTCAACTTTTCCCTCAGGCTTGCCCCCCAAAAGCCTCTCTTTTTCCTATCACCTTCTTGATCCCTCACTCTCCTCAGGCTTACCCTGCCGACACTTCTTTCCTCTTTTCCCTTCCAGCTGTGCTGCACTCCAGGGCTCTGATAGAGCTCCAGCATACTTTGCTGCCCCAGTTTCGCACACAGACTCATTGCACATAACGCTGATCAGCTGCAGCTGCCCTTCGGATCCTGGGGTCTCAGCTGAGCTCCAGCAGTTCTGCTGCTCCCACTGATACTCCCCCCCCCCAGACCTGTGTGCTGCTCCTGGTATTAGCGGAGTCTGTCAGAAGTGTCAATCAACTCCAATCCTGGGACCTCTGCAGAGCCTCAACACCACAGCTCCATCTGATTCTCCCCCAGGCCTGTGCGATGCTGCCGCCGCTTCAATCTTCAACTTCCCACTACACACGCAAACACACGCAAACTGGTGCATTTCCTGTACCAGATGAGTAGAGCACATCTTTCTCCTTCTACCCTGGCTACTTTTTACAGAGGCATGATTGAGAACATTTTAAGAAACTGCATCACTGTTTGGTTTGGTGGCACCAGTGCCTCAGATAGAAAGTCCATACAGAGAGTAGTAAGGACAGCTGAGAACATTATAGGAAACTTGCTTCCCATTACTCAGGATACTGCTTATAAATGCTATGTGCTTAGAGCTCGAAGCATTGTTAGAGACCCCACATACCCACTTTACAGTCTGTTACAGTTATTCCCCTCTGGGAGGAGATTTCAAAGTATCTATAGTAGGACTACTAGATTCTGTAACAGCTTTATTCCTTATGTCATTCGTCTTATAAATGTGCAGGATTTTTTCCCCCCATCATATATGTATACATATATATATATATATATATATATATATATATATATATATATATATATGTACACACACACACACCTTTTTTTGGCCATGCCCCACCTAAGCATCACTAAAATCCACAGGATACCCCTCCCGTGACATATAATTCTTACTATTAAAAAAGTGAACTTCATGCAGAGGAAGCCTAAAAGGCCATTAACTTGGTTTAAACAAGGTTCCAAAGAACATGGCATCCATGAAAGAGAAAAATGAAAGAACAAAAGACAGTAGAAGTACTGAGGAACTTAAATAATAGTATGAAGGGATATGAAAAAACAGCAAATAAAGTTTCAAAACATATAATAGAGTACTAAAATGCATAAATATGAAATAATTTTAATTAAAACTTTTTCTGTAATACTTTGATCATATTAATTACTGTACATATTAAAATAAAGATAACTAACAAATTCAAAATACAATTTGAGCTCATCTCAAGATCATATTTACAACGCAATCCTATGCATGCCTACTCAGAAGTAAGTACCATTGTCTTCAATGGGGCTTACTCCTGGGAAAATTATGTAGGATTGCAGCTTTCGTCTACTTAAGTTAGTGAGATACTTGTGCTTGATGCCTGCTGCAGAGAGATTTTATATTAGGCTACAATTTAGTCAGCTTCATTCTCAAGCTTCCTTGTTTAGTGATATCCAGTCAATTTCTTTTCTTCAGTAGCAAATCGTTTATAGCACTAAAGCCACATTCAGCTAAATGTGAAGATGGGAACGGTAACAGCAATTTTCTTGCAAAGTAGGTTGAATTTGGGTATTTAGTTTCTGTCTCATCACAAAGCCATGTCATCGCTCCTTTTATATTGAATAAAGTTTTAAGTGACTCATCATTTTGCATTTCCAAGAAGATGGCACAGAAAGAGGGAAATTTAAAAAAAAACTTAGCTTAATTTATGAATAATAAGATTGTCATGAACGAAAGGAGGGTTGTAACCTATGACCCCCTACTCACCCACTCAGTTTGAACCTGCAGCTTAGTGGGGAAATGCTTTGGTAGTTCAGTAGATGGAGATGAATCACACAGGCCTGGCAAGACCTACTCATATGTGACCCAGCCCAGATTGCTCTGAGAGGAAAAGTCTTGTAAAATACGGCCTGGGCAAACACAGACTAAAAATAACTGTAAATCTATCAATTTCTTACTTAAACTTGGGTCCTGGTTCTGTATCCTCACTGCTGGGCTCCCCCCAGCAGCCATCCACTCTGTTTCAGCTCTCCCTGAAACCACCCAGCAGGAAAGCTGTCAGGGTATGTATCAGCCTTAATTTAATTAACAGATAATTAATAGATTTAATAGCTGTAAGCTGATGGAAGGTTGTAAGTGGAGGCAACTGAAAGCTGATGCAATAGGAATGTGGCAGCAGGGTTACTGCCACTTTAAGAAACTGGGTAAGAAGCTGCCTATATAAGGGAAGCCATTAGAGGGCATCTCCCTTTTCCTCATGTTCTCTCTTGTCATGTATCTCATTGCTCTCCGTTGTGTCAGTAGCTGTATGATAAGGTATTTAACCACATATAAGTCTGTAAACATTTAGCTGTATATAAACCACTGTTAATTATCTAAAGGCTCTGTGTGCTGTGTGCTGTGTTTTGCTCCTGGGTTTATCTCATAATACTGGTTATGCTGCCTAAACTCTGGCAGGTTATGGGCCCAGTTGCAGTGAAGGCCTGAGTAACTAGTGATTAGTAAGAGTAAGCCTAGAGGAAAGAGAATTCCAGTGTGAGCTTGCACCAGAGTAAGTGATTTAAATCATGGTTAGCAGACAGCATGGCCTCCATAGGTGTAATGGGAGGAGGTTTCCTGGTGTCTCAGCTGAATGAAACTAATTACCTCTCCTGGAATGCGAAGATAGAGATGTATCTGCAGAGTTGTGGACAATTTTACTAATCCACCAGCAATCCTGGATGATGGGGATCAGAGGGAAAATGAAAAGACATTAGTCAGCATAATCCTTGCCTTGGAAAATAGCCAGCTAATACCTGTGAGGGATCTCCAGTCTGCAAAAGAGTGCTGGAAGGCGTTGCATAGCGTATATGTGAGAGAGACTGTGGGCAGTAAACTGTTGCTGACTAGGTGGCTGTATAAGGCACAGCTGAACCTAGGAGAATGTGTGTCCACACATTTGCAGAACATGAGAGGGACATTCCTTGAGTTGGAAGAAAGGGGAATGACATATATGGAGGCACACAAAGTGTATGTAGTGCTTAGCTCCTTGGACAATTCATGGGACATTCTTGTGAACAGTCTTGAGTCGATGCAAGAACAGGACTTTACGATTTAATTTAATTTAATTAATTAAATTTATATGCCGCCCCTCTCCGAAGACTCAGGGCGGCTCACAATAAATTTTAAAAATCATTATAAAAAGACATTGAAAAATTAAAAAACATTAAAAACATTAAAAACTCATTCACACCATTCATGGCTGGATCTCGCCAGATCACAACAGCGAGATCAACGGCCCCAGGCCTGCCAGAAAAGCCAGGTCTTCACCGCTTTTTGGAAGGCCAATAGGGTGGGGATGGTCCGGACCTCAGGAGGTAACTGGTTCCAGAGAGCTGGGGGAGCCACAGAGAAGGCCCTCACCCGCGGGCCCACCAGCTGACATTGTTTAGCTGATGGGACCCGGAGGAGACCAACTGTGTGGGATCTTACCAGTCACTGGGAGCTATGCGGCAGAAGGCGGTCTCGAAAATAACTTGGCCCTGAACCATGTAGGGCTTTAAAGGTAATAACCAACACCTTGAATTGTGACAGGAGACCAATAGGAAGCCAGTGCAGCTTGCGGAGAATTGGTGTAATGTGGGTGCACCCACGACAGCTCGTGCAGCTGCGTTCTGGACCAATTGTAGTCTCCGAACACTTTTCAAAGGTAGCCCCATGTAGAGCGTGTTGCAATAATCTAACTGTGAAGTGACAAGGGCATGAGTGACTGTGAGGAGAGCCTACCGATCCAAGTAGGGTCGCAATTGGTGCACCAGATGAACTTATGCAAAGGTCCCCCTAGCCACAGCAGTCAGATGTTGCTCTAATCTTAGCTATGAGTCTAGGAGGATACCCAAATTGCGAGCCCATTCTGAGGGGGACAATTTCTCCCCCCCAGAACCAAGGATGGACAATTGACATAGTCTTTAGGAGGCAATACCCACAGCCACTCGGTCTTGTCTGGGTTAAGTCTGAGCCTGTTGACTCCCATCCAGACCCTCACAGCCTCCAGGCACCGGCACATCACATCCACTGCATCACTGAATTGACGCAGGGTAGAGATATACAGCTGGGTATCATCTGTGTATTGCTGATATCTCATGATGGCATACTTGACTGGTCGGTTGTTGGAGGAGGAGCAGAAATGGCTGGAGAGGAGACCAGGAAAGGGAGGAGAGAGCGTTCAGCACAAACCAGCAACAGTCCAGGATGCTGGCAGAGCAGCTGAAAGAGTTAACTTTGCGAAGAGATGCTACATGTGTGGTTCTACTGAACATCTCCAGAGACGCTGTCCTGAGAGAAGGAACAGAGGGGCAGTGAGGCAAGGGAACAGAATTAATCAGCGAATGTGGAGCGGTTCTCCAGCGTCGTTTTCCCTGGCAGCATCAATGACTGAACACAACAGGAATATGTGGTTGTTGGACAGTGGGGCAAGCCAACATATTGTTAATAAGCCACATGTGTTTTCTGGTTTGAAACCAGCAAGGAAAATGTGGGTTAGTCTGGCTGATGGAGAGAAAGTTGCTGTAAAAGGGGAAGGTAATGTGTATGTACCAGAAATAGATGCTACATTGTACAATGTGTTATATGCACCTGCTTTAGAGCATAATTTATTAAGTATATCCATGTTAGACAGGCAGGGGCATGAAATAATGTTTGCTGGGGGATTATAGAGAATTAAGAAGAATGGACAGGTATGTGCACAAGATGTTAAAAAGGATGGTCTGAATGTTCTGGGAATGCAAGAACATAATTGTGTATGTGTACCTAAAAATGTTTCTACACATGACAACTGTGTACACCTGTTACATAGAAGATTAGGGCATGCAAGTTTTACCGTGTTGAGGAAAATGCCGGATATAGCTGTGGGGCTGAAATTAAAGAAATGTAATGCATATTTGGATTGTTCTGTATGTAAGCTAAAATGTATCCTGTAGGTAAGAAAAGTGCTAGAACTACAAACAGGGTATTACAATTAGTTCATGCTGATCTGGTTGGTCCTATGACATGCTCTTTAGGAGGTGCAAGATAGTCTTAGTCATAGTTGACAATTACAGTAGATATGGATATTGTTATTTATTGAAAAATAAGACTGAGGTATTGCAATAGTTCAGGAAATGGGTAACATTTGTAGAACGCCAGCATGGCTGTAATGTACGTCAGATTCAAACAGACAGGGGGACAGAGTTTATGTCTGAGAAGTTTCAAAGGTGGTTAAGCAGTCTAGGCATAAGGCATAGAAAAACAAACCCATTTTCACCTTTGGGAAACAGTGTAGTTGAGAGATGAAACAGTATGCTACAGACAATGAAAGATGCTTTGCTTGCTGATGCAGGCATGAGTAAGACATTCTGGGGAGAAGCCGTATTAACAGTGTTAATATTGTTAATAGGTTATGAAGCGAGGCAATACAGGAAACACCATATTTCCTGATGCATGGTAGGAAACCATCTTTAAGCCATGTAAGAACATTCTGTAGTTATGCCTGGGTGCATATTCTGAAAGCTACTAGGAGAAAAGGTCAGACAAAGGCCAGAAAGCTTCAATTTTTGGGTCTGAGCCAGGAACAAAGGGGTACAAATTTACAGATGGTACTAAACGAGTTGTAATCTCAAGGTCTGCTAGCTTTGCAGAGCAGAACTGGAACAAGATACATGCTAATCATGAGGTGTTCGTGCCGATACAGAGTTCAGACCAAGTCAGATAAAGAATTAGAGGAGGATAGAGTTATGATAAAAGGCGAAAGTGCAGATGACATAGATATAAAAGTGGAGAGGCCTGAAACAGTAACACAGGAACACATGCTCCTGGGTTTATCTCATAATACTAGTTACGCTGCCTAAACTCTGACAAAAGCCCAGAGGAAAGAGAGAGACTCTGCCAGTCTCATAATACTTAGTGGGAAAACATCTGATTGGCTGGCAGTTGCTCCCTCCTCCCCTCAGCTGGGATATCCTTTTCAGACCAGGCCCTAGGACAGTGATGGCTAACCTTTTTGCCGTCATGTGCCAAAAGTGGGGGGAGTGCAGGGGGTTGCACATGTGCGTGCCCACACCCATAATGCAATGCCCTCCATGCACCCCACATTCCTGCATATGCACATGTGACCCCCCCACTCCCCCGCCTCTCCAGCATGCGCATGTGACCCCCACTCCCACCGCGCATGCGTGCCACACACCCCGCCACCCATTTTGGGCCTGGCAAGCCTCCCTGAAGCCTCCTGGGACCAAAAATGGCCTGTGGGGGGGTGTTGCTGGAACCCGGAAGAGTGTCAATGAACTGCCCGAGAGCAAGACAGCACAGACCCCCACCCCTTCTGCCAAGGGAGTGTGCCCGCTTCCTGGCTGGTGCTTCTCTTACTCTGGCGCCAGACAGACGTACCTTCGGTGCGGACTCCACTCCTGTGGCAGCGCTGCTTTTTTCGCTGGCTGATGAGGGGGTGGTGGTGGTGGTTCTCCTCCAGAATCCTGGCCACAAGCAGCAGGGTGAGAATCACTGTTCAGCCCCGCAGCCCCATGAAAGCAGCAGGGGAAGTGCTGTTTGTTCTCGGTGGCTGGCGAGGGGGGGTGGTTTTCACCCTGCCACTTGTGCCTGGGATTCTGGAAGACAACCGCTGCCCCCACCTCACCCGCTGAAAACAAGCAGCGCTGCCCCTGCTACTTTCCTGGGGCTGTGGATACTCACCTTGCTGCTTGCGCCCTGGATTCTGGAGGAGAACCGCCGCCCCCACCTCGCCTGCCATCCAGAACAAGCAGCGCTGTCCCTGCTACTTTTCTGGGGCTGCAGATACTCAGTAAATGATTATATATATTTTTATTAATTTTTCATCTGTCCCTAGTAATATTTGAACTAGTTCTGTTGGTTCTTTATGAAAGTTATACATTCTTGCGTTTTTCTCATATCTTAAATTTATTTATTTTATTATAATTCAAAAACAAAACAAAAACAAATGTATAATAATTTTTCTATCACAGTGTAACATCATCAAAATATCCATATATATATATACGCCAATAATCAGAGAGTAAACAGAAAATATTTACAGATTCTTATATACAAATTTACCTTTCCAATACTTATTAATTACCATAAATATACCATCATCTATAATTATAATCCAATATTATCCTTTGTCTCTCTCCCATCATTTCTGGATCCAATCATACCACATTTTCCAACTACCATAAAAGTCTGAGTCTCTTTTACCCTTGATCAGTTTTGTAAGTCTGTTGGACTCTGCACATTCCATAATTTTATAAATTATTTTTGAGTCCATTGGTAAGTCCTCATTCTTCCCTTCTTGTGCGAATGCCAGTCTCCCTGCAGTAATTATGTGCAGCATCAAATACCATTTAGTCAATCCAAAATTTGCGGGTCTAACCCCCAACAAAAAGATTTCCGGTTTCAGTTCTACTCTACAGTGTGTAATTTCAAGCAACCATCGTCGTATTTTCATCCAATATTTAGCTGCCAGCGGGCATGTCCACCATTGGTGGAAGTAAGTTCCATTGCTATGCCCACATTTCCAGCACTGTGAAGATGTCCCAGGGAACATTTTAGCTAATCTTGCTGCAGGTAGGTGCCATCGATAAACCATCTTATAAATATTCTCTTTATAAGAGGATGCCATAGTTAATTTTAAATATTTAAGCCAAATCTCCTCCCATTTTTGAAGATCCAATGAATAATCCATATTTCTCTCCCAAGCGATCATGAAGTCTTTAATGACTTCCTCCCCCGCTTTCAATGATAATAGATAAGAATAGCATTTCGATAAGACTTTCCTGTCATTACCTAATAAGATTTTATCCAATTCTTGTTTTCCATGATATATTCCTTCACCCTCCTGATCTTTCTTCCACCTTGAGTGTATTTGGGTGTAGGCCCACCAGTCTATGTTACACCCCTCCGACCTCAGTTGTTCCCGTGTCTTCAGTCTGCCCTGGGTATCCAAAATATCTTCATAGGTCAAGAGCTTCTCTCCTTTATATAACATCGGGTATACAAGGGCCTCCTGAATCGAGATCCAACATGGTATCTTCAGATACAACTTTCTCCTAAGTTTTTCCTAGGTATCCCCTAGGATCTTACGTAAATAGTGATTCCAAAAATACCTCGGTCGGGCTGACTGTCCTGGCCATAAAAAGTGGTGCCAACTGTGTTGAAGGCCGTAACCCTCTGCCGCCAATAGCCGGCTCCTTTTCAGGGCGATCCAGTCCTTCACCCATATCAGAATGGCTGCCTGATAGTAAAGCTCCCAATTTGGGAGTCCAAATCCACCTCTAATTTTAGGTTCCTGCATCATCCTGAGCTTAATCCTCGATTTTTTACTTTGCCAAATAAATTTAGAAATAACTCTGTTCAAGGTATTGAAGAATTCCCTATCCAAACTTACTGGGGCAGTTTGAAACAAAAACAACCATTTGGGGAGGACATACATTTTGACGGCAACAATCCTTCCCATAAGTGATAACTGTAAATTTTTCCACCTCTCCAAATCTCTAACTGTCTGATTATAAAGGGGAACATAATTATCCTCCTTTACCGCTGAACATCTTGCTGCCAGCCAAATTCCCAAATATTTTATTCTATTAGTTATCTGCATTCCCAGGAATCCCTCCAACTGACATCTCTGCCTCTGCGTCATGTTTTTAACTAATATTTTCATTTTTTCCTCGTTAATTAGCAATCCTGCTACTCCCCCAAAATCCCTAAGTACCTGTAATAGCTTCAGTCCTGATTCTGATGGATCTTCCAGTATGAAAACTAGATCATCCACATATGCCTGAGCTTTCACCTCCTGGTGCCTAACCCTCATTCCTCTTATTTCCGTGTTCCTCCTATTCTCCCTAAGCAATGATTCTAGTGTTAGCACAAATAATAGCGGAGAGAGTGGACAGCCCTGCCGTGTACCCCTACCAATCCAAATCTTCTCTGTTTCCTTCCTATTGATTAATACTTTTGCTATCTGTTCACGGTAGATTGCTTGTACTGCTCCCATGATCCTCTCACCGAAATCCATGTATTTCATCTGAGAAATCATAAAATCCCAGCTCACTCTGTCGAACACCTTTTGAGTGTCAACAAAAATCAAGGATAACTGTCCGGGCAATTTTCATAATACTCTAAAATATTCATCACCATTCTCATATTATCACGTAACTGTCAGTTGGGCAGGGATCCATTCTGATCTGGGTGAATAAATTGGTTAAGGAAACATCCAAGTCTCACAGCCAGAAGTGCCATAAATATTTTATAGTTTGAATTAAGCAATGAAATCGGTTTGTAATTTTTAATAAGTGTCAAATCAGTGCCTTCCTTCAGTAGAATAGATATATAGGTCTCTGACCAAGATGCCAGTATTTGGGAATCTTTCATCACCCCATTAAATAGTTCCATCATATGCTTACCCAGCATCTCAAAACCCATCTTGTATAGTTCTACAGATAATCCATCCATCCCTGGTGTCTTCCCATTCACTTATTTTCCCATAATCAATTCTACCTCACCCTCGGTAATTTCTGCGTTAAGCAATTGTTTCATTGTCTCAATAATTTTTGGCAAGTCTGTGCTTTCTAAATATGTCCAAATATCTTGCTCCCCTTCTTCACCCCTTTTATACAGTTGAGTAAAAAATTCTTGCACCACCCTTCTCTTACCTTCCATATTAACATGCAACCTTCCACCCTTATCTTTTAACCCCTCTATTCTTCGATTTTCTCTCTCCTTTCTTAAGCGATAGGCTAACCACCTCCCTGGTTTATTGGCATTCTCAAAATGATTTTTTTTTTGCCCATTTTATTTTATTGGCTAACTCTTCCTGATCCAACAGCCTAATTTGATGTTGCCAAAAGTTCCTCTCTTCAATCCAATTTCCAGTTTCCTGACCGCTTTGCATTGCCCCTTCAGCTTTTTGTAAGTTGCTCAGGAAAGCTTCCCTCTGCTTTCTTTGAGCCTTATGTTTGCCCGCCAAATATTTAATCACCAGTCCCCTCATCACTGCTTTGGCTGTATCCCAAGTATTATATATTGAGGTGTCTTCCTTTTTATTTTCATTTTTTAAAAAGCCACATCTCTTTCTTGAACATATTTATAAATTCTTCCTCTTTCAAAATCCCTACATTCATTCTCCATCTATTCCTTTTTTGGCCCAATATTTTCCAGGTCAACATTAAAGGGTTATGGTTGGCCTATTCATTAACACCAATTTCTACCTCTGAGGTTATCTCATTCAAGTCAGGAGACATCCAAATCATATCGATACGTGACTATGAATGATGCCTGGGGGAGAAGTAAGTATATTGTTTCCTTCCAGAGTTCTGTAACCTCCAGACATCATATATACCAAATTGCTCTCTTATATTCTCACATATCCTTGGCAGTACCTTCTTCACATCTCTCCCTCCTCCTTTCCTTTTCCCCGGGACATAATCTTTGTCCTTATCTATAACAGCATTGAAATCACCCAGCAGGCAGATATATTCATATTCCATTTCTGCAAATTTGTTATATAAATTTTCATAAAAGGTCCTTTGGTTACAGTTGGGGGCATAAATACAAACTAATAAACACTTCCGCTGACCAATATCCAATTCCACCATTAATACTCTGCCTTCCTGATCTGCAAATACTTTTTTGGCCACCAAATGATGCTGCACATAAATCACCACTCCTCTTTTTTTTTATCAGCTAGTGAGGTAAATTTTTTACCTAATCTAGAATTTTCTAATAAGCTATCTTGAGACTTTTTTATATGCGTCTCTTGTAGACAAAAAATATCATATTTACATTTTCTTAATTTATTCATTGTCCTTTTTCTTTTAATAGGAGCATTTAAACCATTAATGTTTACCAATAACAAGTGTACATTTTCTCCCATCCCTTTCCTCCTAGTCAGCCCTTACTTTCCCGCTGTTTGGGCTTTTTTCGTCTGTCTTGTCTCTCTTTGTCTCGTCGCTGTTCCTCCTCTTCCTCAGTCCTCCTTTCCATTCTTTCTGTCACTTCTACCTTCACCAGTTCTCATATTATCCTTTTCCTGAGACTCCTCCAAACTTCTACTTTCTACCTCCTCCTCCATATCCAAATCCGCCATATTAAGTTGTTGTTCAAAAAACTCTCGCGTCCTGCAAGTTCCTTATTCTGATTCGTCTATCTTGCCAAGTCACCAGCAATCTTTCCAGTAGGAGCCAACAGTAGGGGATTGCATTCTTCCTCAAATGTAAAGTGAGGAATTGGTACCTCCTTCTCTGCTCTCTGACCCGTCTCAGAATTTGCTTTAGAATCGTCACTTGGTGGCCCCTATAAGTAATAGTCTGGTCTCTTGTGCGTCGGAAAAATTCCTCGCAAAGGGCCTTCTTATTAAAACACACATGAACTTCATGAGGAAGATTGTGTCTCTTCGCGTAACTAGTGAACACCCTGAATACTTCGTCGATATTGTACTTCGTTGATCACATTGTACTGAGGCTCTGTCTACTTCCATGGCTCCTGCTACCATCTCCCCCATGATCTCGTCCAGTCTCTCTCCCTTATCTGGGCTCGTCAGAGCCATTTAAAAGGAAAAATAGGCTCTGATGATCGTGCGGCTCAGCTGGGCATGGAGGGTGGGAGCAGGGATTTTTGCTACCAGTTCTCCGAACTGCCCACCGCCATCACTACCTACTCACCTGAGCTGGTCCGAACCAGGAGCATTTCACCCCTGGGTTATAGCCCTTAAAAACTATTTCCAACACAACACAAGCCAGTTAATTCTCTTTATCAGTGACTCAAATTTTCTCTTCCCTGCTGTACCAGCTTCAACCACAGGGTGGAAAAAGAGCTCTTCTAGTTGTAGACAACTCTGACAATAACGATTAGAAAGTGAAAGGGAAAAATGTCAAGTCATTATGTATCCCTCAGTCTGGCATACACCAAGAGCTCTTTAAACAGATAAATCTTGAGAGAGTCTCAAAAAAGAAGCAGCCAAATGATCACCAAATGTCTCCAATCTTTAACACACAAAGGGAATGTTTCCAGAAATCCAAATAACATGGCTAACTCCAAACACTTCCAAAAGAAAAAATAAATAAATAACAGCTGGCTCCACACCACAAAAGTCAAAAATGGCCAGTCTCTGCTCCAGCCGCTCACTTTCACTTGGCCAATACAGTTCAAAGAGGCTAGTATCGTTCTTTTCTCTTCCACCCACTCAGCAAAGCAATCTCAGTCCAATAGTTTACACCGTGACAGATTGGCTTCCCTTTCCAAGAGGATCAATCACTGCTTCGGAGCGGTGTTCTACTGCCTTCTTCCTACAAAGGCACCCGGGGGGTTTCTTCCGCATGTAGAAGATGACACCTCCACACATGCCTCGGTATTCCCTCTCCTTCGCAAACCGCTCTGCAGATTGCAATGGCTAAATAAAGCTGACGTTTGTAGAAAAGGGAAAGCTGGATATAGAGCTTTCACTCTGTCCACCCGTCCATTGTGATGACGTCACCGGAAGCTGTTTTTCTCATATTTTGATTGTATTTGCATATATGGTCACCATGCTAAATCAATACCTTGATTGGTCAGTTCTTGTTTAGATTTGAGTTCCCCTTTGTCATTCAAAATGTCCTTATATCTTACAATTTTTTCCACATCAATCACATTAGGATGTATCAGTGCCTCCATTGTGGAGACCCAGACTGGTATTTTCATATAATGTCTTTCTTTAACTTTTCCCCAAACTAACAATGATGGTTTTCTAACAAAATGTCTTTGTAAGTATCCATGTATTTTATTTTTACCATACCATAAAAAGCATGCCACCACAAGTGGAGATCATGCCCCTCCAAATTTAATAATCTTTTATGTCTCAGATGTAGAGTTTTTAAGAATCCAAAATGGCTGGCCAGTCTGGAATCATGGCTGCACAGTAGTACTTCCAGTCTCAAGATGGTGGGGACATATAATTTTGAACTCTTCCAAGCCAGTCCATCTCTCATGGTCAGGATATCCCTATTATCTATGAACCATGGGTTGGCTGGGAGTGCTGTTTTTAATGCCACCGTCAGTTTGTCCTGGCTGGGATCGGGTTGTCATCTGATTTGGCCCTTGTGCGGCTGTTTGCAAAGGGGAAATGATGGCATGGACAACTTCTTTCCTGTGGCTATCAAATTGGGGTTTTCTTGATAGGGAATTAGCTAATAGATTCTTTCCCCTGTGATGTACTTCAGCTTGAATTTAAACTGCCTGAAGTATTGTGCCCAGCGGATTTGTTTGGAAGATAGTTTCCTGGGTTTTTTTAGAGCTTCGAGGTTTTTATGATCAATCCAGACCTTGAAGGACACTATACTCCCTTCTAGGAAATGCCTCCAGGAGAGGAGAACCCAGTGGACTGCATAGGCTTCTTTCTCCCAAATGGCCCACCTTCTTTCAGTTTCAGTGAGCTTCTTGGACACGTAGGCACAGGTTAGGAGCTGTCCTTGTGGGTCCTTCTGTAGGAGCATGGCTGCCATGGCTACGTCACTGGCATCCGCTTGGATGGTGAAGTGTCGTCCTGGGTTCAGGTGTTGGAGGATCAGTTCCTCGGCAAAGAGCCACTTTAATTTTTCAAAAGCTCTTTGATAGTCCATTGACCAGGTGAGCGGTTGGTTTGGCTGTGGTGCTGCAGGAGGAGGCCCCATTTTTAACAGTTCTGTTAGGGGAAGGGCAACTTCTGTGAAGGCTGGGATAAATTGTCTGTAGAAGTTTGTGGAGCCCAAGAAGCTTTGAAGCTATTTATGGGTGCATGGGGGCTGCCAGTCTAGGACCGATTTCACTTTTCCTGGGTCCATCTCCACCCCTCCGGTGGATATTTGGTAGCCTAGATAATCTAGAGAGGTTGATGGAATTTGGATTTTGACAGCTTCATGCAGAGTTTTGCAGCAAGGAGTTTTTCCAGCACTTGCCGCGCATGCTCCTTGAGAGTTTCGCTGAATATGAGAATGTCACTCAGGTAAACTAGGACCCCTTTGTATAGGTGCTTGTGTAGCACTTCATTAATTAATTGCATGAAGACTGCTGGGGCTCCCTGCAGGCCAAACAGCATGTCTCTGAATTGGAAGCTGCCAAGCAGGCAGTTAAAGGCTGTCTTCCACTCATCTCCTTCTCTGATTCTTAAGCAATAGTAGGCTTCTTTCAAGTCCAGTTTGGTGAACACCTTGCCCTTGGCTAAGTGGCTTAGCATGTCCTTCATGAGGGGGAGGGGTAGTGTTCTCTATGCACACAGCATTAATTCCACGAAAATCAACTCAAAGCCTCACATGCCCCCATCTTTTTTTTTAAATAGTATTGGGGCTGCGATTCTGGATTTTGTGGGTTGGATGAAGCCCCGTGCTAAACTGGCATTGATGTATTTTCTCAGTTCTTCCATCTCCTTGGGACTCATGGAGTACATCTTCGGCTTGGGTAGCTTGGCTCCCAGCACTAATTTGATCGCACAATCTATCATGCAGTGAGGGGGGAGGAAGTTGCAATCTTCCTTGCTAAAGACTCCAGATAGGTCTTGGTACCCTTTTGGCACCTGTGGGTTGCCAGGCAGTCCATCTGTGGGTGGGGGGACTGCAGCTTTGGGCTTGCTAGTGTCGTTGGGGTTTGTGGCATTTTGGCCTTGCTCTGGCTTTACGGGTGGTAGTGATCCAATGCCTACATTTAGCTTTCTATAGCTGTCCTCCCAGGTAATGGTGGGCCCCATTTATCTAGTCACATGAGCCCTAATATGATTGATTCAGTCATTTTTGGAGTTATGATGAACAGGGTAAGTTCTAGTCTGACAAATGCCATAACTAGCATGGCATGGGCTCTGCCAATGAGTGTCCCATTGACCTGCTCAAAGTGGATGGGGCGCGCTAGGGGCCTCGTGCGTATGCCTAGCTGTTTGACTATCGGGAGGCTGATTAGGCATCTGGTGCAGCCAGTGTCTATGATGGCTTCCACTTCCCCTTGGGCCCGTTTCTGGCACTACTATCCTGGTTTTGATAGTGAAGGGGTGGATGGCTTCACTTACCATTAGGTCATCATTGCCGCTGCTCCCTTCAGCAGAGCTTGGTGGGGCTTCCCTGGCTGGAATTCCCATGACTTCATTGGGAAGAAATGGAACCTTCACAGCCTGCTTGGTGATTCTCCCCTTGTCTGGCAGTTTCTGAAGGGTCCTCCTTGCCTGGAGTGTAGCGAGAGATTGGGCTTGGGGGACTAAGGCTGAAGCCAAGCATTTGGAAGCCCAATGCCTGTGTTGACCACACCGGTAGCATTTGATGGTCCCAGATGGTATGGGTGGTGTTGCTTTGGGTGCCTTAGCCTGGGATCAGTGACCTAGGGGTCTTCTCGTTGGTTTCTCTGCAGTTGGCTTCCTGGGGGGTGGATTTTCAAATCCATGGCAACAGCTATGCTGTACCATGTCTGTATATTTCCGGTACCCCTCTGATGCCACAAGCTTGCCTAAGGTCTGGGTCGAGGGCCTCCTTGAAGTGGTGAATGAGGAGGTGCTCTGACCAGACTCTCAGCTTTCCAGCCAGCCTTCAAAACTCCCAAATTAGCTCTTTGGGAGGCCGGCTGGCTTGCTTCAGTGCCTTAATTTGAGCCTCCGCTTCTATTCTGTGGGCCATGTCCTCAAACCGGTCTCAGAGCAGTTGAATGAACTTGTCAGCATCTTCCAACACGGGGGCTT
Organism: Ptyas mucosa; assembly: GCA_012654045.1. Classification (NCBI taxonomy): domain Eukaryota; kingdom Metazoa; phylum Chordata; class Lepidosauria; order Squamata; family Colubridae; genus Ptyas; species Ptyas mucosa. The sequence continues at coordinate 28,941,315 of WNWU01013815.1, read as the reverse complement.
CCTCATCATGAAGTTATGCTATCCACTCTGCTGCTTCTCCTCCATTCATGCCATCTGCAATAGCTGAAATCAATCCCCGATTCGATGGGTATTGATTTCCATATTGGTCGATGTAAGCACAGATTCAATTTAGGAAGTAGGCCAGTCTTCTTGGGGTCCCGTCAAATGTCACTCTGAAGGAGGAGTGGCTGGTGGGGCCAATTGTTGAGCCGGCACGGGCTGCTGGGCTGGAACCTGCTGTGGGACCATGAGTGGTTGCTGGAGCTGCAGCAGTGGCTCGGCCAGTACCAGCTGCTGGACCATGACTGGTGGCTGGTAGTGTGCTGGTTGATGGGCATGGGCTGTAGGACCGGGGCAAGCATCCACTAATATTGCACCTATCCCTGACTGCGGTAAAATGCCCACCCAGGAGGAATCTGTTCTGCTGGAGGTAGCCTGAAGACTGGTTGCTGGGGTGGAGTACTTGGTCCCCATAGTCCCGGTTATGGTCCCTGTAGCACTGGGCCAGGCTGGTTCAGTAAACTTTGTTGATGCACCATTCCCATTTGTCACAAGTGTTTTCAGGATTGCTGCAGCTACATGATTAGCCACAAAAGAGGTATGGCTTCAATCAAGCCGTCTGCTGTATGCAATTACCTGCAAGCCTTCCCCGCCCTAGATAATTGCAGGTTTGCTCCCAATATAAGCAAGGACCTTTTCGTTTGCTACTTGGGCCTTGACATTGGTCAGGCCTAAACCAGCAGTGTTACTGCTGGAAGCTGATTGCAGAGCTCAGCACGATGCTGCAGAAGGAAAGAAGATAAGGACTCCAGACGCTGCTGCTGAGATACTCCCACAGATGCTTGTGTTTTGCTGTTTGAAGCACACAAGCCAAAGTTTCAGCCATGCTGGACATTCTTCTTCACACAGACTCTCAAGCTACATTGATGCTTGAACTGCTTTTATTCTCAGGTGACTTTTTTTATTGTGAAGTCTTCGCTGCTGCCCTTCGTTTGCCTTGATGATGTATCGACACCGAAGATGTCCATCTTTGTATTAACCTTTGTTTCTTGTGAACTGGTATTGTGGAGAGGAATCTAGGGAGATAGCCTGGCTTCACATACCCAGATAAGACTTTGCTTTTAATGTGGGTTTTAAAGGCACAGTGTCTTTTTAAGTATTTTAAACTAAATTATATATTTATACAAGACTCCTTTGTTGGTTTTATTTCATTCTCAGTGCATTTGCTCATGAGCTGGTTCACGGTCCGGGGTACTCCTCAACCCCACACCCCACAATTGGTAGCAGAGGATGGTTTAACGAACTCATGCTCATGTGGTAACGCACTAGATTGAAAAGCCTGCAATAGTTATAGAAAGGTATAGATGTTGACTAGAGCAGCAGCAGCAGCAAAAAGCATGGAGTCACAAAATGGACTGTTTGGGGCTCAGGCCACAAATGCCTTGGCTGAAAACCTCCAAACCTTAACTAACTTAGAATATAGTGGAGCTGTAAGTCTTAGAGCAGAGGCCTCAACTTTTGAAGTGCCTAAGGCGATGAGCAAACCATCATCACCTAAAGATGTAGAGACTGGATGAACGCCACTTCAGGTCTCAGGAATACATCCAGAGGTAGATGATGAATTTAGGAAGGCAATCCTTCGGTATCTAGGTTTGCCTGTAGCTAGTCAGAATCTGGTTGCTGATTTTTGTGCATCAGCGAATCCAGCCGTGATGACAGCAAAAGAAAAGAAGGTTGAAGTCTTGGAAGAAGCTGAGTTAGTAAGAGACTCCCAATCTTTTCTAAAGACCCCTACCTCAGACCATGAGTGGAGAATTGGGGATAAAAGACTGCCTGATTCAAATGTCACTGCTTCTTTGTTAAACCAGCATGGCCAAGTTGATATTGCACCATCTGCTGTTGAAGCCGTTATAAATCGGGCCATGAAAACTTTAGCTCCCTTGATGACTTCTGCTAAAAGTTTAAAAGACTCTCATGTTGGGCATAAGGTTGCAAAGGTGATAGAAACTTTAGCAACCATTTTGGATGATGGTTTGCAGGCACCATCAGCCCAACAAACAGTAGCTGCACGTTCCAGCGTACCCTTGATGTCTGCGACCAACTCAGCGCACGCCACGAGTGGGATACATCCATCCGTGACCACATCGACATCCAGGGTGGTTCCAGAGGCTGCCTCAACTGAAGACAGGAATTTAGGAGCACGTCTGAAGATTCCTAGAGATAGATACCAGAGAGGACCCTTGAACTCTTATGAACAAACCAGGACAAGTTTTGTACCCACACAACGTGAGGTTTTTCCTTCCATTGGGGAGGAACAACTGTTGGAACCTCAGATAGGAGACACCGTGTTGTGTACTTCTATTCCAATGCCTTATTGTCCATTCCAGGATGGACCAGACTCTGAACATCGATTAACGTCTGTATCCATGTTTAGCAATGTACAGGTTCTCCCTCCTAATTTTAAATGTTTAAGTGTGGGTGGAGGGAATTTTAAGGAATGGGTTAAGAATGTTCAAGTGATTTTAATGAGGGAAAATGTTTTATCATTATTGTTGAAACCCTCATCCAGACCATGGTCTCTAGAGACTGACCTGTTACATCATAAGGCCTTTTGCATTTTATTGATGTCTATTGACCCTGCACTATACCCCAGTATACCTTGTAACCTAACCATAACCGAAGTTTGGGTAAAACTCCATAAGCTATTTTGTTCCAAAAGCTCCCAAATTACAAACAGCGTTTACAGGGAGTTCTATTCCGCCAGGTTGAAGGCAGGAGTAGACATCAGTGAACACTTATGCGAGTTGAATAGGTTAAGGCAGGAATTGATGCTGAGGGGAGAAACAGTGTCTGAACAAACCCTCATTACTGTGATACTCAATTTCTTAGATACCAGCTGGGATAGTTTTATATCGAGATTGGATAACATTGATTGCAATAGTTTATCCTTAGAAATGTTATTGGGCAAGTTGATAGTGGAAGACAACTTGCGAAAAAGCAGGGTGGCTTTCCATAGAAAGGAGAAGCCTTTAAGAAACCCCGGTAGTTTGGATGGAACTTATACCATTGGAGAATGTTTTAACTGTGGTTCTAGAGAACATTATAGAAAGGACTGCCCTCAGAATGTGAATGCTAGGGCGAGTTTAAAAATGCCTTCTGACAGTGGAAGAAAAGGGAGGTCATTCCCTCCAGGTAGAAAACCAAAGGGAAATGTTCCAAACCACAGAAGGGGTAAAAAGCCAAATAGAGGCAACACAGGAAGCAATCCTAGGTTTGATGGTAGTTCTGTAGGCATAGTGGAGATTGCTGAGTCAGAGCGTACAGAGGAACAGAGAGAGCAAATCTGGTTATTGGACAGTGGGGCCAGTAACCATGTTGTGAGTGACCAAAGGTTGTTTGCTAATATGAGAAAGCATCAAGCCATGGTTAAGGTCGCAAACGGTAAACATGTCAAAGTCATTGGCATTGGAGATGTGTATATACCTGGGATAGGAAAATTAAGGATGCATTGTTTGTGCCAGAAATAGACCATAATCTGCTACATTTGATGAGGATTTGTGAGAACCCAAGAATGGAGATTCTGTTCTCAGGAGGAAAAGTGGTGATCACAAACGACAAGTGTGAGATTGGGGAGGTTCTGAAGATAGGTGGTTTGCCCTATTATTCCCCCAATACAAATACCGAAACACTTGGCGCTAGCAATTATGCCATTTCATCTGGTGGCAACAATGAGTTGAAGTCAGAACTAGATGATGACAATCAAGATTTTCAGCGGAGGAAGCCTTGTTATGACAAATGTAAATATAATAAAGATTTTATTGATTTTAACTTAGAGTCCAACGGTAGGGATCCTGAGAGTGCTAACGCAATCTCTACAGGTGAGCTGTTGCATAATGAGTGTGCTCACCTAATGCATCGTAGGCTAGGTCATGTGAGTTTCCCTGTTGTAAAGAAGGTGACCGAACATTCAAGAGGGACCAAAATCAATGACTGCAGTGTATTCCTAGATTGCTCGATTTGTAGGAGTGCGAAGTCGAAGGTGAAACCCTCACCCAAGAAGTCTCAGCGGTGCTCCGTATACCCATTTCAACTCGTCCACATGGACTTGGTGGGTCCATTCGCACCTTCAGTCAGTAAGAGGAAATACTTCCTTACCATTGTAGATGACCACAGTCATTTTGGATTTGTTTTCCCCTTAACTACCAAGAGTGAGACGCTAGCTAAGTTTAAAGAATTTTGCAACTTAGTTGAAAACCAGCATAGGGTCAGAGTTAGGAAGATCCTGACTGACTGCGGAACTGAATTCAATTCTGATCAGTTCGCCAGCTGGTTGAGGAATAAGGGCATAGTTCACCTATGCACCGCACCTTATTCCGCATTTCAAAATGGCATCGCGGAACGGCGTGCTACAGACCATGATGCGGTGCGCCCTAGAGGATACAGAGTTAAACTTTGCATACTGGGTGGAAGCGCTTAGGTACGCGAATTACACCCTGAACCGCGTATGGTCAAGTGTAGTTATGAAAACCCCATATGAGGTGCTGTACGGCCATAAGCCCAGCTTGGCACACCTCCACATGTTCGGGGTGATGGCCGATGTGCACATGCCGAAGGAGCTGAGGAGAAAAGGGGACCGAGTCTCAGTCAGGCTAAGATTCGTTGGATACGAACAGGGCTCCAAGGCATTTAAATTTGCCTACCCTAACGGCAAATTAGTTATATCAAGGTCTGCCACTTTCCACGAAGGAGCCAACTGGAGCAAGATTCATGCAAATGAGATCGTCGCTCAGAACCCTTCCCGCAGTTGCCGTATGCAAGCGGAGGACATATCAGTAAACCTACCTGACGCTAGGGATATGTCTGGTTCTGGGGAGCATGTCTCCCAGGTTCCCATGGTAGGGACATCAAAGCGCAAGATGGGGGTAGCCAGGAAGGATAGGCACCCAGCATCTGAGTCGCACAGTGAGGACTGTGAGGAAGATGACTCCTTGGATGACTCCGATGGTAGTCATACACCCAGACGCAGGCCAGTTAGGGCTACTAGGGGCAACAGACCTCGAAGGTATGACGACTTCGTCACCTCGGTCAACCAGGTCCCGGCCACACCTCAAAGATATGAGGATGTGCTGGCTTTACCTAACCGTGAAAAACAGAAGTGGCTTGCCGCAATGAATACAGAGATTAACAGCTTGAAAGGGTTAGATGAATTTGTTCCAACAAGATTACCCGAAGATAAGAGGGTGATCGGCACCAGGTGGCTTTTTAGGAAAAAGCCCATTGAAGGTGGAGATTTCGTGTACAAAGCTAGGTTAGTAGCATAGGGATTCTCACAGAGATTCCCTGACGACTATGAGGACACCTTTTCGCCAACTGTACGCCCTGAGAGCGTGAGAACGGCTCTCACTATTGCTGCCATGCGAGGTGAACATGTCCACCAGTTAGATATTCAGACGGTGTATCTCCACTCCCAGTTAGATAAGGAGATCTACGTGAGGATTCCTCAGGGAATAAGTCATAAGGAAAATGACGTGTGGTTATTGAATAAGAGCCTTTATGGCTTGAAACAGTCGGGCAAGTGCTGGTATGAGTGCTTTATGAAAAGCCTGAGAGAAATGGATTTTTCACCATCATCCGCTGATGATTGCGTTTTTGCCAAGGACAATTCGGGCACCAAGGAAGTAGTACTGTTGTATGTCAACGATATATTGCATACTAGCGAGTCAGAGAACAGGCACAAGAAGTTCTCTGAAGACCTTAGCAAAAATTTTGCATTGAAATCGCTGGGTCGCTTTAATAGATTTTTAGGGGTGCAGTTCGTAAAAACTGAGAAGGGGTTTCGGCTCTCAGGTAGACAAGATTCTCGAACTTCTTGGGGCTTCTGGTGGCTCCGCGGCTTATCGAAGACGCCTAGAAATGGGCGCCCGCTTCCCAGTTTCGTAAAAGCTCCCGAACAGCAGGCAAACGCTGTCGGGAAGCTTGGAAAGGCTCTTCCCGGGCAAAGGGGAGAGTGAAGAGCGGGCTGGTGGGGGTAGAGTTCCCCAAAGCCCCCCAGAGAAAACTCTGGGGTGCGAAGAAGGGGAACTCCCCAAAAACCAGCCAAGCAGCTCCGAACTTGGAACGACTCTGCTAGATGCAGAGGAAGACATCGCGACCACACCAGCAATTAAAATCATCTTAAGGGTAAAATGTTGTTAAGAAATATTTTTAATTTTATTTTTAATTTGAAATCCAAGCTGGCTGAGCAGAGCAGGAGAGAAGAAATTAAGATAGGAAAATCTTTAACTCCATTTAAAATGTTTAAAAAAATGGCGCCTGTCAGCGCTGAACAAAGCTAACTAGTGAAAGTGATTGTTAGCGATTGTTACATTTGTAGCAGACAAAGAGCTACTGGAAAATGATTCAGAATCGACTTGGAAAGGAAGTAAAAGCTGAAACAATGGATGATGTTAGACCTGCAGGATTATTGCCTATTGAATTAGGAAATAATCGAACTGAAATTGCAAAAATTTTTCAAGAATGTTTAGACTTGTTTATTTTCAACATTTCGGCTTTAATGGAAAAAAGGTCCCAAAAGAAGTTGGAAAACGAAGTGTTGGTGGTTGAACCAGGAGAAATCAATCAGAGGAGTTTGGAGATTGAAATACAGGCTGTTGGGACCGGAATGCAGAAGGATATGATTCAAATGGAGGCTTTGGCAGACGTTTATGATTTGTTACTAGAAGAGTTGCAGTTGAATCAGTTCTTACAAGCGGAAAAGCCATCTGGCAATTTGAGGCTTGACAAACAAAGGAATGACCTGCAGGACTGTACAAGTAAGAAAGGGCCAATTGAGGAGTTTAAATTTAAGTTAAAGAAAAAGTCTACAAAAGTGAAGCGAGTTTTTATGATACATCAACCTCAGATCAAATTTAAGAAACTTTTAAAAAGAAAAGAAGGTGTAGAAGGAATCTTGAAAGAATTAAGACAAAAGAAGGATTGGAAAAAATATAAGAAGAAGATGAAAAACTTTTATTAAATTGGCTGTTTTAAAGGTTATTTCAAGTATGGATGTCTTATATGTAAAAAGGATAACTCTCTTGTTTAATGATATGATGGCATTATAATGGTTAAAGTAAAAGGTTACCCTTTGGAAAGTTTTGAATTTATATTTGTATAGTAACTTAAGAAATTTTTAAAGGAGAAGAGAAAGCCTTCTTTATTATTGTTTATTATTTGTTATTTTAAAGCAAGGATTTACATAAAAAGGATAATTTTTTAAATTTAAATTTGAAGTGAAGGCACTATAATGGTTAATAATTTGAAGGATGTATTTTGGAAAGTTTTCAATTTATATTGATAGGAATGGTTTAAGTCTTATTGATGATTTTATGAGATAAAGTTTAAGGTTTTTTAAAATGTTTAATTTTAACAAAAGGATGGAGAGCCTAACTATAGTCTTTAAAGGTTATTCTACAGTAAGGATATTTTACATGTAAAAATGATAATTTTTTAAAGGTTAGAAGGGACTATAATGGTTAACTAAAAACCTGAAGGACACTTTTTGGAAAGTCCTCAATTTATATTAGTAGAAATGGTTTAAGCCCTATTGATGATTTTAAGAGATAAAAAGTTTAAGATTTTTAAAATGTTTAACTTTAACAAAAAAGGATGGACAACAATTTTAGTTTTATTATAGAAACGTTGTAAATGAATAGTGTTTGTATGGAATTTATATTAATAGAAATGATCTTAGATTTTAAAAGTTTAGGGTTTTGTTTGTGGTTTTTCTTTTCTTTTCTTTTTTTAAATGTATAATTATAATAAGTAAAAAGCATGAATAATTATGATGATGTTACTATAGATGTTGAAAAAGAATGTGTTGGAGAATTTGGGAAGGATATTCAGTTAGGTTTTTCTTCTTTTTTCTTTTTTTTTTACTCAATGTTTGTAATATTTTTAGGGAGGTTGATGAATTTAAATAAGGGGAGTTAAAGGAGCTATGGGGAACTTTGAATTTTACAGTGTGTTAGCGTATTTTAGCTTATGTTTATCAGCTTTTGATTGCAATACCCTGTTTCTGCTTTGGGAGGTCTAGAGTGGGGAGGGGGGGTTGGATGGGCTGGGGAAGAAGCTATATAAATGTATGTAAATCTGTTTATTAAAAAGGTAATGAGGGAGGGGGGATTGGGGGAGGGGGGAGAAAATGTTTGGAATTTTTTTTTTTTGTAAAACTTTTCAATTAAAAAAAAAGATTCTCGAACTTCTTGAGAAGTGTAGTATGACAGATGCAAAGCCATGCAATACCCCTATGGCAACAGACTTCCTTAAAAATATGTACGCCGAGAGCGCGGAATTTGATAACAAGACCCTTTACAAGTCCGTGATTGGGTCACTCCTCTACATCGCGAATTGGACTAGACCGGACATCAGTCTAAGTGTGAATGTACTATCTAGACACTCAGAACGTCCAACTCAGTACCACTTGAGTGGAATTAAATGACTCCTAAGATATCTGAAAGGTACTTTGAGTTATTTGTTGATTTTGGAACCGGGAACGACTAGAGAGCTTGAATTAAGTTGTTTTTCAGATGCCAACTGGGCAGGGGATGTTAGGTCTAGGAAAAGTACCTCGGGGTATATTGTGTATTTGAACCATAGCCCCGTATACTGGTATGCAGGAAAGCAGAAGCTAGTTGCGACTTCCACAGTGGAAGCCGAGTATGTAAGCTTATCTAAAGCTTCCAACAACCTAGTGTGGTTTAACGATCTGTTGGTAAGCGTGTGGAGGCAGCCCTTATACCCTATAAAGATCTATGAGTAAAACATGGCTGCCATTCACATATCGGGGGCCGATGCTGTCGGGAAGAGATCGCGCCATATCGACATCAGAAATAAACATGTAAGGCAATTAGTGAAAACAGGTTTCATTAAGACAGTGTACTGTGAAACGAAGGAACAGGTAGCAGATGTGTTTACCAAACCACTGCCCTGTGACCAACATTACTATCTCCTAGACATGATTCCAATGACTATGTAAATGTACTTATTATTGTTGTTTTACGTGTGCTCAATGACGAATGTATATTTTGTAACAAATCAAATAGTCGCAGAGAAGGGGATTGTCATGAGTGTTTTCAGGATTGCTGCAGCTACATGATTAGCCACAAAAGAGGTATGGCTTCAATCAAGCCGTCTGCTGTATGCAATTACCTGCAAGCCTTCCCCGCCCTAGATAATTGCAGGTTTGCTCCCAATATAAGCAAGGACCTTTTCGCTTGCTACTTGGGCCTTGACATTGGTCAGGCCTAAACCAGCAGTGTTACTTGCAGAGATTAGCAGTCTCTGCTAGCAGTGATTGCAGAGCTCAGCACGATGCTGCAGAAGGAAAGAAGATAAGGACTCCAGACGCCGCTGCTGAGATACTCCCACAGATGCTTGTGTTTTGCTGTTTGAAGCACGCAAGCCAAAGTTTCAGCCATGCTGGACATTCTTCTTCACACAGACTCTCAAGCTACATTGATGCTTGAACTGCTTTTATTCTCAGGTGACTTTTTTATTGTGAAGTCTTCGCTGCTGCCCTTCGTTTGCCTTGATGATGTATCGACGCCGAAGACGTCCATCTTTGTATTAACCTTTGTTTCTTGTGAACTGTTTTCGGTATTGTGGAGAGGAATCTAGGGAGATAGCCTGGCTTCACATACCCAGATAAGACTTTGCTTTTAATGTGGGTTTTAAAGGCAAAGTGTCTTTTTAAGTATTTTAAACTAAATTATATATTTATACAAGACTCCTTTGTTGGTTTTATTTCATTCTCAGTGCATTTGCTCATGAGCTGGTTCACGGTCCGGGGTACTCCTCAACCCCACACCCCACACCATTCCTGCGGTGGCTGTCACCCCAATAGACTGGGCCCGATGTGTGAGGCTATGTAATGACCCGCTCCATGCTGAGTGAAAGGAAGTCAGCATCCTGCTCAGTGGTGCTGCAGCTTCCTGGCTCGGGAAGGTGAATGTAGGTTGAGCCAGAGCCCATCTGGACTGCTCAGTCCCAAGGGGTTGAGTGGTGCTGGCCATGCTGAGTTGGCCGAATTGCTCTGAGAGGCTGGCTAGCGACTGGCTGCTTGACGGTGGTGGGAATCCCCATTCCTGGGAGTGCTTGCAGCACAATTGCCCTGGAATCTTCCACTAGAGGGTTGGGATCTGTTCCACCCTGCCTTCACTCTTCCACGGTTCCAAAAGCATCACCCCAGTCATCATCTCTTGGAGCAGTTGGCTCCCATAGCTTTGCCCCACAGGGTTAGATCCAGTTGCATGGCTTGCTTGGGCACTGGCTCTTTGGGCTGGGCACCCAGATGGCATTCCCTTTCTGTGGCCTCCTCCACTTCCACCACGGCCTGAGAAGGGGAGTAGATGGTCTTTACATAGCTCACTGAACCATCCCCTGTGGCTCCCCCCATGGCCGCCTTTTTTCCTCCATCTTCCCTAAATCTTCACACAACCTGGTTTCGGGTTGACGTTTGGGGCCCAGGACTCTGGACATCACCCTGGAGCCCGGGGAGCTGGTTGAACTTTTTAAGAGAGATTTGGGTTGATGTCTGGGTTCCAAGTAACACCAACAAAAGAAGACTCTGAAGTTTGAAGTTCCTCAAAGTTCCATTTTAGTAGAGATGTCATATTGGCACATCTGGGAAAACCCAAACTTGAAAGCTTCCAGGTTTTCCCCACTCAAAGGAAAGTCCAAGTCCCTACCCAGCACCTACATGTCCATCACATGGTCCAATCAAAGCACCGTCCCGACTGGAGATGCCTCCCAGTTCCAACCCTCCAGGTGAAGGGCAGGGTGTCCTTGACTCTCTGAGAAAGGAATGTTGTTATGGCTATATATCACCCATGCTCCATACAATCCCCCTCCCAATTTCCCACAGTAGTAAATGTGACAGGCCTGAAGGCCCAATGCAAAAGATGGCTTCCAAGCCTGACAAATAATAGTTTCGTTAAGATATTCATTTTTATTGTAGCTAGTCTTCCTATCATCGATAGCTGCAGATTTTTCCATTTCTCCAAGTCTAATTTTAATTTTTTGTAACAATTCCATACAGTTTGTTGCGGCTCCGACCCCCGAGGCCATCGCATCGGAGGAAGAAGGCTCCGAACAGGAGGGAGAGGAGCCAGCCAGGCCTCCCTCCCCCGGCCCCTCCTCCCTGGTAATTCATCAGCTGCCGGCCGAAGGAGAGGAGATGAGTCAGGAGCCAGGTGTCTCCGATCAGTCGGAGGATAATGAGGAAGGCCAGAGGTGGCTGGACCCACACCAGCGCCGGCGTGATAAGAGAGCTCAACAAATGAGGAAGCGTGCCAGGGATTAGCAGGACCGCACCCCACAGGACCACAACCCACAGGTTATTTAAAGGAGTGGGGTAGCAGTTGAAATTCTGTGACGGACAAAGTTTTACCCTGGCTAGTCCTTGGAGCTAAGCATCAGCCGGCTGGAAAGATTTGGACCTTTGACTTATATTTTCCTTAATTGGGGTGTACGTGTGTTGTTATCTGGTGGAGGTATTTCCCCCCCCCTTGTTTAGTAAAGACCTTGGCAGCCGGTTTACAAAGGGCTGCCAAGCCGTGATAACGAACCTTCCGTGTGTGTGCTACTCCTTTAACCCTCGTCTGTCTGTGTGGGTTGTGTGTGTGGAGGACGGGGACAGAACACAGTTATGTCCTGCCCCACCCAGTCTCTGCTCTGCAACTTTCCTGCCTGAAGTGCTGCACCCCAACTGAGTGGGCCTGATCTGCCTGCCAGGTAAGCCTATGAGTCACAGGTTAGCTAGCTGACCATGCCCCCCCCCACCATCCCAGCCTGCCTACCCTACTCCTTTTCCCGTGGCCTGCAGCCCTGTCATGCTTTGTGGCCTTCCACGCGGCCTTCCATGCAGCCTTCCCGGCGGTCCCCATGGCCAGGTCTGCTTGCAAAGGCCTCCCTTACTCCATTCCCTGCGGCCCACAGTCGGGTGGCCCCGACATGCTTGCCTGCCTTCCATGCGGCTGTTCCTGGCATCCTGGGCATGGAGTGCCTCCATATGTTTTCCGGGTCAGTGGCTGCTTCTCTCCCCTGCTTCTCTTGCTGGGAATGGGAAGGCGTCTTTCGCAGCACAGCAAAATTTAGCTTTGGGTCCGACTTCACTCCCATTGGGAAAGTGCTGCAGGTGGCAGAGAAAAGCTCTGCCACCCGCAACATTTTTTGGACTGGGACTTAAAGGAGGACCCAAAGCAGAAACTCCCGGCAAGGAAATTTTGCTGTGCTGCATGGGGTGGAGAGGGGTGGGGGAAGATTTAGAAAACTCATCTTCATAAATAGGAGAAAACAAACCGATGGGGAAGCAACGTGCCAAGCATAAAAAAACCAAAAACGATCCCACACATGTGCGCCCCCGGATGGACAGCCATATACTATTTCCCCACCTCATGAGGGTACGAAGTGAGGTGGTGCAACCAGAGGTGGGATTCAAATCCCGGTGCTTCACAAGCAAGTGGCACTTCTGCGCATGTGCAGAGCATTTTTGATGATGTCTGGGCAGGTAGGTGGAGCCTCCTGCTGCCGCTACTACCGGTTTGCCTGAACCAGGGCGAACAGGTAGAAACCCACCCCTGGGTGCAAGGATGGAGGTTTCCGAGTGGTCACTTTCACCACCAAAGGAGGAGCCTCGCACCGCCCTCCCATAGTTGCCACATCAGTTGAGTTGCCACCTGAGTTGAGGTTAGCCAGAGCTTGCCTGGAAGCCAGTAGCGTGGGGGAGCAGGAAAGTGTGCATGACTAAGGAGAAGCGCAAGCAAGGGAGTCCATTAGGGGATGAGTGACTGATGTGCATGTGCGGTGGTTGTTGGGGATGGGGGAGATGGCGAGGCAGGAAAAGTCAACACTCCTAGCCTCGTTATCTGCTTTCCCAACAGAAGGTGCGCCGTAGCAAGAGCACCTCTACAGCGGAAAGAGCGCCTTCCTTTGCTCGGATCTGACCTTGATTGTCTGAGGGGTAAAGTTTCCCTCTCTGGCCGTTAGCCAAGGGGAAGCAGTAAAATCAGTTTTTATTCCTTTGCTAAAGGAATTTGTTGCCATTTCCTTCACACGAGATCGCCCAGCAGCCGAGAGGGAGAAGGGATTGGCGTTTCTGTGTGCTCCCATTTCTGTGTGGCACTCTCCCCTCAAAGCTAGTGGCCACCGCTGCCCCATTCTCCACAGAGTAGCGTAGCTAAAGTGCCCCTAACATTTTCGTTGCACTGCCCACCACCGGCTGCTTTTTGTGATTCTGCCTCCTTCACAGGAAGCTCAGCGCCAGCCGCAGTCCCCTTCATGTCGGCTCAGAAAGGAGGTGAATGGGGAGGAGCAGCCACTGCCACTGGATGCAGGGAGCAAAGAGCTCCGCCTCTCCTGTGCAGCGCAGCGCAGCCAGCTACTCACCTCACTGTGCATTGGTGACAGCGAGAGGAGGAGTCACTGTCCCCGCAGCCGTTGTGATCCCAGAGCAGGACAGGAGGGTATCCACTTGTGTATGTGTGTGCGTGCCCGTGCGCACGAAAGAAATGAGAGAGAGGAAAGGGGAGAAAAAGCATTAAAGAGAGAAACAAATGAGAGAGAGAGTGTGAAGGGGGAGAGAGAAATGAGAGAGAGCTGGAGGGAGAGAATGTGAGAGAGAGGGAAAAGAGCTGGAAACAAATGAGAGAGAGGGGGAGAGAGAGAAAGAGATAAGAGGGAGGGAGGGTGAGAGAATTGAGAGAGAGAGAGAGGGTGAGGAGGAGAGAGAGAGTGAGAGATGAGAAAGAAAGATGAGAAACAGGGAGAAAGAAAAGAGAGAGAGAAAAAAGAAAAAGAGAGAGAAAGAAAGAGAGAGAAAGAGAGAAAGAAAAAGAAAGAGGGAGGGAGAGAGAGAGAGAGAAAGAAAAAGAAAGAAAGAAAAAGAGAGAAGGAAAGAGAAAGAACGAAAGAGGAAGGGAGAGAGAGAGAGAGAAAGAAGAGGAAGGAAGGACCACAAATCCTGGCACTAGACTTCAGAAACACTTTGAAACAGCACAGCAATCTAGGGCTGGAAGGGACCTTGGAGGCCATCTAGTCCAATCCCCTGCTCCAGCAGGAAACCTTATATCATCTGGATTATTTTGGTGCCTCTAACAGAGAGGAGAATTTCCAGTAAGGAGGAGTTTACTAGGACAAGGCTGCCATGCAGAGGAAGGCAGAGATAGTCCTTGACTTATTACCACAATTAAGCCCAAAATTTTGGTTGCTAAGCAAGAATGTTGTTAAGTGAGTTTCACCACATTTTACTCAATCCATGACATCTGTCTCTAACAGTGAGTGATGTGAATGACGTCAAGTTGGCCATGTCCACATGGTCACATGACCACCGAGCCACCAAGGCATGACTAGCGAGCCACACCTACCCAGTCACATGACCATCAAGCCATGCCCACCAAGCACACTCACCAAGCCACGCCCACAGAACCGGTAGGGAAAATTTTTGGATTTCACCACTGATGTAATTTGTATTTTTCTGTTTTTATTTCCATTCCTTTTATTTCTGGGTCTTTTCTAATACATCTTTTAATACTTCCAATACTAATATAAATAGTAAAGGGGACAGAGGGCAACCTTGCCTCGTGCCTTTCCTTATGTTAAAATTCTTCCTTATGTAAAAATATTTCACAAGAAGAGTACTCCACTCCTCTACTCACAATAGAATCCTTTATGCCACCAGACTTGAAATTCTGGGCTTGGACAATCTGGAACTGCGCCGCCTGCAGTCTGATCTAAGCATAGTACACAAAATTGTCTGCTACAACATCTTACCTGTCAACGACTTCTTCAGCTTCAACCACAATAATACATGGGCAAACAATTGATACAAACTCAAGGTAAACCGCTCCAAACTTGATTACAAAAATACGACTTCAGCAACAGAGTGGTCAACATCTGGAATATTCTACCCGACTCCATTGTTATAGCCTCAAACCCTCACAGCTTCAACCTCAAACTGTCTACTGTGGACCTTACCCCATTCCTAAGAGGTCCGTAAAGGGGGAATAATAATAATAATAATAATAATAACAACAACAACAACAACAACAACAACAAAACTACTACTACTACTACTACTACTACTACTACTACTACTAATAATAATAATAATAATAATATTTCTATACCGCCCTTCTCCTGAAGGACTCAGGGCGGTGTACAGCCCATTAAAAGCACAAACACAGACATCAATTAAAAATAATTAAAATTATTAAATAATTTCGGCTCAGATTTAAAACCCCAAAAATTTAAAACACCCAATTTAAAATCATTACATTGATAGCCCAGCCTGGCGGAACAATAGGGTCTTGAGGGCACAGCGAAATACACGGAGGTCAGAGATCTTACACATTTCTGGGGGCAGTTCATTCCACAGGACAGGGGCTCCACAGAGAAGGCCCTCCCCCTGGGTGTCGCCAGCTGATATAACTTGGCTGATGGCACCCTGAGGAGATTCTCTCTGTGGGAGCGGACTGGCCGTGGGAGGCTATTGGTGGCAAAAGTCGGTCTCGAAGGTACTGGGGCCAATGCCATGGAGCGCTTTAAAGGTGGTGACCAACACCTTGAATTGCACCCGGAAGACTACTGGGAGCCAGTGCAGCTCGCGCAGGAGGGGTGCCACATGGGCACGAGTTGCGCCCATAACCACCTGCGCGGCCGCATTCTGGACCAGTTGGAGCCTCTGAGTG
The DNA here is from genome assembly GCA_012654045.1 of Ptyas mucosa. Lineage (NCBI taxonomy): Eukaryota > Metazoa > Chordata > Lepidosauria > Squamata > Colubridae > Ptyas > Ptyas mucosa. Next base: position 28,925,590 of record WNWU01013815.1, on the reverse strand, counting down.
CTCTTCAAGGGGAGCCCCATATAGAGAGCATTACAGTAGTCCAGTCGGGAGGTGACAAAGGCATGAGTGACTGTGCGCAAGGCATCCCAGTCCAGAAAGGGCTGAAACTGGCGAATCAGGCAAACCTGATAAAAAGCCCCCCTGGCCACGGCTGTCATATGATCTTCTAAAGACAGCCATGCATCCAGGAGGACACGCAGATTGCGAGCCCTTTCTGTGGCAGGCAGAGATTCACCCCGAATAGTCAGCGATGGCACCAGCTGACTATATCGGGACGCCGAAAGCCACAGCCACTCGGTCTTGGAAGGGTTGAGTCTGAGCCTATTTCTCCCCATCCAGACCCGCATGGCCTCCAGGCAGCAAGACATCACATCAAGGGCATTGTTGGGGTGGTCTGGGATGGAGATGTACAGCTGAGTATCATCAGTTTACTGATGGACTCTCACTCCAAAACCACGGATGATCTCACCCAGCGGCTTCACATAAATGTTGAACAGAAGGGGCGAGAGGACCGACCCTTGGGGCACTCCCCATGCGAGGCGCCTCAAGATCGACCTCTGCCCCACTGCCAATACAAACTGCGAATGGTCAGAGAGGAAGGAGGAGAACCACCGCAAAACAGTGCCCCCTATTCCTAATCCCCTCAACCGCTGCAGCATGATACCATGGTCAATGGTATCAAAAGCCGCTGAGAGATCTAATAGGACCAGGAGAGAGGAGCAACCCCTGTCCCGAGCCCTCCAGAGATCATCTACCAACGCGACCAATGCCATTTCTGTGCTGTACCCCTGCCTGAAGCCCGACTGGTACGGGTCCAGATAGATAGCTTAATCCAGGTGCCGGGGAAGCTGTTGTGCCACCAAGCTCTCAACAACCTTCGCCACAAAACAAAGGTTGGAGACCGGACGGTAGTTAGCTAATTCCGCCGGGTCCAGGGAAGGCTTTTTGAGGAGGGGCCTCACCACTGCCTCTTTCAAGGCGGCGGGAAAGGCACCCTCACTCAGAGAAGCATTTATAATCCCCTGGAGCCAGCCTCATATAACCTCCCAGGAGGCCAGTACCAACAGGAGGGCCATGGGTCCAGAAAACATGTGGCAGCACTAATCTTACCCAAAACCCTGTCCACATCCTCGGGAGCCACAGGATCAAACTCTTCCCAGATAATATGCATAAGTGCTGTCCCCATTTAACTGTACTTATTTCCTTTGTTTACATTTATGTTTGTATCTATACCTGCTATTTTGTACATGTTTGACAAATAACTAAATAAATAAATAAATAAATAAATAAAATTAATCAACTCACCTGTCAGAAATTGGTATTGTCTCCTTAAGTTTCTTACTCTTCTTGGCACCTGTTTCAACACACATTTCTTTGTCTTTATATTGCAGTGGTTCATCTGGCTAGGTGGCTCAGTGGCTAAGATCAGAAAGTTCGGCAATTCAGCAGTTCAAATCTCTAGTATAGGTCTCCTGCATGAGTAGGGGTTGGACTAGATGACCTCCAAAGTACCTTCCAACTCTGTTACTGTTACCAGTCTCTGATTTTTTTCGAGTATTTCAACTCTTATCATCTTCTTGACAAATCTAATGTGGACTTGTCTTGGGAGATTGTGTCTTCTTTGCATAGCTTGGGTATATTCAAAATATTTTGTCAAGTTCTGCTTGCATTTCCTGTTTTGTAATTTGTAGGGCATTTGCCAACAATTCTGTCATTATATCCAGTAGGTCTTCTCCTTTTTCCTCTTCTATGTTTTGAAATCTTAGAAAGTAGGTGGCTTTTTCCATTTGCAATAAAATCACATTTTCCTCCAACTCTTTATTTTCCTGGTGTAAGCCTTTGATTCATTTCCTCCATTGTTTTTCTCTGCTTGCTCTGATTTTTCTTCTATTGTCTGGACCCATTGTTCATTTTTTGCTATCATTTGTTGAAAATTCCCTTTTCTTTCATCCATACTATTTATTTTTTCTTTCACCTCTCCCAACTTACTTTTCACCTCATTGTGATTTTTTGTTATGGCCTCCTGTAGGAACTGGAACATCATCATCATGTCTTTTGGAAATGAATGTGATTTTTCTAATTGCAGCATACTTTCTATGGACCTTTGATTTGATGGGCTTGATGCTGCAGATGATGTTGTAGAAGATGGTGCAGATGTTGCTTTCTTTCCTAGTTTAGTTAGATTTGGGTTACTCCAGGTCCAACCCACTACTTTGATAAACCAAGGAGAAAACACATTTCCCTTCTAATTTCCCATCAATTTCACAATCTTATGATTTTTATAATTCACCCAATCAATCCTTCTTTGCAACTGGTTGTTTTTCTTCTTTCTTCTTATCTCAGTAGATGTCAGGTATGCCTCCTTTCAGTACTCAAGAAAGAAAAACCCAACTCCATTTTCATAGAGAAAGGTACTTTTACTGAGTATGAACTGAACGCAACCAAAGAAAAGCAAGGTCTCCCCCCTGCCCCCATTTCATTGGCAGCCATAGCAAGCAATATAAAAGCGGAGGCTGACATTCGGCCCTCCTGCAGAAGAGACGTTAGTCCTAGAAAAAGAACAGAATAAGGTAAAATAGAAAAGTACATAACAGGTAACATATGTACAACTCCATAACTAAGGTTTATCAGGATATTTGGAATAAAACAATTGCAGCTGCTTCAGAGCCCTAACATCTCGCTCATCTACCCATTCAGACTGAGCTAAAGGGAAATGTTTCCAAGCCACCAAGTACTGCACCTTACCTCGATGTTTCCTAGAACCCAATATCTCTTTGACCTCAAAATGCTGTTCCCCTTCAATGAGTATGGGGACAGGAGGAGATTCTTGGTCTGGACGCAGGGGGGATGTACGCTCAGGTTTCAGCAAACGAACATGAAACACAGGATGAATCCTCCGCAAGGTTTTAGGCAGCTCTAATTGCACCATAACTGGGTTAACTATGCGTACAATAAGGAAAGGACCCACATATTTGGGCCCATGTTTTTTCAACTTTTGGGTAGTTTGTAAGTACTTGGTGGAAAGGAAAATCCTATCTCCTACTTTGTAATCCCTATCCTGAATTCTTTTCTTATCAGCTTGGTTTTCATGAGCTTGGTGAGCCACATCCAGGGCCTTATGTATTACAGTCCAGGTACCATATAGCTGTTCAATCCAGTCAGCCAAGGAAGGTATCTGTGGGTTTTCCTGAGGCAACTCTGGGATGGGCACAAAGTCTTGGCCTGAGGCTACCTTAAATGGGGTAAAACCAGTACTGCTGTGTAGAGAGTCATTATAGGCGACCTCCGCAAATGGCAACAAGTCCGCCCAGTTATCTTGCTGACAATTTATGTAGCATCTAAGGTATTGTTCCAACATCGAGTTAGTTCTTTCAAAAGCCCCATTGGTCTGAGGGTGGTGGGTGGAGCTTAACCCCTGGGCAGAGCCTAACAACCCCAGGAACTCCTTCCAGAAGTGGGAGGTGAACTGAACCTCTCTGTTTGAGATTATTCACTCTGGACCCCCGTGTAATCTATACACATGCTGGACAAACAGTTTAGCCAGAGTTTTAGCCAAAGGAGTCTTGGGACATGGGATAAAATGCACTTGCTTAGAAAAAAAATCAGTAACCAAATGACCATATTTCCTCCACCTTCGGGTAACTCAACAATAAAATCCATGGATATCTCCTTCCATCCAGCTCCCGGCCTGGCTACACTCTGAAGTAACCCAGGGGGTTTCCCAGGAGGCTTCTTTGCTGATGCACATACAGGGCAGCTTGCCATGTAGGCTTCTATGTATTTCTTCAGTGCCGGCCACTAGAATTGTCGTTTAACTAAATGCAATTGTCTTCACAAATCCAAAATCCCAGCGATTTTAGCATCATAGGCATATTGTAATACTGCCCCCCTCAGGCTGGCGGGGACATACAGCTTCACTCCCACCCATGTGAGACCCTTCTGAAGTGTACACTCATTGGAGTGGGCTAAAAACCACTCATCAGTTTTTAATGCTTCTTTTAATTGCTTGCTCAAGTTGCCAGACAAGGTTAGGTCCCCTTTTGCCTGGGCTCTGGTAACCACTGGAGCTGTCAGCTGTTTCGAGGGGATAACCGGATGAATCACTTCCGCTCAAACACTGTTGTATTGAGGAAGTCTTGAGAGGGCATCTGCCATAAAGTTCTTCCCTCCTGGAATGTAATGGAGAGAGAAATTAAATCAGTTAAGGTATTGGGCCCAGCGGACTTGCTTAGGTGACAATTTACGGGGCTTTTTTAAGGCCTCTAAGTTTTTGTGATCAGCCACACCTCAAAAGGTTGTTTCGCCCCTTCCAGGAAATGCCTCCACATTAACAGCACCCAACGAACAGCAAAAGCTTCCTTCTCCCAGATGGCCCATCTCCTCTCGGTCTTAAATAATTTCCAAGAGGTATAGCCACAGGGTTGCAAATTCCCCTCGGCATTGGCTTGAAGTAACACTGTCCTGATGGCCACATCACTGGCATTGGCCTGAATGACAGGATATTTAAGGACCGGTTCGGCGGCAAACAGTCGTTTCAGTTTCTCAAAAGCCACCTGACATTCCATAGGCCACTCAAGAGGCCTGAAGGGTTTTGGTCTCGCCTCTCCTTTTGTTTTCAGGAGGTTAGTAATCGGTAAGGCAATTTTTGCAAATGAGGGGATGAACTGTCAATAGAAGTTAGCAAAACCCAGGAAGCTTTGTAGTTGTTTGCGGGTACGTGGGGGAGCCCATTCCAACACTGCCTGGACCTTTTCTGGGTCAATTTCTATCCCCTCATGCGAAATGCGGTATCCCGGATAGTCAATTTTTGTCTGGTGGAATTCGCATTTTGACAACTTAGCATACAGCTCAACAGCTCTACGTTTTTTCAGGACCGCTCTCACCAGTTTTATGTGGTCATCCATGGTCTTGGTGTAAATAAGAATGTCATCAAGTTAGACAGCACCCCCTTGTAAAGGTGTTTGTGCAGTACTTCGTTGATCAGTTGCATGAACACTGCAGGGGCTCCTTGTAATCGGAAAGGGAGCACCCTAAACTGGAAACATCCCAGCGGGCAGTTGAAAGCAGTTTTCCATTCATCACCTTCCTTAATTCCAACTCTATAATACACCTCCCGCAAGTCCAGCTTAGTAAAAATCTTTCCCTTGGCCAGGTGGGCTAGCATGTCCTTCAGGAGGGGCAGTGGGTAGACATTTTCCATTCAAATAGCATTTAAGTTCTTATAATCAACCACTAGATGAAAAGACCCATCCTTCTTCTCCCGGAATAGCACAGGGGCGGCTACAAGCAGCCTAGCTGGTTGGATGAAGCCGCATTTTAGGTTTTTATCAATAAAGTCTCATAGTTCCCCCAACTCCAGGGGGGTCATGGGGTAGATCTTTGATTTAGGGAGTTTTTCTATACTACAGTCTGTAGGCCGGTGAGGGGGCAGCACATCTGATGCCTTCTCACTAAACACCTCCCGAAGGTCCCAGTACTCTTTTGGGATCTTTTCCTCCCCCACAATGTGTTCCGTGGCAGATGCTGCCACCTCACTCGCCCCTTTGGCCACGCAATAGGGGCTCTCCCCTCTCTTCCCTTGCTGGTTAGAGTGGATGCACAACATGCCCGTCCTCCAATTTATGCGCAAGTTCCATTTTCGGAGCCAGGGCAGCCCAAATAGGAGGGGTTGTTCCATGCCAAGGGCTCAGAGTTTCTTGGTGATCCCCCATCCTCACCTCAATCGGTTCGGTTACAAAATGGGCTGCCCTCCCCCCCCCCAGCTACCGACCCGTCTAGCTGACAGAATGCGATGGGTCTTTTCATCATTTTTAGTCTTAGATCCATCTTTTCCACAATCTCAGAGCTGATGACACATCTGGTGCATCCCGAATCTAGAAGGGCTAGCATCTTCCCATGGGCCCCAGTAGATGGTACCTTTAGTTCTACTGGGATGGTCATGGGTCCCCCATTCTGACTTACCAGGAGGTCCTCATCAGAATCAGTTTCGGTTTTGCTGTCATCGGTGGGGGTCGGAATTCCCAACTCACCCTGGTTCAGGGGAGCGAACTCAATGACTTCTACCCCTTTTAGGGCAGTCTTGCAGGGTTTTGCGGGTGGTTTGTTGGCTCTCTTCGCTCCACTAGAGGTCGCCTTGACCCCAGGCTTAGAGAAACACTCAGCTGCTCGGTGCCCCTCCTTTCACATCTGAAGCACATGGTGGACTTCGGTTTGGAGCCTGCGAGTCCCCCTGTGGGGTGAGGAGGGTGGTTTGCTCCAGGTGCGCCCACCGCAGTAGCGATCTCTGGCAAAGTCGATCTCCACATCAGCAGCCAGCACGTACCAACTTTGCAGATCCCTAAGGACCACTCGGGAGCAGCAATCCTTGTAAACACCCCCATTGAAGCCATCCTTATAGCTTTCCAGCACGGCTACTTCTGACCACCCTCTCATGTAGTGCACCAGCTCGCGGAACTCCTGGGTGTACTCCGCCACCAATCTCCGCCCCGATGTATGAACTTCATTTTGATTCTCGCCCTTCACTCAGCTAACGGGTCCTCAAAGCGCGTTCTGAGGGCTGTCATGAACTGGTCATAATTTCTCATCAGAGGGGAATCTTCATTATGGAGCCCCACCATCCACTCAGCTGTCACCCCCTCCAGGGCCCTAGTAATGCACCTCCAGCATGCGGCATCTGAGGAGAAATCCTCCCCCCCAGTCTTGCATGTGGTTCTATACTTGGGTTAAGAAGAATCCCAGTCCTTTTGGATCTCTCCCGTATCTTACTGATAGCAAGGGAATTTTGGGCTTTTTTCACCTCCGTGGCAATGCATGCCCAGCAGGGGGGGCCCTGGATTGCAGCAGCCTCTTGAGTCCCAGAGGCCTGAGCTGTCTCTTCCCAGGCTTGGGCTCTCTCTTATAAGTAAGCAGCAGCCTCAAATTCACCCCCGGGACATTCAGCCTCACCTCCAGCAGGCAACCCATCGGCTGGCAATCCATACCTTTCACGGGCTCTTCGACTCTCACAAGCCTCTCTCAATAGTTGCAAAGCCTGGGTCATCAGGAGATTTTCTTTCTGCTCTTCCTGCCAGGCAGAATGTGAGGACAGTTGTAAGTTCAAGGACTGAAAAGAAAAGAAAAAAGAAAAGAAAAGAAAAATCATCCACTTAATTTCAAAACAAAAGGATTTCAGTGCTTTCGCTGTATATCTCCAAGCCTTTTTTTTAATTTTAAAAACAAACTTTATTCGGTATAAAAAGATAAAAGTTATATAAAACATATATAAAAATCCTCTTAACTCTAAACAAAAATACATTTCTAAATTACTTACAAACAAAAACTAACGAACAAGGTTCTCTAATATTTAATTGTCTAAGTATATACATTAACTTTACTTCTTAATGATGGTGTATAATTGTTACCTTTGATTTCTTACTGTATTTGACCTTAGCTTTTTTTCCGCTGATTAATCCATTCATACCATCTGTCCCATACTTTATAGTACTGTGAGTCTTCCTTATCATTTAATTTTAAAGTTAATCTATCCATTTCTGCACATATAAATATCTTTTGAATTATTTGCTGTTCTGTTGGCAACTGCTCTAATTTCCAGGATTGGGCTAGAGTTAGTCTAGCCACCGTGATTATATGTAACGTAATGTACTTTATTTCCTTCCTATTATTTTTTTTGAGTATACCCAACAGGAAAATTTCAGGTTTTAAATCAATGTTTTCTTCTGTTATTTCTATTATCCAGGTTTTAATTTTCGTCCAGAATTTTTTAATTTTTGGGCACAGCCACCAAAGATGATAAAAGGTCCCCAGTGTTTGTTTGCATTTCCAGCATATCGGGTTAACATTAACGTACATTTTTGCCAGTCTAGCGGGGGCTAGGTGCCATCTGTACCACATCTTGTAGTGGTTCTCTTTATATGTTGTTGCTTTTGTTATTCTGTAATTATTTTCCCATATCATTTCCCACTCTTCCAATAGTATATTTCTTCCAATGTTCCTAACCCAAGCTATCATTTGACCTTTGACTATATTTTCTGCTAGGTCGAACTCTAATAGGTATTTATAAATCTTCGAAATTAATTTCCCCTCTTTGGTTTCTAACAATTTATCTAACTGGTTGGGTTTTATTTCAACTCCTCCTTCCTCACTGTCTATTTTGTATCTGGTTTGTATTAATAAGTACGACCACCAGTCCATTTCTATACTCTGGTCTCTGAGTTCTTGCCGTGTTTTTAATTTTCCATTTGGGTCCAGAACTTCTTTATATCGTATTATTTTTTGGGTGTCTGATGTATTGGGATGCATTGTTGCCTCTAATGTAGATATCCAGCCTGGGACTTTCATATAGTGCTTATGTTTAATTTCCAGCCAGGTGCCAATTAGTGAGTTCCTTATTATATGATTTTTGAAATGTTTATATGTTTTATTTCCTATATTCCATAAATAGGCATGCCAGCCTTTTAATAAGTCGTGACCTTCCAATTTCAATATTCTTTGGTTGTCCAAATTGACCCAATCTTTGATCCATATCAAACTTGCCGCTTTATAATACTTTTCCCAGGCTGGTAGGCAAAGCCTCCTCTAGTTCTATCGTCTTGTAATATTTTCAAATTTATCCTCGGTTTTTTCCCCTCCCATATAAATCTTGAAATTATTTTATTCAAGTTTGTAAAGAAATTTTTTTCCAATTTAATCGGGATGGTTTGAAACAGGTAGAGGAGCCTTGGGAGTACATTCATTTTTATCGCCGCAATTCTTCCTAATAGTGATAATTTGAGTTTTCCCCATCTCTCTAGGTCTTTTTTAATTTGTTGTATTAATTCTCCATAATTGTTGTCTTTAATGGCTATATTTCTGATTGTCAAATTTATACCTAGATATTTTATCCTTTTAACTTCTTGTAGTCCCGATTGTTGTTGCAATTCTACTATTTGTTTTGTTGTTAGGTTCTTAGTTAATATTTTAGTCTTGTCTTTATTAATTTTTAACCCTGCCAGCCTACCAAATTTCTCTATCTCCTCTATCAATTTTAGTTGAGTTTCTAATGGGTCCTCTGTGAAGAATACAAGGTTGTCAGCAAAAGCCTGGACCTTGTATTCTTCTCCTTTTACTTTAAGTCCTTTTATATTTTTATTTAATCTAATTCTCCTAAGCAAATTTTTCTAGAGTTAAAATAAAAAGCAGGGGTGAGAGTGGACACCCTTGTCGTACTCCTCTACCTATTTCAAAGAAATCTGTTAATTCCCCATTCACTAATATTCTTGCCTTCTGATTTGTAAATATTGTTGTTATTATATTTTCAAATTTTTCGCCAAATTTCATATTTTTTATCTGTTGTATCATAAAACTCAAATTGACCCGATCAAATGCTTTTGTGCATCGCTTATCGGCCTTTTGGCTAAGATCAAGTGTAGTATCTGTTCTTATCAGTTTAATATCTCCAAGCCTTCAATGTTAACAGCTGGGTCCAACTATTGAGAAAATTGTTAACAATTTGCAAAAAGGTGGGGTTTTGTTTGTTTTTTTGCTTAAGGAAAGCTGACATTACACTTGCAGCATTCTTGCATCCTCTCAATATTTAGATAGTGAAAGAACTTCATTTTTATGGCAAGAAACTTTCTTAAAATAAACGAGGAAGGAAAAGTTAAGGATTTAAAAAAAAGACAATTGAGAGATCCATGGAAGAATCTATAGCAGTGATGGCTAACCTTTTTGCCGTCATGTGCCAAAAGTGGGAGGAGCGCGGTGAGGTTGCCCATGTGTGTGTCCACACCCATAATTCAATGCGCCTCACCCCTGCGCATGTGCCCCACACCTTTTAGCACATGATCGCACAGTGGGCCCGGTAGGCCCGTTTTTCACCCTCCCCAGGCTCCAGAGGCTTTCTAGGAGCCTGGGGAGGGCGAAAACAGCCTTCCTCCCCTCCCCAGAGGCCCTCCAGAGGCCGGAAATAGCCCAGCCTAGCCGAAAAATTATTTCTAACATTTGTTCCCTGACAGGAGAGAGCATTTCTTAGGTTAGACTCTGAGCCTTGATCTGACCTGTCCACCTGTTCATCCAAAATCCCTTTCTTAAATTGCTCTCTCCTGCTGGAATTTAACCTGGGAGGAGGTGCCCAGTGGTGGGATTCAATTTTTTAAACAACCGGTTCTGTGGGCGTGGCTTAGTTGGGGGTGTGATTTGGTGGTCATGTGACTGAGTGGGCATGGCTACCTGGTCATGTGACTGGTGGGCGTGGCTATGTGCATAGGGATTACTCAGAGGGCAGAAAAAAGTCATTTCTGACTGGTCCTCGCACTTTTAAAAAAATAATTGATTTATATGCCGCCCTTCTCCGGAGACTCAGGGCGGTTTACAATGCGTTAAGCAATAGCCTTCATACTTTTGTATAATTTATACAAAGTCAGCTTATTGCCCCCACAATCTGGGTCCTCATTTTATCTACCTTAGAAAGGATGGAAGACTGAGTTAACCTTGAGCATGGTGAGATTAGAACTTGCAGTAATTGCAGGCAGCTGAATGTTAATCACAGTGCCTTAGTCTACTGTGCCACTCAGGCCCCAGTCCTCACACTTATGACCATCCTCACATTTATGCCCGTTGCGGCATTCTTAACAACCGTGTCAGTCATTTCACCACTACTTCTCTTCACCACGGTGACAAGATAGGGCACAAAACATAAAATGTGAGGACAGTCGTAAGTTCAAGGACAGGTCAAAAGTGTGAGGACCAGTCAAAAATAACTTTTTCAGCTGTCTGACTAATCCATATGCACATAGGGACTATTCAGAGGGCTGAAAAAAGTCATTTCTGACTGGTCCTCACATTTTTGACCGGTCCTCGCACTTATGACCTTCCTCACATTTATGCCCGTTGCGGCATTCTTAACAACTGTGTCAGTCATTTCACCACTATTTTTCTTCACCACGGTGACAAGATAGGGCGCAAAATGTAAAATGTGAGGACAGTTGTAAGTTCAAGGACTGGTCAAAAGTGCGAGGACCGGTCAAAAATAACTTTTTCAGCCCTCTGAGTAGTCCATATGCACATAGGGACTACCCAGAGGGCTGAAAAAAGTGATTTCTGACAGGTCCTCGCACTTTTGACTGGTCATCATTTATGCCCATTGCAGCATTCTTATTTAAATTAATTGAGACTTCCAGGTTGAGTTACGTTTGTCACTGACGGTTCCTTTAAGACTGCCAGCCCCGTCGCCTGTCAAAGAGCCGGTTTTTTGGCTCAAAAACCCCCAAATCCATTAGGATTCGGGAGAAGAACTTGCGCTGCACAGGTAGAGCCCCTGTGAGACCCCTGGAACGTTTTTCTTGCTTCTGGGGAGGCAACAGGGTGTGCTCCCTTTTCAAAGCGCAGAAGTTCTGGACGAAGGGGAAAATCTGCTAATTGCAGAGCAAGAGCCTTGGATAGTACAGTGGTCTAAAGCCCTGTTATTAACATCAGCTGCCTGCAATTATTGCAGGTTCGAATCTCACCAAGGCTCAAGGTTGACTCAGCCTTCCATCCTTTCTAAGGTAGGTAAATTGAGGACCCAGTTTGTGGGGGCAATAAGCTGACTTTGTATAAAATATACAAAAGTATGAAGGCTATTGCTTAGCGCATTGTAAGCCGCCCTGAGTCTCCGGAGAAGGGCGGCATATAAATCATAAATCAAATTTTTAAAAAAAGACATCGTACTCAGCGTTAAAAGAAAAAAAGAATAATTAGCAGGGTGGAACGGATCCTCTACAAATGCAAGTATATATCTGTTAGCCCTGCGAATCAATTTTAAAGAATTTTGAACAAGTTGAACCTGAGAAAGTTTAAGACAAAGGGGGGGGGGGGAAATGGCATTTGCTTTCAGCGGAAAGAACAGCTGAAAGCGAAAGTAGTTTCCTTACAAAGTAACAGACTTGATTGGAAGATAGAATACAAAGTATTTTGGACATTGACTTTTCTTATTGACTTTATCTACTCTGGAGAAATTATTAGCAAGATTTGGAGCAATTTGTGCTGGAAAAAGAAAAAGAAATAGTAAAATGTCTAAACAAATGAAGTCAGACTCTAAAGTAGCAGGGGGGGGCCTGCCCCACTCATAAGCCTGAACAGCTTCCTCTACAGCAATCACAATCTCAGACAAAGGAGGATGGCTTCCAGGATTTAAAGAACTTTATTGTGACAGAAATTAAAAGGTCTGAGCAGGAAGTTAAAGGCATGGTTGCTAAATCTGAGCAGGAGATTAAAAGCATGGTTCAAGAAAAATTTGATCTCGTTAACAGATATTCAAACAGTGGTGAAAGGCCTGTCTGATGTACTCCTGCAGGTTGATAAAAAAGTGGATAAACTTGCTTCAGATGTGGATGTTAAACTGAAGGAATCTGATTCTAAAATTGTTGAGGTGGACCAGAAAACTCAGAGGCTGGAGAATGAGATAACGATGATGCAATTTAGATCAATGGAATTTGCCATCAGACTTAGAGGCATAAAAGAGAACAGTAGGGAAGATCTTAGAAAGTTTTGTGCTGATGCTCTGGCAGTGTTGCTGAAGGTGGATAACTCTGACGAGATTCTTTACAAAATTGACAAAGTCTATAGAGTGAATTCTCAAGTGGCAGCATATAGGCAACTGCCTAGAGATGTGGTGATATATTTTACAGACAGAAAGATAAGAAATGCCATTTTGCAAAATTCATTTGTTTCTACTGTGCAAATTGATGGATCTGAGATTGGAGTTTTTAAAGAATTACCACCCAAAATGCTAAAGGATAGAAAGGATTTTGGATTTTTGGTGGCAGAATTAAAGAAACAGCAAATACAATTTCGGTGGGATGCCCCAGTTGGCTTAATATTGAGGATACAAGGAGTGAGATACTGCTTAAATACTATATCAAAAGCAGAAGATTTTTATTATAACGTTTTGAAAGCAGGTTCAACATCTCCTCGTACATCTTCGCCAGTAGATAAAGAGGCTCAAGCACAGAGGGAATTTGATCAAGAAACTGAGGAACAAATAAAACAGTCACAAAAGCAAACAATGGAGACCCAGGGGGCAGTAGGTGGTTTGTTGGTTGATTCTTTTGCACCACCTCCAATCTCCCCTTTGGAAGACACATCGAAATCTATGAGAGAGGAGGTGCTGGATCTTGATATGGGGTCAAGTAAATTTGAGGAGCAATGTATAACTAGAGCAATCTCTAGGCAAATTCTAGAAGCACAGCAACAGGAGAAACCCAAGTTACAAAGAAACAAGAAGGTTAAGGAAAAGGCACAAGTTGAAGTCGTGGGAGGAACAAAGCCGAAGACTACCTGTGTGCAAGAGGATCTTCAGCAACTGTTCTCAAAACTTCACAGTAGCCCAAATGACTAAATTTTTGTCTTGGAATGTGAATGGACTGAATTCTCCATCCAAAAGAAAAAAAGTATTTCATTATTTGAGACAATTTAATAATGATGTTATTTGTTTGCAAGAAATTCATATCAAGTTACAAGATCAGAAATATTTGATGAATTCAAGATTGGGAATGCACTTTATTGCTTCAAATTCGGAAAAAAAGAACGGACTGGTGATATATATAAATAAAAGATTTTCAGCTAAACTAATAGAAGCAGATGATTGTGGGAGATATATAGCAATTGAATTGAATACAGACAATGGTCCAACCCTGGTGGTTGGAGTTTATGCTCCTAACCAGCAACAAGAAGTTTTTTATAAAATGCTTTATTCTAAAATTTTAGGTTGGGACTTCACATCTATTTTGATTATGGGTGACTGGAATGGAGTAATACAACCTAAAATGGATAAAAAAAGTGTGGCTAAATTAGGCGTTAAACTACCACAGGTTTTTTTTGAAATGAAAGAGGATTTGGAATTGAAAGACATATGGAGACTGCACAATCCAAACGAAATGGATTTTACTTTTTATTCGGATAGGCATAAATCCTTTTCCAGGATAGATTTCATTTTGTTAACGGTTGATTTACTTTCTAAAGTAAAGAAAACGAAGATATTTCCTAGGACTTTAACTGATCATAGTCCGGTATGGATAGAAATTGAGATGAGAAAGAAGGAAAGAAGATCTTGGAGACTAAATGAAAACTTATTTAGATATGAAAAAAATGTAGACGAACTTAAGAAACATATAAAGGAATTTTTTAAAATGAATTTAAATAAAGGCACTCCTATTGAAATTGTTTGGGATGTGGCTAAAGCATGCATGAGAGGAGTACTGATACAAATGAATTTTAAACATAAACAAAATAGACGGAAAAAAAGAATAGAGTTGGAAAACGAGATAAAGAAAAAGGAGCAGCTATTGATAAAAAACCCAACAGATGGAAAATTACAAACAACTATAAAACTTTTGAAAGACCAATTTCAAATGCTTATAGCAGAACAAACAGCAACTAATTTACAATTTGCAAAACATAATACTTTTGCTAATGCTAATAAACCGGGCAGATGGTTGGCTTACACATTGAGGAAGCAATTAACTTCATGAACTATTGATAGTATTGAGTATGGTGAGAAGGAAGTTTTCCAGCAAGAATCAATTAAAAAGGCTTTTCTGGATTATTATGTTAAGTTATATTCTAAAGACAACATACACGATAATCTTATAAATAAATATCTAGAAGAGAAAAGGATTACAAAAATCTCACTTGTACAAAAGGAAAAGTTGGATCAATTAATAACAGTTGATGAGATTAGCTATGCTATAAAACAATTGAAAACAGCCAAAGCTCCGGGAATGGATGGTCTAACTGCAATTTACTACAAAACTTTACAAGCAGAAATGATTGAGCATCTTAAAGATTTATTTTGTAATATACAGCAAGGTGGCAAAATACCTTCTTCATGGAAAGCAGCTTTTGTATCGTTAATGCCGAAAGAAGAATCAGGTTCTAAAAAACTAGAAAACTTTAGGCCAATATCTCTTTTAAATATGGATTATAAAATTTTTGCAAAAATATTAGCCAACAGATTGATGCCAGTTATCCAAGAGGTGATTCATCATGACCAAGCAGGATTTATCGAAGGCAGATACATGAAGGAGAATGTTAGGCAAATTATAGATTTATTGGACTATTTAGAAAAGAATAAACAGATCCCTGCTGGTTTTTTTGGATGCGGAGAAGGCCTTTGATCGAGTGAATTGGAATTTTATAATTAAGACTTTAGAAAAAATGGGTTTGGGGAATCGGTTTATACAGATCATTGCAGCAATATATCAAGAGCAATTTGCACAACTCATTATTAATGGAAGTTTAACGACGAATTTTAATATACAAAAAGGTACTAGACAAGGTTGTCCGTTGATCCCGTTGTAATTTATTCTAACTTTAAAAGTCTTGTTGAACGCAATACGGGACTCGAATTCTGTGAAGGGAATAGCTATAAGGCAAGAAGAATACAAAACTAGGGCATTTGCAGATGATCTGGTAGTTACCCTAACACGCCCGATGAAATCAATAATCCAGATGAAAGACATTATAGAAGAATATGGTATGGTATCAGGATTTAGGTTGAATCAGAAAAAAACTAAAATGATTGTTAAAAATCTGACAGAAAAACAAAAAATTGAACTTCAAAAAATGGCAGGTTTTGAAATAGTGACAAAGGTTAAATATCTAGGGATACAAGTTGCAGATTCAAATATAAAATTGTTTCAAAATAACTACGAGGTTTTGTGGCAAAAGATACAAAAAGATATGCAAACTTGGAAAAAACTGCAGCTATCTTTACTTGGGAGAATATCAGCAGTTAAAATGAACATTTTACCTAGATTTATCTTTTTGTTTCAAATGATACCAGTGTTTAAATTGGGTAATCAACTGATAGAATGGCAAAAAGGACTGAACAAGTTTGTTTGGAATGAGAAAAAAACCGAGAGTTAAATTGAAAATTATGCAAGATACTCGTGAGAGGGGCGGTCTTAAACTTCCAAACCTTCGATTGTACTATGAAGCAGCAGCATTGATACAAACAAGTGATTGGTTTGGAAAAACAAAAACTGAAATATTGAATATCGAAAGTCATGATCTGGATTTAGGTTGGCATGCATATTTATTCTATGAGCACAAAGTGGACAAAGTATTTAATAGTCATATACTTAGAAGTGCCTTGATGAGAGTTTGGAAGAAACATCGACATAATTGGGATTATAAAATTCCGCTCTGGCTGGTTCTTGCTGATACCATGTGGAATACAAATATTAAGTCACTCGGGGGGGGTTTATATAAAGATATACTTTTTACTGAAGGGGGCAGATGGCATTTGAAGTCATTGGAAATACTGTTGGCAGAAGGGATTACTTTAACCTGGTTGCAGTATAATCAACTACAAATGAGATGGAAAGAAGATAAAAAAACTGGTTTAATGGAGTATGAAGAAGAACTGGTTAGACAGATAAAGGAGAAAGGTCCAATGCATATTAAGAGAGTTTATAATCTTTTGTTAGAAAGGGACTCAGAATCCGAATTGGTTAAAGATTGTATGATTAAATGGGTTCAGAATTTTGGTGAACAAGTTATGATGGATACTTGGGAAAAAATATGGGTTCAGAATGTTAAATTTACTCAGTCACAGAATTTACAGGAGAATTTCTACAAAATGTTTTATAGGTGGCATTTAGATCCCAAGAAACTGTCTTGTATGTACCCCAATGTTCAACCAAAATGTTGGAGATGTGACTGCTTAGATGCTACGTACTATCATATTTGGTGGACTTGTAAGAAAATGAAGGTTTTTTGGATAAAAATTTGGTGGGTTATGCAAAATGTTTTGAAGAAAAAACTACAATTTTCTCCACAATTGTTTCTACTGGGTATAGTTAAGGATTTTACATTGGGGGAAATAAAATTGATTTTGTATATGGTGACAGCAGCTAGATTGTTGGTTGCCCAATATTGGAAGAAAGATGTTTTGCCTACCATTGAACAATGGATTCAGGGCGCTTCTGGTGGGGACTGCTGGCATCGCTGGAGGCTTCTTTATGAAGCTCCAAGCCAGGAGTCCGTAGAACTGCAAGAACAGCGACAATCAGCTGTCTTGCAGTTTGGAAACTTTCCCCCTGGCAAACGGGGGGGAGGTGAGTAGACGGGTGGGGTAGAGCTCCCTAAGAGCACCAGATTTTGTCCATAGTCTGGTGCTCGAAGATGAGAGCTCCCCGTTAAGCCTGTCAGTACTCGGGACCCTGGACGTCTCTGCTAATTGCAGAGCTAGATGTCGCAGCCATCCCAGCAACCAACTTTAAATAAACATCTTTGATTCGACCTGGCAGAGCATAAACAGCAGGAATAAAACAGCAAGTATTTTTTTTTCTTAACTCCAAGGATTTGCCTTCTCCTAAAAAAATATTTTTATGGGGAGAAAGAGAAAGCAAGATGGCGTTTGAGTTTCAAAGGGGCGTGAAAAAGTGAAACTTAAAAGTAATTATTGATGAAGTCTCTGTTTGAAACGTAAAACTCTATTTTGAAAAGTGGATTAATCAAGGAAGGAAACAACTGTAATAATTGAAGCAGCAATATAAATTACAAATTGCAAGGGGCTTTTCCCCCCCTTTTTTCTTGATATTCTTTTTTCTTTTTCTTTTTTTCCTGTCCTTTTGGTGGGGAAAAAAGAAGGGGGGTGAGATGGCTGGTCTCCTGGAAAGCAAGGAAGGGATGTCTGACTTTGAAGAAACCCTGAACTCAATTACCTCTGCTCTACTAGAAAAAATTGATACTATTTTTCAAACCTTCCAAGTTGGAAACAATGAAATATGTGAAAATACTGAGTTGCAATCTAGTAGTGGGGTGTTGATTAAAGAGCTGGAAGGAACAAAAATAGAACAGCCTACAGTGTTTTTGGAAAGTAAAATGGAGGCTTTGAAGATTAAGGAGCAAAAATTTTTGGGAGTTGCTGAGATTTTGGCTGCACGAATTTTTTTCTATAAAGTCCCACTTGCATTTAAAGAATTGTTTTTACAACAACCTCATAAAACTCAAGATTATATTGGAGTTAAAAAAGGCAGAGGAATCAGAATGAAAAGAGTTCATAAAAAAGTCAGGAAGAAAGACTGGAGACGAGGGAAATAACCCTCCTTGGTGGGATGATGGTCCTTAAAAGTATTGTTTAAATGTTTAAAGACTTTAAATTTTTGGAAGATAATATTCAACAGTTTATTGCCAGATAACTAAACGATGAGCAACGATGAGTGGCAACTTATAGTTGTTTTGGAATGTTTTGAGAAGAATAAACAGATCACAGCAATGCTGGTATTTTGGGTTGTGAACCAAGCCTTGGCCTGAGTGATTTGGAACATTTTATTAAAGATTGTAACAAAATTGGATTTAATTGCAATTGAAGAAACTATACTGAATATAACAAACTGGATTTTTCTGCTTGAAGGTAATAGTTATAAGGCAAAAGAACCATGGACCTAGGGCAATTGCAGCTGATCTGGTGGTTTCCCAAATACGACTGATGAATTCATTAATCTAGTTTCTGGCTGGATTTGATGGATATTATTTGGTATATAAATATAAAGTCATCGGGGGGTTTTTACATAAAGAAGTATTTTTTATTTAGGTGGGTAGACGCAGATGAAGACATCTTAAATACTGTTGGAAGACGTGAACAATTAAAAAGATTAAGAACTGGTTCCATCTAGCACGAAGAAGTCATACATGTTCGATATAGCTATTAATTAATGTTATTAGATAATTTCCTAATATGTATTGTAAACTAATAAGAGGTTTGATTATTGTTTTTTTAGTTAGAAAATGTTTTTCTTTAAGTGTTTTAATTATAACTGGGCCTTAATGGTTTGAAAGGGGAGGACGAAAGGGTTTATATAACATTTTATTTTAAATTTAGGGTTTTATAATGAGGGGGAAAATTTTTTCTTTTTTTTTAAATGAAAGAAGTTATAAAATATTTTGTTAAATTGCATAGATTTAAAGCTTGCTAAGTATGTATTGGTTAAACTGAGTAACGATAGGTTTGATTATGAGATATTGAATTGTTTTACTAATTGCTTCAATTATAAATGGATATTAATTGTGTAAAATTAGATGGAAAAAGAAGAAAGATTTGCTTTCTTTTTATCTAACTTGTTTTATGATTAGAAGCGTGAGACGGAGTTGCATCTATAGAAAGTTACCTTATCTGTTTTTATTAAGTTGTATTTTATATCTTGTATTTGCTCTGGGAAGCTGGGGGGGGGGGGGGAGGTGAGGGGGGGGGAAATGTCTGTAAAGCTTTTATAAAACTTTTTCAATTAAAAAAAACAATGGATTCAGAAGATGGCTGGATTTGCAGAAATGGCAAAGATTTCAGCTTTTTAAAAAGATCATTCGCAAGAGAGTTACATACAGGAATGGAAAAAGTGGATTGATTATGTACAAAATAAATATCAAACTAGAAAATATTATATAGCTTTTAGCTGAGGAAGACTAGATTAACTTGATAATATAGAATAGCAAGCAGGGTATAGAATATGAAGGGGATGAATAATATATATTGTGTTTGGAATTACTAGAGTTTTAAATAGTGGAAGTCCGGGGGTGGGGGTGGGAAGGGTGATTGGGAAGGGTTAGGGAGGGAAAGGGAGGGAATTGTATTCTCTAGGTTTACCTGATTAATGTAATATAATATGTATTTGTACATGGAGGGGGGAAAGGGGGAAAAAATTAGTATTTGAAAAACTTTTTCAATAAAAAAAAATTAAATTAATTAAATAAAAATGACCTGCTGGAGCAGTCCGAGGCAGTCCGAGGCAAGCGTTCAGGCCGGCTGCAGGGCAAAGTGATACAACCAGGGTAGGTAGGCCGCTGCTGCCTAGGTGGAAGACGGGCGCAGGCCTACAGGGCTGGCTGCAGGGTGAAGCTATCGGATGTCTGCAACCTTAAATACTCAACCTTAAACACATGTAAACACTTAAATACAATCTTAAACCTTGGTGGGCATTGCCAACTCCATATCACTTACTCCCAACCAGGTTTTGTGGCTCCCAGTATTTTCTTTTAAACAGGTATCTCTGGGTGTCTCATCTCTCTCATCTTTCTTTCTCCCCTTCATCTCTCTTTCTCCCCCCTTTCTCTCCTTCATCTCTCTTTCTCCCCCCTTTCTCTCCTTCATTTCTCTTTCTCTCCTTCATTTCTCTTTCTCCCCCCATTTCTCTCCATTTCTTTCTCTCCATCTCCTTCTCCTCTCCCCCTTTCTCCCCTTCATCTCTTTCCCCCCTTTCTCTCCTTCATTTCTTTCTCCCCCCATTTCTCTTCTTCATTTCTCTTTCTCTCCATCTCTTTCTCCTCTCCCATCTGGGCAGCGGCCGCAGTGAACCTACTGCACCATCGGGTCGCTCCTTGGTTGGAGGCAGCACCTTAAGTTTGCTCCCCACTGTGCGTGCACCCACCCAGCTGTGCCTGCAGCTGGCTCTTGTTGCTCTTACTGAGCTTCGCAATGGGGCAGACGGTGCCCCTCCTCCTCCTGGAGCCCATTACGATGCGGAGCTTCGGCTGCAGCCTGGGTAGCCAGTCAGGGGTGGGTTCTAAATTTTTTTACTACCAGTTCTGTGTGCATGGCTTATTTTGTGGGCATGGCTTGATGGTCATGTGATAATTCTTTAGGATTTAGCGGAGGTACTGGTCTACCAGGCTTTTAACTGGTAGACCAGTAGCCCCAGACCCCCTTGGGATCAACCTGCAGCCCTCCCCTGTCAGATATTGCCTACGTATGATGCCCCAGGCACCAGAAGGGGTTAAGTCTTCTAAGTCTACAGACATCCCATGTGACTGTATAAACCAATGAACTCCCTTATTGGAGTCATACCCACAAATCAATTGGATATCTTCCCTAATTCTCTCCATCCATCTCAGCAAGACAGCAGTGAACTTCTCTCCCTCTCAACCTCTGAGTCATACAATTAGGGTAATAAATGCAGCAGGACACCCTGTTCATTATTGTATATTTGTAAATAATAAAATAAGTTTTAAACCTGAAGCTGTATGGCCTAAATAACTTCCGCATAGACTGAATGAGCACGACCATCAGTAGATATCTGACAAATGGTAGCAGACGATGGAGAATTATTGCTCAGGTCTATGAATTTTTGTAATTTTTTTTAAAATCATAGAACGTTTTACCTAATATGGAATCCTTGAACCTGAACGAATTATCTTTACAAGAGATTGATGCATTAACCGTATCCTTAACAAAACAGCACCAATCATTAACCAAAAGACTAAAAAAACTTTCTATTGAAGCTACACTGCAAGTACAAACCTCTTTACAAAAGGACCCAATTTTTTTTCCTTCTCTTCACTCGAACACCGAAAGACCAGACCCACGCTTACAACCACCTTGCTTCGATCTCCATTCTACTCCACCTCATGACTCTCATCAAGGACTTCAACCTTCTGAATCCCTTGTATGTTCCAACCCTCCAACTTCAGACCAATTTTTATTTTCTCAAGCTTCTCCAAAACAGCATTTATATCAAGCTTTACATGCGACAGGCCTGCTAAATGCAGGCTGGACTCCTCAAAGAACTCTTGAACTGTTAAACACCCTTTCAGCCTCACCAGACCTGGTAAGCGACAATTTTTTGCTTCAACCCACAGATTCCCAGACTGAACTTTTAAACACCCATTTTATTACAAATCCTCCCTCTCCACCTGTTGACTTTATTGCTTCCAAAATGGCTTCCACCTTCTCCGAAAGCATGGCTTCAAAAATGGCTGACAAAATGGCCGCCCCCATACCCCACCATGCGGTCCCCAAAATGGCCGACAATTTATATGACCACCCTTTAAACAAAATGATGTCTACCACTTCAGACCACAAGGTCTCAACCAACCCCCTTACCCCCATACATCCTCCTACCCACCCCACAACTGGAGATATTCAGACTGATTCCCTATCTTCTTCATCCAGAGCACCGAGTTCGAATCCTTCCAATTTCTTTTCCAATTTTCAGAACTTTTCTATTTTTGCTGCCGCTGCAGACCTCCCCATCTACACCGCTGCAGCTGTAGCAGCTGACAAAAGATATCATACTATCAAAGAACATACCGAACCAAAAAGATCCATGCACACTGAATCTTACATTAGAAAGGGTCTCACGCACAAAGATTATAAAGACAGAAGGGGACAACCTACTGAACAATCTATATATTCTAACTCCGAATCCCAAACACTTGGCATATTTCCCAACACCCAACAATACCTGCGTGACACCACGCACCTATGGGTCATCGATTCTGGAAGCATACACCATACCACCAATGACAAATCCATATTATATGATATCCTCCCAACCAATATCTCTATTACAGCAGCAAATGGTACTTCCAATACAGTTGAGTATGAAGGATCTATCTTTATACCCGGTATAGGGGAAATTAGTCAAGTGCTCTATACACCTACCTTTGGCCACAATATTTTGAGTACTTCAAAATTAGGTAAAATCGGTTTTAAAGTATCTCTTGATGATCAACACGGTTTTATAAAATCCAAACATGATAACAATATTATTGCCAATATTTCTGTCATTAATGATTTACCCTTTCTTATTCCAGATTCCTTTACATCTTCCTCACCCACGACTCAACTACCTCAATCCTCATCGAGACCTGACCCTGACAATCATCCCGACCGTACCCCTGCCACCCACCACGAAGGTACCACACCTCACCATATCAATACACATGACACTTCCGACTCACATAATGACCAACACACCATACCACACCTCTCTCCAACTTCACCAACATCACAAAACCAACGAACCTCGAAAACAAAAATTCAAACTCATATAGGTGAACCTTTACATGATAATTGTGCCCATTTATTACACAGACGTTTAGCACATGCCAATACTGTTGCTGTAGACAATACTCAAAATTTTTCCCAAGGCGTCTGCACTAAGGATTGCCCTATCCAACTTGACTGTGAGATTTGTAAAGCTGCAAAATCAAAGGCAGCCCCAATTCCCCACACCAGCACTAGACGATCAAAACACATATACGAATTGGTACACATTGACATTGTAGGCCCTTTTCCACTTTCTTTGGGCAAACGGAAATATTTTTTGAATTTAGTCGATGATTTCAGTCGTTTCGGACATATCTATACTCTTACTGAAAAATCTCAAGCCTTTCAAAAAATAAAAAATTTTTACACTCTCATACAAAACCAACACAACATCAAATTAAAGAAAATTCAAACAGATTGTGGAGCCGAATTCACATCTGTACAATTTCAAAACTGGATTGACTCCAAAGGCATTATACATTACAAAACATCTCCTTTTACCCCCCAGCAGAACGGGATTTGTGAAAGGAAAAATGGAATCTTACAGACCATGATGCGCAGCGTCATGTTAGATGCTGATGTACCCCCTAGCTATTGGGCAGAAGCCCTTGCATATGTCAATTACACTTTTAACCGCACATGGAATAAGGTTATTAACCAAACACCCTATTTTCTTGTATATGGCACTCAACCACACCTCACACATCTTCGCGTTTTTGGCTGCTTTGCATATGTCAATATCCCCAAACCACTCAGACGGAAGGGGAATGAGGTGTCCAAAAAATTACGTTTCGTAGGATATGCACCAGGTTCGAAAGCATATCGATTCATAAAAAATAACAACACAGTAATAATTTCCCATTCAGCCACATTCATAGAAAACCACAACTGGACCAAAATACACTCAAATGACTCATACGTATTAACCCAAGAACCAAGTACATCAGATACACCACAGAGAATTCAACATGTACAAACAACAACACCAAAAGTTACACCTCGAACAAACAACACAGATACACAACTACCAATCAGAAAATCCAAACGAATTACACAAGGCATCCCACCTAAAAGATTTGACGTGAACAATGTGACACAGACAAACCAAATACCCATCACTCCAAAAAATTTTAAACACATGCTCCAATTACCGGAATCAGAACAATTAAAATGGTGGGACGCTATGTCCAAAGAAATGGACTGTTTAATAAATTTAAAAGTATTCACAAAAACAACACCTCCACAACACAAACACCCAATTGGCACTCGATGGGTTTACAAAATTAAAACACTCCCTGACAACACATATCTATACAAAGCACGCCTCGTAGCCCAAGGTTTTGCCCAACGCTTTCCCGAAGATTATGATGAAACTTACTCCCCCACAGTAAAACCAGAAAGCGTAAAAACGGCACTGACTTCAGCCATTATCTCAAATCAAGAAGTCTATCAATTTGATGTCCAAACCGCATACCTCCATGCACCATTAGAGGAGGAAATTTATGTCAATGGGGCACCAGGGTTCCAAGTTGAGTTCGGCAAAACATGGAGGCTACACAAAGGGTTATACGGCTTAAAACAATCGGGCAAGCTCTGGTTTGACTGCCTTACCAAAACTTTAAAATCAATGGGGTATAATCAAATTCGATCTGACCAGTGCGTAATGACAAAACCTTATGAAGGGGGAAAAGAAATTATTTTAATCTATGTTGATGATTTGATTTATATCGGGCCCAACGAACAATCCAGCAAACAATTTGCAAACAAATTAAGAGAACATGTTAATTTAAAGACCTTAGGTCATATAGACCAATATCTGGGTGTACAAATTTTTAAAACTGATAGAGGTTTTTGCTTCTCACAAAAGGATAAGATTGAAGACCTGCTACAAAGATGTGGCATGGAAAACTGCAACCCCACAGATACACCCATGCGCACTGACTATAATAAAATTGCTTATCTAGACGGTAACAAGCATCATGATAAAGCTCAATATCAATCCATCATAGGATCACTCCTTTATATCAGCAGATGGAGTAGACCCGATATATCATTAAGTACAAATCTCTTATCTAGACAAGTAGATGAGCCTAAAGAACAACATTGGGTTGCTATGAAAAGGTTACTCAGATATTTGCATAATACAAAAGATATGGTCTTATTATTAGAACCTGATGAAGGGGTAACCCCAAAACTTACCTGTTATTCAGATGCTGATTGGGCAGGGGATGAAAAATCAAGAAAAAGCACATCAGGCTTTATATACTTCCTAAATGGTTGCCCCATAGATTGGCGCGTTTGTCGCCAAAACTTCATTGCTAATTCCACAGCCGAAGCTGAATATGCCAGTGCTTCTGACGCTTGCACACTTCTCACATGGATACATGAATTAGTTTCAGACATTTGGACACAACCTTCACTACCTATCACTCTCCACGAGGACAATGAGTCCGTCATAGCCTCTTCGGTCAGGGATGATGTCAGCTTCAGATCTCGCCATATTGATATACGTTATAAAAATGTGAGAGACCTAGTTAAAAAGGGTTTTGTTGAATTTGTTTATTGCGATACCAAGGATCAAATTGCTGATTTCTTAACTAAACCTGTACCTTGTGAAACACATTGGAACCACTGCAAATCAGTTGGACTGTACTTATAATTTATTTTTCTTATACTTGTTTATTATTATCTTTGAGCACTGTTCCATCACACTTGGCAATAGAAGGGGTCTGTCAGATATTGCCTACGTATGATGCCCCAGGCACCAGAAGGGGTTAAGTCTTCTAAGTCTACAGACATCCCATGTGACTGTATAAACCAATGAACTCCCTTATTGGAGTCATACCCACAAATCAATTGGATATCTTCCCTAATTCTCTCCATCCATCTCAGCAAGACAGCAGTGAACTTCTCTCCCTCTCAACCTCTGAGTCATACAATTAGGGTAATAAATGCAGCAGGACACCCTGTTCATTATTGTATATTTGTAAATAATAAAATAAGTTTTAAACCTGAAGCTGTATGGCCTAAATAACTTCCGCATAGACTGAATGAGCACGACCATCAGTAGATATCTGACATCCCCTGCCTCCTAAGGCGGTGAAGCGTGTGGGGGGGATGCTTTTTAAGAAGTTACAAGGAGGGCTAAGAGCTGGTTTCTGTCCCACAAGTAAGATTTGGTTCAGAACCAACCCAAACATGAAGGTCTTTTATTTGCTCCTTGTACTCCTTGTCTTTGCATTTTTAACAGGTAATAAATTAAATTTCTGATGATGTAAAAATAGCTCATAACTCACCTTTCTAGACAGCTGTTATCATGTCTAAAAGCAAGACACTCTTCTCCATCTTTTGTCTGGAGAACCATTTAATCCAGAGCCTTTGAATTCCAGAAGTCCAAGTTTAAAGAATGAACTTCTGGAATTAAAGCTCCATTTTTTAGCTAAAACTTAATTCACACCTGTTAGTTTTGCTTGAGCAGTGTGAATAATTGACAGTGTGATCCTCCAAAGGTCTGAAAAATATATCATTGATTTTTCTTTGGCATTTAGTTATCACATTTAGATAACCAATGTGAAAACCAAGGAAGGACTGGAAAGCCAATTCATACTGAACTGTATTGGGTTTTCTGTTGTTATTTGAATAAAATGAAAAGAAATCAAATAGTGGTACCTAGTGCGGAAAAAGAGATGAAATACTGGGTCATTCTCAACACTTGAATTCTCTACACTTAAAATATCTAGAAATTATTATGGTTGTGAGTTTTGCGCCATTTTACAATTTTTCTTGCCATAGTTCAAATCAAAGTTCAAATCAGAGATTTGATAGTTCAAATCAAAGATTTCTGAGACCAATGTTGAATACTTAAATTTCAGTAGTCACCAATCCCAGTCTTAAAATGAGTTTAGAATCAGTGGGAGTCACTGATAACAATGAACTAACTAGCTACTGATGAGTCCAGTCCTGCCTTTCTTTTCCTTCTGTCTAAGTTTTGCAAGTACTTTTTCCAGGTATATGTTTTATTCCAAAGTATACAAACCATTATTGTTAGGGAAAAAATGGATCTTCCAAACAATTTTAAAAGACACTGTCAGAATGACTCTGCTCTCAGCCCCCCTTGTGGCTCCTTGAAAAGCATCCCCCCACCACGTATGTAAACGAAAAGAATAAGCTTAAAAATCCTAGCCTTTTAAAATTGAAAATATGGAGAATTGGGAGGATGAATATGAGACACTAAGGGAGATGTTTCAAAAAGTAAGGGAGGCATTTAAGGGAAATAAAGAAGCAGAGAATTGGTTAGCTTGCAAAAAAGAAAAAGAAAGAGAAAAGATGAATGAGAAGCAAGAGAAATAAGGAGATAATATTGAAAAGGAAATAATTGGAAAAAAGATAAAGATGATTACACTGGGTTCAGTAGAAAAAATGGAATAAGATGAAATATACTGCTAATAATTAAAAAGATGAGGGGAAATTTTGAGAAATATACTTGATAAATGAAAGAAAGACCGAGGACTCCATAGTGGAAAATATAAAATTGAAAATGAATACAGCAATAGAGAGGGATGAAGGAAGGAGAAGAGAGAGGGAAGAATGAAGGACAGAGAGGGAAGGAAGAGAAGGGAGGAAGGAAGGGAAGGGAAATTAGAGTAGGAGTGAGGGTAAGAGAGGGAGGAAGAGAGGAGGAGAAGGAGAAAGGAAGAGGAAGTAGGGAGGAGAAGAAGGGAGGAAGAGAAAGTAAGAAGGAAAGAAAAGAGAGAGGTGGTAGGTTTGAGGAGAAAGATTGCTGTACAATAAAAAGATGAAATGGAAGAAAGGCAACCCCAAACAAATATAAAGATATTAAGATAAAGAATGAATTGTTAAACTTTAAAGAATAAAAGAGAACAAATATGAATAAATAGCAATAATTAGAAACACACATACAAATATACAATGTATTTTCTTTGAACAGAGTATTTGGCTGGTTCACAAATTTAAACAGTGTTTAGTCATTTCAATTAAATTTACAATTTCTATATTTCCTTTTTGCCACATTTATTCCTCATCTATTTTTTAAAAAAACCAATATTACCCTTCATCCTCATCTCTAATCTTAATCAAATTCAATTTTTCCCTTCTATTCTATATTATACCCCTTCCCATTGTCATCTATTTTTATATCCATCCTCACATTGGTTAATTATGTAATATTACAGTTGTTTAATACAAATTCAACATTTTAATATAAAACAATTAATTATATAACTATCTTTTTTGTATATTAATCAATGTGAACATGAATATTCCAATTATTTCCATGCAATCCAATTTCTTACACATCAATTAATTATATTTACCAATAATAATAAACCAAATAATTTCCCTCATATATTCCTCCAAACCACAACTTAACCATTTCTGCTTTCAACACAATATACAATTAATAGTATCTCAATTATTGCAATTCCCTAGTAAAATAGAGGTTTTTTTCTTTTGTGTTTTAAAATCTAGAACTCTCCACTTTTGCCCTAAATTTCCCATTGTTTGCGCCTACCTTTTTTGGTGAGGAAAAAGAAAAGAAATCTGCCTCTGCCTAATTTTCCAACGTTGCAGCAAACAGCAAAGTCAATAGCCTGCTTTACTTTCAGTTTCGCTTTCAGTTTGATTTGCACAAAGAGAAAAAAAATCTGCTCCAGCAATTTAGCTCTTTGCAGCAAGCAGCAGAGCCCTGTGCAAAACAGCTGAGAGCAAATCAGCTGAGAGTGGGGAGGCTGATCTAATCAATGGGCTAATTAGCCTATGCTGAAGCTGAAAGGAATTATTTTTTCTTGCTGTTTGCTTGCAAGGAGGTAACTGCAAAGGTCAAAGGGTGGGGGCCACCCTCCTTGCCACTTAGTGCCCCCCTGCCACCCCCTTTTGCCTCTAGTGCCCCCCTAAGGCATCCCACCGCCCCCCAGGGGGAGGTACTGCTCACTTTGGGAACCACTGGTCTACTCATTTGTTTTCTTTTAACACTGATCAGCTGTAGGGCAGCCCTTTGAAGCCCCGTGGCAAGAGTTTAAACAGTTTTTTTCCCTCAAGCCGATCAGCTGGGACTCAGGAGGCAGCAATAGATTGGGGATGGGACCAAATTAAAGGTAAGAATAATGCAGTGCGAGGGGCGGTGGGGAGGCGGGGGGACCAGAACTGGTTCGGTGACGTCATATCGTCACCGCTACCGGCTCGGGGGGAACCTGGCTGAACTGGGAGGAACCCACCACTGCTGTGAGGCCAATAAAATTACAAAAAAACACCAAACCATTTGTTAAATTGCTGGCTCACCTGCCCCTTGCCCACCACTATTTATTGGCAATAAATAGTGGTGCGGAGGGGCGGGGCAAGGGGTGGGGTGAGCCAGCAATTTAACAAATGGTTCGGCCGAACCACCTAGAATCAGCAGAATCCCACCACTGGAGGTGCCCAATGTTTTCAATCTTTGATTGGATGATCCACTCAGTCATCACATCTGCAGATCAGAAGCCAATTTAAGAGCAACCAGTATCAACATGAGGAAACACTGGATTCTTGTCAGAAATTCTCTTCAAAGAGGGATTGCAACAACCATGTTCAGACTGGTGCGGTTATTTCAAAAGATCAGTTGCTTTTCCATAAGGTGATAGTGAAGTTATCAAAAAATAATCAAACTAATTAACATGGTTCCTTGGTGCTATCTGAGCTTGTTTATTTTTGTGCAGACATTTCATTAGCCAAAACTAGGTAACATAATCAGTGCTAGACATTGATGATTTTATCTTGTTTGGGTAATGAAACACCTGCAAGAAAACAACCAAGTTCAGAGACCACGTCACTTCAACCCTGAGCTACAAATATTGTCCTCAATTGTCCTCTATTGAATTCCTTCACCTTTTTATACAGATCCTCTGTTAACAGAGGCTAAAAGAGGCTCTGTATAAAAAGGTGAAGGAATTCAAACTTGTATGTGATGTTTTGAGTAATAGAAGTGATGTTTTGAGTAATAGAAGTGATTGTATAGGAGAAGTGGAATTGATGTTGCAGCAATATGGTGTCTTTTCCATAGGGTTCTATGGAAGTTCACCGAATTCCTTCTGCCAGAGGGTCCCGAGAATGGTGGCTTTCAAAATTTTTTGCTACCGGTTTGGTGGTCATGGCTAGGTGGGGGGCAGGTGACTGAGAGGGTGTGGCCAACTTGACATCACTCACGCCCATGCCCACTCAGTCACGTGGCCTTCCCACCTAGCCACGCCCACAGGCAAAGGTAGGAAAATTTTTGGAATTTCCACCTATCTACCCCCACCCTCCCTTTACCAGTAACCCCCATTTCCCCTCCTTTAGTGGCCCTGGCCCAGCCCTAGCCCCGCTTCCTCCCCCACCACTGCCTCTTTGTTCGGGCTGCTTACCTTCCACAGTGGCTGGTCCAGAGTCTGGAAGGCAAGCTAACTGGAGTTTTCAGTGTCCCCCGCTGCTGGAAAGCAGCTTGCAAAGAAGCCTCCCAAAAGACTGCCAAAAAGTACCAGAGGTTGCAAAAAAAGCTGTTGCCGTTGCTGCCATGTTCTTTGCACATGCACATCCCATTGGACTTGCAAGGCAATGGGATGTGCATGTGTGAAGAACATGGCATGCTGGATGGGGCAAGTGATCGGTGGCTGGGGGACCAGTTCAGGGGCCTGGACATCGCTACTGATTCGGTGACCTTGGCCAAGTTTCTGCCAATGGTTCATGTAAACCGGTGCGAACTGGCGAACTCCAGGGACCTAAGCCACCCTGGAGGGGTGGTGAAGAAGAGAGGACACTCCATAGATCACAAGGAGATCGCAAACTCCTTGTTTGATTTGGAGGAAAGCTCTCAATCCAGCAGGAAGAAAAAAATGGCCATTGCATGCCTGACCGAGGCTGTGACAATCCTACTGGAGAAGAATGAGTGAAGATTGAGGAGGAACAATGTGGCAACTGGGTGAGAATTTTCCATCTTCTGTTGAGGAATTTGCCCTTTTAAAAACTGACTTGAGTGACAATGGGACTGTAAAAGAAGTGGGTGGATTTGTCTATCTTCCACCCCTGAGAATAGCCGCAAATAAGCACAAAGATGAAATAGATCTGGATAAGAAATTTGAATTATTTGAACTGTTTGAGAGAAATGTTAAAAAGCGGAAATTTGGACTGGTTATTCTATGGATAATATTAATTGGATTTTATTGAACTAAAACTTTTTTTGGGGAATATAAAACTCGGGCTCTGGAACCCTTAAAGGAAAAGGATTTGGCTTATACCTGGGAGAGAGGGAGGGGGCTATAGAGATGGATTGGGGGGGTCCATATAGCCACTGTGCAGGGTGATGGGTTGGTTGGGCGCAGCGGAGGAGGTGAGAAGGGTAATCTAACCGGGGCGCTGGGTGGCAAAAAGAAGGGCAGTTCCATCAATGTGATAAGTGGGAGGGGCAGGTATGGCGGACGCAGGGGGCCATATCAGGTTTTGGGGGTGCACACACACTGTCTTTGAGTGATTGCACACTCCAGCCCCCATAGTGTGGCTCATGTCCTGGATTGCACAGTCTCAGGCCCTGGGTCCTCAGCTGATGTTATGCAATGCCAGGTCGGTAATTAATAAAACCCCCCCTCATTTGTGATCTTATTATGGAGGTGGGTGCAGACCTGGCTGGGATTACGGACTCCTGGTTGGGCCAGGAGTGGGGGGTTCCCCTTGTTGAAATGTGCCCTCCAGGCTTCCGTGCATTTCATCAGCTGAGGGCTCAGGGGAGGGGGGGGATAGCGGCAATTATTAGAGAAAGTCTTTGTACAAGGGAGGCCACTGTTCCTCAGATAATCGGATGTGAGTCCTTTTTGTGAAGTGGGGTCGTGGGGTGCAGATGGGTTTGCTGACTACGTACTGGCTCCCTGCCACGTGGCAGCGACCCTGCCTGAGCTACTTGACGTGATAGCCGGGGTGGCAGTTGATACCCCCAGACTTATTGTTATGGGGGACTTCAACCTGCCATCCGTCGGTGAGACATCAGAGCTGGCTTGGGAGTTCATGGCTTCCATGACGGCCATGGACCTGACCCAATTAGTGCAAGGCCCCACTCATACAGGGGGACACACTCTGGACTTGATTTTCATCTCTGGTCAGTGGCTGAATGATCTTGGTAAAGGGGATTTAGACATTAAACCCTTGTCATGGACAGATCATTTGCTCCTTCACTTAGACTTTCAAGCCACTTCCCCCCCGCCGCAGGGAGATGGAACCAATTAGATGGTTCCGTCCCAGGTGCCTGATGGATCCCGAAAGGTTCCAGATGGAGCTTGGGCTGTTTCCTGAGACTCTGGCACACGACTGAAGACCTGGTGGCCGCCTGGGATAGTGCAGCTGCAGGGGCTTTGGACCACGTCGTGCCTTTGCAGCCTCTGACCCGATGCCGACCTCAACCGGCTCCTTGGTTCTCCGAGGAACTGAGAGAGATGAAGCGTCGGAAAGGATGCCTAGAGAATGTCTGGAGGACTAGTCAATCCAAATCTGACTGGACACAGGTGAGATCTTATATCAAGACCTACCTAGTGGCGATAAAAGTGGCAAAATCTAAATATTTTTCCGCTCTTATTGCATCTGCAGAGAACCGCCCAGCCACTCGGTTTAGGGTGACCCACTCCCTCTTTCAGGTGGGAGTGCAAGAAGATCCCTTGCAGGGTCGAGCTGAGGATTTTGTACAGTTCCTGCATGATAAATTTATATATAAATTTATATATAAATCCTGTATATAAATTTAATAAATAATAAATAAATGATAAAGTCGCTCAGATTCGGGAAGGCTTGGACTCCGACTGGATGAGTCCAGGGAGGGAGTCGGGGGTGAGTCTTGAGAATATTATCTGGGAAGATTTTGACCCTGTGGCTCCCGAGGACGTGGACAGGATTCTGGGTAGGCTTAGTGCTGCCACATGTTTATTGGACCCGTGTCCCTTCTGGTTGGTACTGGCCTCCCAGGAGGTTACACGAGGCTGGCTCCAGGGGATTATAAATGCTTCCTTGAGTGAGGGTGTCTTTCCCGCCACCTTGAAAGAGGTGGTGGTGAGGCCCCTCCTCAAGAAGCCATCCCTGGACCTGGCTGTATTAGTAAATTATCGTCCGGTCTCCAACCTTTGTTTTGTGGCGAAGGTTGTTGAGAGCTTGGTGGCACAACAACTATCCCGGTACCTGGAGGAAGCTGTCTATCTAGACCCATACCAGTTGGGCTTCAGGCAGGGGTACAGCACAGAAACGGCATTGGTTGCATTGGTTGATGATCTCTGGAGGGCTCGGGACAGGGGTTGTTCCTCTGTCCTGGTCCTATTAGATCTCTCAGCAGCTTTTGATACCATCGACCATGGTATCATGCTGCAGCGGTTGAGGAGATTAGGAATTGGAGGTACCGTGTTATGGTGGTTCTCCTCCTACCTCTCCAACCGCTCGCAGTTTGTGTTGGCAGGGGTGCAGAGATCGACCTCGAGGTGCCTCACTTTGGGGGTGCTGCAGGGATCGGTCCTCTCGCCCCTTCTGTTCAACATTTATGTGAAGCCGCTGGGTGAGATCATCCATGGTTTTGGGGTGATAGTCCATCAGTACGCTGATGACACCAGCTGTACATCTCCACCCCAAACCACCCCAATGATGCCCTTGATGTGATGTCCCGCTGCCTGGAGGCCGTGCGGGTCTGGATGGGGAGAAATAAGCTCAAGCTCATTCCAAGACCAAGTGGCTGTGGCTACCGGCATCCTGGTATAGTCAGCTGGTGCCATTGCTGACTATTGGGGGTGAATCTTTGCCCTCCACAGAGAGGGCTCGCAATCTGGGTGTCCTCCTGGACTCACGGCTATCTTTAGAAGAGCACATGATGGCTGTAGTCAGGGGGGCTTTTTATCAGGTTCACCTGATCCGCCAGTTGCGTCCATTTCTGGACCGGGATGCCTTGCGCACGGTCACTCACGTCCTTGTCACCTCCTGACTGGACTACTGTAATGCCCTGTACATGGGGCTCCCCCTTGAAGAGCACTTGGAGGCTCCAACTGGTCCAGAATGTGGCCGCGCAGGTGGCGCACCTCGTTACGCCCATGTAACACCTCTCCTGCACGAGCTGCACTGGCTCCCAGTGGTCTTCCAAGTGCAATTCAAGGTGTTGGTTACCACCTTTAAAGCGCTCAATGGCATAGGACCAGGATATCCACAGGACCGCCTTTTGCCACCAACAGCCTCCCACCGACCAGTTCGCTCCCACAGAGAGGGACTCCTCAGGGTGCTGTCGGCCAAATTATGCCAGCTGGCGACACCCAGGAGGAGAGCCTTCTCTGTCGGAGCCCCTGGCCTTTGGAATGACTTGCCCCCGGATATTCATAACATCTCTGATCTCCGGGTCTTTCGCTGTGCCCTTAAGACCCTACTGTTCCGACAGGCGGGGCTGTCTAATTGAATGATTTTAAATTGGATTTTTAATTTGGGTTTTTAAAATTCAACCAAAACTATTTTATGATTTTAATTAATTTTAACTATGATATTGTATATTTATGTTTTAATTGGCTGTACACCGCCCCGAGTCCTTCAGGAGGAGGGTGGTATATAAATAAAATTATTATTATTTTATTATTATTATTATTATATTAAAGGAAGTTAAAGGAGAGGAGTGGAAGAGAAATAGAGCAACAGTGACACCTGCTGGTCAGAAAAAATGTTATAGAGAAAGTGAAGAAAAGAAAGTGATATAAACAACTTACCTTGAGTGATTTATTGAAAAACATTGTTACAAGACTCAGATAAACTGCCTGCACCTGGGAACTGTTTACAGAGAGAATTGCAAAGAAAGAGAGTGGAAACAGTGTAAGTTTTAAACACTGTAGCTCTCTGACTGGATATGGATTTTATAAACTGAGCAACTGAAACTGGAAAATAATAGAAGTTGTTTATAAAGCAGGGAGAAAAATTCATCAGCAGCATCAGCAGCATCAAGCCCAGCAAGTCAACATTCTATAGACAACATGTTGCAGAATAAAAGATTAAATACTATTCACTCAAAACTATGTTCCAACTACTATAAGAAGCCATGGCTAAGAATCATGATGATTTGGCAGATGGGATGCAAAAGATTGAACAAAAGATGGAGGATAAAATAAATAACATCCAGCAAATAATCACTAAAAATGAACAATGGATTCCAAAAATGGAAGAGAGGACAGAGCAAACAGATAAGAAAGTAGAAGAGATGGATTACAGACTGACTAAGGTAGAATATGAGCTTGAGCAATCCATAATTATGCTGGAGATGGATAGAGCAGAATACTTTCTTTGATTTCAGAATATTGATGAGGAAAAAGGGGAATATCTTGCTGAAAAAATGGCAGAATTGTCGGCAGATGCATTGAAAAAGAGCAAACGGGAAGTCCTCTCTGGGATTGACAAAATATTTAGAATATACACAAGCTATGCAAGAAGGAACAAACTTCCCAGAGAGGTACGTGTGAGATTTTCAAAGGAGGCAATGAGAGCAGAAACACTTCAAAGAGCAAGAGATGCACCATTGAAATACAAAGGGAGAGAAATAGCAGTCTTGAAACAAATACCCAGAAGAGTAAGAGATACAAGGAAACAGTACCAATTTCTGACAAGACACTAATAAAACATGATGTAAACTTTAGATGGCTAATACCTTAAGGAATATTGGTGACTTGGATGGAAAAAAGACATAAACTAAATACAATAGACAAAGCAGAACAATTCTGTTATCAGCACTTTGCAGCATACGAGGAAGAAGACAAAAGGGAGGAAATAGATGGCAAAAAACAAGAGGAAGGGATAGCAGAGGGAAGCATACAACATGAAGAAACCGAAACAGAGTAAAAAGAGAGAAGGGAACAAGAAGGAGCAAGACAGAAAGAACAGAGAGAAATAAGATAAACTAGAACAACAAAACCTATCTATAAGTAAACAATGGAAGAAGAAACAAAACTATTATCTATCAATATAAATGGATTGAACTCATCTAAGAAAAGAAAAAGGATTTTTAATAAATTCAAAAAAATTAAAACTAGATTTAATCTGTCTCCAAGAGGTCCACTATATTTTTCACTAGCACAGCAAAAGAAAAGGGGAGTGGTTCCAAGTAATTTAACAACCGGTTCTCTGCCCTAATGATTTCTTCCAACAACCAGTTTGCCAAACTGTTCAGAAAGTTAACAACTGGTTCTCCCGAAGTGGTGTGAACTGGCTGAATCCCACCACTGGGTGGTTCTATATATTAAAGAAACAATAAAGGCTAGACAAATCTTTGCAGATGAAGATGGGAGAATATTGATGGTGGAGGTAACAATGAATCAAAAACAGATGTTGTTGATAGCAATATATGCACCTAATAATAAACAAAGTGAGTTTTATCGAAAACTTCATAAGAAAATTATAGAATTGGAATATGAAAATATCTGTGTGGTAGGAGACTTTAATGCAATTGTAGATACAGAACTTGACTACAAGAGTAGTAAAACGGGTAAAACACTCCCTAAAACCTTTTTTAAAATGATGGAAGAAATAGGAACTCAAGATGTATGGAGAGAAAACACCCCAAGAAAAATCAATACTCATTCTATTCAAATAGGCATAAATCCTGGTCTAGAATAGCTATGGTATGGATGTCATCAGAACTGAAAACATATAAAAGAGATAGAAATAGAACTCAATGTTTGGGCAGATTACAATCTGATAAAAGTTGTATGGAAAGGACAAAAAAGAAAACTGAGGTGGACATTGAACCAAGCGATATTGCAAGATAAAGAATCTATATAAAATATGGAAAAAGAACTGGACTTTTTTTTCAAAGAGAACAGGAAAGAAGAGACTTCCTTGCAAACTGTATTGGATACTGCTAATGCGTATATCCAGGGACAGTGGTCGGTTGCTACCAGTTCACACTGGTTCAGGCAAACTGGTAGTGGTAAATTGGCATGGGTCACCAAACTGGTAGTGACCGCTGGCTGGCCACGCCTCCGAACTGGTCGCCCAGTTGCTGCTTGCTTGCCCCACCTGCCCACACGACAC
This sequence comes from Ptyas mucosa, assembly GCA_012654045.1. NCBI lineage: Eukaryota > Metazoa > Chordata > Lepidosauria > Squamata > Colubridae > Ptyas > Ptyas mucosa. Next base: position 28,888,764 of record WNWU01013815.1, on the reverse strand, counting down.
TCGCATACTCGACACTCACTCACCCGCTTAATGCTCGCTCCACCCATCTGAGCCTTATATATAAGCTTCTTTGCCATGCAGCCCACTCCTCACTCCTCACATGACCTGCCCAGTGGGACTGCATTCTCCTCTTGCTTGCTGAATTGCTGAAGCAGCTTGCTGAATTTGTCTGTGCCCCAATGGAGCTGCCTCCTCCCGCCTACAGGTAAGCTACCCCACCATCCCCAGGCTGCCATAGCTCACCATAGCCCACCATAGCTCATCTGGGGCCTTGCTGGCTGCCCTTGCGCTCCTGTAGCCTGCCCCAATCCACACACTCCCGTAGCAACTGAACCATTTCAACATATTTATTGACAAGATACACACCACTTTTCATAAATCCATAGAGCCAGACAGAACTTTTCAACATATCTGAACAACTTGGACTTGAAATCGTAAAGATTGGTAGAGTTTGGGGACCAAGATGGGCTGCCTGTAGTTTAAGGTCAACCGTAGCTGTGTGGCATGCTTATCCAGTGCTACATCAGTTTTTTCATGGAAATGAAAAATACCCAGGTATGGTTGCCAGTCTTGAAAATATAAATTTTTTGACTGATTTGGCTGATTTGATGATTGTTATTCTAATTGAGATTTCTCTTCTGTCAAATGCACTGCAAGGAAGAAATACAGACATTATAAAGGCCGAAAAATTTGTGCTGAGATCAATTAAAGTATTTGAAATGCTTAGACAGGGAAAGGATCCATACAAAAAAAAGGTTGATGGAATGATTACTTCAGAGGCCTTCAAAAATATAAAATTTGTACAAAATCATCGATTTGTTGGACTTCCTCGGGAAAAACTTTTGGAAAGCATGATAACAAATTTGAAGAAAAGACTGATGGATTGTGAACATCTAAAAACAGGTAGCCAATTGTAAGACTCAAATAAAGGAGCCTGAGTGGCATAGCAGGCTAATGCTTCCTACTTAAGGCAGCATTTAACATCCAGCTGTCTGCAATTACTGTAAGTTCAAATCTCACCAGGCTCAAGGTTGACTCAGCCTTCCATTCCTTTCTAAGGTAGGTGAAATGGGGACCCAGATTGTGGGGGCAATAAGCTGACTTTGTATAAAAAATATACAAAAGTATGAAGGCTATTGCTTAATGCATTGTAAGCCGCCCTGAGTCTCCGGAGAAGGGCGGCATATAAATTAAAAAAAAATTAAAAAATTACGATTTCTCAATTTTTGGGATGTAGTCATTCCATGGCCAGAAGCTGAAGAGCAGTTGCTTGAACTTGGTGAATTTTTTTATTATGAAATTAATATGAACAATTACAGAGATTTCATAGAAAATGTATTGAAAGATTCGAAGAACTATGCAATTCCTGACAGTATTAAAAAAGCTAAAGATATTGTCAGAACAATTGCTGTGTGTTCAGCAGAGGCAGAAAGGGGGTTTTCAAAAATGAACCTCATATGTTCAGAACAAAGAACTCACCTAACTATTCCCAACATAAACAATCTGATGACAATTAGTGCAATTGGCCTACCTGTAACAAAATGGGACCCTGTTCCTTCAGTCAGAAAATGATTACGAGTACAACATCGCACAGCCGATGATCCAAGAATCAAGAGCAAAATAATTGCAACTGAGAAGGCTGCCACTGCCAATGAAAGAATGATGTGGAAATATCTTAAAGTTAAAGACAAGTAACACAAGTAAGTACTTGTGTGTAGCTCTTTCAGTGTGTTATTCCTATGTAAGGTGTAAGCGCATGCAATTAAAAACTTCCTTTCTGTATCTCTTCTTTGTTCAGGTCATTCATTAGAGCAAGGAAGTCTGTGACATTGAAGACAGACAACACTTTCATCGTTCTTCTGTTGTGTAGCTCTTTTATTGTTTTGTGTACTTATTTTATTCTTATGTAAATAAATAAGTGCATGAAATAATAAACTACCTTTTTGTATATCTTCTTTTTGTAGGTCATTCATTAGGGCAAAGAAGTCAGTGACATTGACTTGGCCATGCCGACCCAGTCACATGACCACAAAGCCATGCCTGCCTAGTCACATGAACACAAAGCCATGCCCACTGTCACATGACCATCAAGCCACAACCACAAAATAAGCCACGCCCACAGAACCAGTAGTAAAAAATTTTGGAACCCATCACTGTCCAGGGACTAGTTATAACTCACATGGGGAAGAAAAATTATAATAAGAAACAAAATAAGAAAATGTTAGAAGAACACAAAAGATTAGAATCAGAATTACAGAAAGAACCACAAAAAAAGAAATTAAAAAAGCGAATAGATTTAATAAAACACAAAATGAATCTATTGGAAAAAGATGAACTGGCACAAAAAATCAAAAGTGCAAAACAAAACTTTTTTGAAAATGTGAATAAACCAGGAAGATGGTTGGCATATAATTTATTACCCCCTGGACAGAATTGTAATTTTCAGATTTCTCATCGCTATGAGAGGGCGGTTATTGTTCTAGTATGTTGATGTTGGTGCTCTGCATAACACCTTCTTCCCCTCTACTATGACTATCTCCAACACCTTCAGAAGATTGTCTCTCATCCCCTCCAGCCTTTTCTTCTGTTTACGGTGTACTCAGCTGCGGAATTCCTTGCACTGCGAGACTCCACCCTCTTGCAGGTTTGGCCCTCTCAACTATTGAGATGACAGGTTTTGGAACCCCGAGAGGTGGTACACTAAAAAACGGAGGCTTTGGGGTTTTTAAAACAGATCCGGATCGGTTTGGACTCTGACTGGGCAGAATCCAATGGGGGACTAGGATAGGTCTTGAGAGTAATATCTGGGTTGAGTTTGACCCTGTTTCTGTCAAGGAAGTGGATAGGATTATGGGTAAACTTGGTTCCTCCACTTGCTTATTGGATCCTTGTCCCTCCTGGTTGGTTTTGGCTGCCAGGGAGGTGACTAGAGACTGGATCCCGGCAATTGTCAATGCTTCATTGAAGGAGGGGGTCTTCCCTGCCTCTCTTAAAGCGGCCGTGGTTCGACCTCTCCTCAAAAAGCCTTCCCTGGATCCAGACTCACTTAATAACTATCGTCCCGTCTCCAACCTTCGCTTCATTTCGAAGGTTGTTGAGACTGTGGTGGTGCAACGACTCCCACAGTTCCTGGAGGAAACAGAATACCTAGATTCATACCAATCGGGCTTCCGACGCGGGCACAGCACGGAAACGGCATTGGTCGCTCTGGTGAATGATCTCTGGCGGGCTCGGGATGGTGGTTGTTCCTCCATCCTAGTCCTACTTGACCTCTCAGCGGCTTTTGATATTATTGACCATGGTATCCTACTGCAGCGACTTGTGGGGTTGGGGGTTCTCCTCCTACCTCTCAGGTCGCTTGCAGTTTGTATGGGAGGGGGGGCAGAGGTCCACCCCGAGGCCCCTAAATTGTGGGGTGCCTCAGGGGTCGGTTCTCTCCCCCCTGCTCTTCAACATCTATATGAAGCCGCTGGGTGAGATCATTCGTGGCTTCGGGGTGAGATATCATCAATATGCTGATGATACCCAGCTATACATCTCCACCCCAGACCACTCCAGAGATGCCCTTTCCATGATGTCCCATTGTCTGGAGGTGGTGTGGGCCTGGATGGGTAGAAACAACTCAGACTCAATCCCTCTAAGACTGAGTGGCTGTGGATGCCGGCATCTCGGGTTTCACCCCATCACTTTTGATGGGTGGGGAAAAACTTGCCCCCATTGGTAGGGCTTGCAACTTGGGTGTCCTCCTGGATGCTCGGCTGTCCCTAGAAGACCACCTGATGGCCGTGACCAGGGAGGCCTTCGCACAGGTTCGCCTTGTGTGCCAGTTGCACCCTTTCCTGGACCGAGATGACCTTCACACTGTCACTCATGCCCTGGTCATTTCCCGCTTGGATTACTGCAATTCCCTCTACATGGGCCTGCCCCTGAGATGCACCCAGAGACTCCAGCTGCAGCCGCATGGGTTGTTACGGGAGCCCCTCATTACTCCCATATAACACCTCTCCTGTGTGAGCTGCACTGGTTACCAGTGGTTCTCCGGGTCCGCTTCAAGATGCTGGTTCTCACCTATAAGGCCCTACATGACTTACAGTAGGTCCGGGATATTTGCAGGACCTTCTCCTGCCTGCCTCCCACCATCCTGTTCGCTCACATAGGGCTGCTCTCTTCAGGGTTCCGACGGCGAGCCAATGTCGTCTGGTGGCGCCCAGGGGTAGGGCGTTCTCTGTGGGTGCTCCCACCCTCTGGAATGAGTTGCCTACCGAGCTCCGGATGGCTCCTGATCTCCGCTCCTTCCATCGGGACCTGAAGACTTGGCTGTTCAAGCAAATAGGCTGACTGATTCTGGGTTCTATTATTTATTATTTATTATTTAATTTGGTTTAAAATGGGATTTTATTGTACATGTTTTTAACTTGTGTTCGCCGCCCTGAGTCCTTCTGGAGAAGGGCGGCATATAAATACATGAAATAAATGAAATAAATAAATAAACTGAAAAAAGAGAGGGGAAAAAATGATACACCGATTAATAGATGAAAAAGGGACCCTTTATTATCAGAATGAGCATTAAAAAATAATAATAAAGGAGTATTATGGGAAACTGTATCAGACTTAATGCAGATAAAGAACTACAGGCCAATATCTCTATTGAATGTGGATTATAAAATGTATGCTTCAACAAGAGCTTGGTGGCGCATTGGACTAAGTGCTGTTAAAGTAGCACTTAAGTTGCCAGCTGCCTGCAATTACTGCAAGTTTGAATCTCACCAGGCTCAAGGTTGACTCAGCCTTCCACCCTTTCTACCGTAGGTAAAATGAGGACCCAGATTGTGAGGGCAATAAGCTGACTTCGTATAAATATACAAAAGTATGAAGGCTATTGCTTAATGCATTGTAAGCCGCCCTAAGTCTCCGGAGAAGGGTGGCATATAAATCAATATAAATCTCAGGCGCCTGATGGATTCTGAAAGGTTCCTGACGGAGCTTGGGCCATTTCCTGAGACCCTGGCACACGACTCGACTGAAAACCTGGTGGCCGCCTGGGAGAGTGTGGCCGCTGGAGCTTTGGATCGCATCTTGCCTTTGTGGCCTCTGACCCGATGCCGATCTCAATTGGCTCCTTGGTTCTCTGAGGAGCTGAGAGAGATGAAGCATTGGAAAAGACGCCTAGAGAGCATTTGGAGGACTAGTCAATCCGATTCCGACCGGACACTGGTGAGGTCTTTTATCAAGACCTACCTAGTGGCAATAAAAGCGGTGAAATCTAACTATTTTTCCTCTCTTATCGCATCTGCAGAGAACCGCCCAGCTGCTCTGTTTAGGGTGACCCACTCCCTTCTTCGGGGGGGAATGCGGGAAGAGCCCTTGCAGGGTCGAGCTGAGGATTTTGTGCAGTTCCTGCATGATAAAGTCACTTGGATTTGGGAAGGCTTGGATTCTGATTGGATGAGTCCAGGGGAGGAGACAAGGATAGGTCTTGAGAATATTATCTGGGAGGAGTTTGATCCTGTGCCTCCCGAGGATGTGGACAGGGTTCTGAATAAGATTAGTGCCTCCACGTGTTTATTGGACCCGTGTCCCTCCCGGGAGGTTACATGAGGCTGGCTCCAGGGGATTATAAGTGCTTCTTTGAGTGAGGGTGCCTTTCCTGCCACCTTGAAAGAGGCGGTGGTGAGCCCCTCCTCAAGAAACCATCCCTGGACCCGGCTGAATTAGCTAACTACCGTCCGGTCTCCAACCTTCATTTTGTGGTGAAGGTTGTTGAGAGCGTGGTGGCATGACAGCTTCCCCAGCACATGGATGAAGCTATCTATCTGGACCCAGACCAGTCGAGCTTCAGGCAGGGGTATAGCACAGAAATGGCATTGGTCGCGTTGGTGGATGATCTCTGGAGGGCTCAGGACAGGGGTTGCTCCTCTGTCCTAGTCCTATTAGATCTCTCAGCGGCTTTTAATACCATCGACCATGGTATCATGCTGCAGCGGTTGAGGGAGTTAGGAATAGGGGGCACCGTTATGCGGTGGTTCTCCTCCTCCCTCTCCGACCGTTCGCAGTTTGTGTTGGCAGGGGGGCAGATGTCGACCTCAAGGTGCCTTGCATGGGGAGTGCCGCAAGGGTCGGTCCTCTCGCCCCTTCTGTTCAACATTTATGTGAAGCCGCTGGCTGAGATCATCCGTGGTTTTGGGGTGAGAGTCCATCAGTATGCTGATGATACTCAGCTGTACATCTCCACCCCAGACCACCCCAACGATGCCCTTGATGTGATGTCTTGCTGCCTGGAGGCCGTGCAGGTCTGGATGGGGAGGAATAGGCTCAGACTCAACCCTTCCAAGACCGAGTGGCTGTGGCTTCCGGCATCCCGATATAGTCAGCTGGTGCCATCGCTGACTATTGGGGGTGAATCTTTGCCCCCCCCCACAGAGAGGGCTCACAATCTGGGTGTCCTCCTGGATGCACGGCTGTCTTTAGAAGAGCATATGATGGCTGTGGCCAGGGGGCTTTTTATCAGGTTTGCCTGATTCGCCAGTTTCAGCCCTTTCTGGACCGGGACACCTTGCGCACGGTCACTCATGCCCTTGTCATTTCCCGGCTGGACCACTGTAATGCTCTCTATATGGGGCTCCCCTTGAAGAGCACTCAGAGGCTCCAACTGGTCCAGAATGCGGCCACGTGGGTGATTATGGGCGCAACTCGTTGTGCCCATGTGACACCCCTACTGCGTGAGCTGCACTGGCTCCCAGTGGTCTTCTGGGTGTGATTCAAGGTGTTGGTCACCACCTTTAAAGCACTCCATGGCATAGGACCCGGGTACCTTCGAGACCGACTTCTGTCACCAATAGCCTCCCACCAGCCAGTTCGCTCCCACAGAGAGGGTCTCCTCAGGGTGCCATTGGCCAAGTTATGTCGGCTGGTGACACCCAGGGGGAGGGCCTTCTCTGTAGGAGCCCCAGCCCTGTGGAATGAACTGCCCCCGGAAATGCGTAAGATCTCTGACCTCTGGGTATTTCGCTGTGCCCTCAAGACCCTGTTGTTCCGCCAGGCCGGGCTATCAATGTAATGATTTTAAATCGGGTGTTTTAAATTTTGGGGGTTTTAAATTGAGCCGAAATTATTTAATAATTTTAAATTATTTTAATTGATGTCTGTCTTTGTGCTTTTAATAGGCTGTACACCGCCCTGAGTCCTTCGGGAGAAGGTCGGTATAGAAATAAAATTATTATTATTATTATCATTAAATTAAAATAAAATAGCAGAGAGATTAAAAAGGATTTTGATAGATCAGAATGGATTCTTGCCAAACAGACAAATTGAAAATAACATGGGAATGATTTTGTAGTATTATGAAACACACCCTGGAAAACAAATGGCGTTGATTTTCCGAGATCCACAGAAAGCATTTGACAATGTTAATTGGCAATTTATGCTATTACAATTAAAACATATGGACTTTGGGGAGAGATTTATTAATATAAAATAATATTGCTTATTAAAGCAATGTGACGGGAGCAACATGGCGCTCCCATGTAACACCGCTCCTGCGTGAGCTGCACTGGCTCCCAGTGGTCTTCCGGGTGCGCTTCAAGGTGTTGGTTATCACCTTTAAAGCGCTCCATGGCATAGGGCCTAGTTATCTGCGAGACCGCCTACTGCCACAAATGACCTCCCACCGACCCATGCGCTCCCATAGAGAGGGCCTCCTCAGGGTGCCATCAGCCAAACAATGTAGGCTGGTGACCCCCAGGGGGAGAGCCTTCTCTGTGGGGGCACCTACCCTCTGGAACCAGCTGCCCCCTGAGATAAGGAGAACTCAAGACCTCAGTGCCTTCTGCCGTGCCCTTAAAACCTACTTTTTCCAACAAGCCGGGCTGGCTTAGGAAGTAATTTTAGACGTTTTTTAAAATTGGTTTGTTATTTTTAAAATTGGAGCCAAATTTATATGTATTTTTAATTCTTAATATTTGTATTGTATGTTTTTAATTCTGGCTGTTCACCGCCCTGAGTCCTTAGGGAGAAGGGCGGTATATAAATTGAAAAATAAATAAATAAATAAATAAATAAATAAATAAACCACAAACAATCAGCTAAGGTGATGGTAAATGGGGATATAATGGAGAACTTTGATATTAAAAAAGGCACCAGGCAGGGATGTCCACTGCCCCCTCTGCTATTTATACTGACTCCGTGTTAGCCAGAAGTATTCGACAAGATGAAGAAATAAAAGAAATGGAAATAATAGAAGAGAAATATAAGCTACAGGCATTTGCAGATGACTTTGTCTTTATATTAGAAGACCCATTAGAAACGGATCCGAAGTTATCAGAAAGATAGAAGAATATGGGGAAGTTGCAGGACTGAAAATAAAGACAAGACAAAGATTTTAGTTAAAAATCTCGCCCAAAAAAAGTGTGTTGATGGAAAGAATTGATATACAGATAGTTTAAAAAGTAAAGTACCTAAGAATACAATTAACAGCAAAATGTGCAACAATTAATTAAGACAATTATATGAAACTGATGTGACAAATTAAACTAGCTTTGGAGAAATGGAAAGATCTGCAACTGTCATTAACAGGAAGAATAGCTACTACAAAAATGAATATTTTACCAAGACTATTATATTTATTCCAAACAATTCCAATAAACTTGGGGAAAAAAGATTTTGAAGAGCTAAATAAAATAATATTAAGATATATTTGGCTAGGGAAAAAAGCAAGGTTTGAAAATGTTGCAAGACTCCAAAAAAAGAGAGGGGGCTTTGGGCTGCCAGATTGGCAATTTTACTACCAGGCCTCAGTAGTTACATGGGTGAAAGAATGGATCAATTTGAGGCATAAAAGACTATTAACTTTAGAAGGACACGGCCTTCAACTAGATTGGCATGCTTTTTTATGATATGGGAAGAGTAAGATACAGTTACTTTCAAAGACAATACGTTAGAAATGCACTGTTATCAGTATGGCTTAAAATTAAAGAACAGCAATACTTGAAAATACCAGTCTGGCTTTCCACAATGGAAGCATTGATACATCTAATGTTATTAATATGGAAAAAATTGTAAGGTATAAATATATTTTGAATGAAAAAGGGGAATTAAAAACCAAGCAGGAACTTAATAGTCAAGTGATGGACATTGCATGGTGGCCACAAATGCAGATACAATCTCGATATGAGAAAGATGCTAAAATGGTTTCAATAGAGTTAACAGAACTGGACCAGATATTAACTGGAACCGATGAAAAACTGATAATGAAAATATATTGTTACTTATTAGGTATTAAACTTGAAAGTGGGCAGGTAAAGGAGACAATGATTGTGAAATTGGGCTAAAAATTTTGGATATGCAATAGAACTAGATAAATGGCAGAAATTGTGGGATAGAAATGTTAAATTGACTGTCAACTGCATATAAAGAAAATTTGTATAAAATGTTCTATAGATGGCATTTTGCACCAAGAAGACTGGCAAAAATGTATCAAGATAGATCTGCTAAATGTTGGAATTGCAATCAAATACCTGGTTCATATTACCGTATGTGGTGGACATGTCCAAAAGCCAAAAAATACTGGATGAAAATACATACTTGGTTGGAAAAGATGATAAAGCAGCATGTAGACATAAAACCAGAAATATTTTTATTGGGCATTCTGCTAGAAAAATATGACAAAGGGACTATATACTTGATTTTACATGTATTAACTGCAGCTAGAATTGTATATACTCAACAATGGAAGTGTGATGAGTCCTGACAGATGAGAGTGTAATTAAGAAAATGCACATTTCTAACACTTACTATTAAGGACAAAAAAGAAACCGAATACTATTTGACATGGGACTTATTTTAACAATGGTTAGACAATAAAAACAGAAGTTAGAAATGCAGGGACATAAAAAGGATAAATGTTAAAATGGAAATTTGAAGACAAACTAAATATTATTATAGTATTGTTATTGTGATGAATGCTATTGTAAACATTTTGATTACTATTGCCTAAAAACAATAGTACCCAGACAACACAGTTTGATTGAAATGGGATTTTTATGTTCTTCAAATAAAGTAAATAAAACATGAAAAAAAGTGATTGTACAGGAATATCAGATTCCATGGACTATTTTCTTTTTGTCTTTCTTTCTTTCTTTCCTTCTATCTATCATATATCTATCTACCTACCTACCTATCATCTATCTCTATCCGAAAATAAACTTTCCAAAAGTCTAGTTATGAGTGTATTGCAATAGGGGTATTAAAGATGGCAGAATATAAATCAAACAAAACTGCAGTATTGTATGGCAAAACCTTTTAGAGTTGTGGCCCACTTCAGATTACCTTTGCATGTCTATAGGAAAGCAGAACTTAGCTTTCGTATGGACTATTAGTTATATCCAGAATATATTAACAGGCAAGAAAGATTATGTGCATTATAGGATTGCAGGTTACTGTCTATTTCGAATAATGATAACGGAAAATAATGTAGAAAGGAAACTACCAAGGTAATGCACTGCTTTGGTCAGAAGCAGTTTACTGCTTGCCATTGCAATAGGATAAAATGTTGTACTGGATCGCCTATAGTAGTTGAACCAATGAATCATATGCTTACCTGCAATACGACTAAAATATTTTTTGGAGAGAAAGAAATCAGTGGAAAACTTCTCCTCCCCTAATTTATTTCACTACTTTCCCCCCCCCTTCGTGTACCTCGTGTACTGTAGTGTCAAGCTTGAAGATCCTTAAAAATCACAGCACCCTACTAGAAAGTTTACTTTTCCTAGGTTGCCTTATCTTAAATCTGTGTGAAACTTCCCAAGGAATTAAATGTCTAGTAGTACCTTGAGGGCTCTTCAAATTGGTGATGGATTAAAAGGGGTACAAGATAGTGATATGAGATTGCAAAGACAGCAAAACTGTAATGGATATGAACGATTGGAGAAGGCCAGTAAATAAAAGTTGACACAAGCATTTGTGATCACTAATAAGAAAACATTTATTTCCTCATAAATGTAAATAATTGAAAACAAAAAAAACATACCAGTGTACACTGTACACATTTGAAGGATATTTACAATGAAGTTACACATAATAGACATTCTAGGATCACAGATGTATTGACAGTAAACTATTGCTACATTGGAGTCTCAGAAGTCCACAACACAGTAACATCTACACCATTAGTATTAGAGTTTTAGGTTTAAGATACTTATTAATATTTCAATTTTAAAATGAAAGAAAAGTAATACAGGGATAGCAATTTGAGAAACTACACATTTAATTTGTATTTGGGTTATTGCATTGACAAAACTCATTCTTCAGTCGCCATCTTCATCAAATACTCTTTATCTATTTTGAAGAGTCTCCATCCTTCCTCAGATGATAGATCAGAAGCTCCCCGTCTTTTGTAAAATCTAATGGAAGGTTCATTCCATTCTGCTACTAAGAAGTGCATACTCCTGCAACGGCATTTGACAGCAATCTGGAGAAAGAAAAACAGAACATGAACATAGGTAAAAGTGATGGCACATTTCTGGTCTTAAGACATGGTACCTGTAAATGTTTAAATCTATATATACATATATATTAAAATTAGTCCCAATTTTAAATATTCCTTGTGTGCTCATCTGAACTGCATTAGAAATTCCTCAAGAATTTCGGGTTCAGAGACAGCTACAAAAAAAAAAAATCCAAATGTATTTTTGATTGCTTTGCAACCCAAGATATAAGTATTTTATAGGCTAACCTCAATAACAATCTTTAAAAACTTTCACAACAGTATAAAGTAACCAAAAAACTGGACGAACACAGCAATACACACATTTAACATACAGGTGTTCTTCATTTAATGACCACTTGTTCAACAACTCTTCAAACTTAAGACAGTACTGAACAAGTGGTAGTTAAGACTGGTCCTTGTACTTACAGCTGGTGCAATGTCCCTAGCCACATGATTACAATCAGGGCTTGGCACCTAGTTCATAATTACAATCTCACAGCATCCCATGGTTATATGATTGTCACTTACAACCTTCTTTGTTGGCTTTCTACAAACAAAATCAACGGGGAAGCAGGCAATGTGACTTCTCTGGTTAACGACATGCAATGGTTTGCTGAAGAATGGCAATTAGGACCAGAATTTCCATTACTAAGCAGCATAGTCATGTGGTGTGATGTTTTACAGGTGCATCACTTGAAATTCTACTCCCAATTGCCATAGTTAAGTGAGAACTACCTATACCCATGATGGCGAATCTATGGCACGCATGCCACAGGTGGCACACGGGGCCATATCGGTGGGCACGCAAGCTCAGCTCCGGTGCACATGCACGTGCCGGCCAGCTGATTTTCGGTCCTTCTGGGCCCACTGGAAGATGGCATCAGGCCATTTCCGGCCTCTGGAGGGCCTCCGGGGGGTGGGGGGGAAGGCCATTTTCACCCTCCCCAGGCTCCTAGAAAGGCTCTGGAGCCTGAGGAGGACAAAAAAACAGGCCTACCGGGCCCACCATGCCAAAAACGGGGGAAGCACGGGGTGTGTGTGTGTGTCACACACACATGTGCAGGGGCGGGGCGCATAGAATTATGGGTGTGGACACACACGTGTGCGACCCCCCCCGCGCTCCCCCGCTTTTGGCACGCGATAGGTTAGCTATCACTGACGTATACTATTTCAACAATAGCATTTCAATAATATTGGCTTCATTGGACTAAGTATCCCTTACTGCTTCAATCGTATTTAAAAATAATTTCTGAACAGGTTTCAGTGTGCTACTACGAAGAGCTCAAATGCAGATTGAATTAAGATCATGTAATACTTTTCTTGCTGAGGAAAGAGTATCATACTTCAATGCACAAATATATTTTGAATATAGCATACTGAAAATGAGCCTTTAAAATGTGCAACATATTTATCATTAAATTATTTTCAAATAACTGAACAAAAAGCAATATATGAAATTATGTATACACGTATGGAAGCAAGCATGGTTTACAAGCTTAGAAAATATGGAGAAGTAATTAAATGGTTTGGGGTAAAGTAATTTTAAGTAGGTTTTTCTTATTTTGTGCTTTTTATATTTGTTGGCTTACTATTTTTAATTTCTATGTTTTATATAACTCTGCTTAGATCCAAAGGGAATTACATGATCAATATTTATATGTATCTTCTAAAATTACTTCCTGGAAACATAAAGATCTTTGAAAATTGTTCTAAGAGACCCATTAGATAGTAATCAATAAGTAAAGCAAAGTATGAATGGAATAATTTATCAGATGAAATTTCCATTTGTACTGAAGGTAACTTTAATCGATCAGTTGCTTTCCCCCCACCCCATACAATGGAAAGCCATAATCATCTATTTACCTGACTCAAATTCCTCAGAATTTCTGAACCAATGCCCGAGCCTAAAAATGGGAAAAATTTAATTTTATAAATCAGATTTGCATACGGCTTATAACATGATTCTAAAATATTAATGTTTAATATCTAAGATACCTCTGAATTCATTCATCACAAAGAAATCTTCAAGATACAGCAATTTTCCAATCCATGGATCATAAGTAAAATAATACATGGCAAAGCCCACAATACCATAACCTGCAATGAAAGTTATTTTTATTTTACATAGGTAGATCATCATTAAAACGGAACTTAGTGTATTTCAAATTTTACATGCATTTGTCAAAATAGATATTGTAAGCATGCAAAATTAATCTGTTATGCTGCAAAAGTAAATATTTTAAATTCAATAGATGCAATAAGTAGCAGCAGTTAAAGTAGAGTACAGATCTCTATCAATTAAAAACTGGTCAAAGAAAATGTCATATTAATAAGATGTAGTTAACTGAACTTGCACATGCCCAGTAACTGTACAGCTGAAATACACGGCCAGTTGTGTCAGTTTGTCATTAAAATTATATATTTTTTGTTAAAAATACTCTTTCCATATCCTATTTATACCATGTTGGAGCAATATAAACTTCAACAAATTCACAACGGCAGATCAGAATGCTGTGGACTGTTCTTTCATTTATACATCAGGACTTTTCCCAAATCAAAGTCCTTGATATTTATCTTCTAAATAAATTCTGAAGGTTTGTTTACAATGCAAAGGTGCTTTAAAGGAGGCAACAGCATTTGTTTAATCCGTGACATCTAAACATTATTAAGAGCAGCTGAATCTTCAGTTGAATTGCAGCAGCCATGTTAATTGCTACCAGTGTTTTTCACTACCACTTGTAAAAAGGAGCAAGTGTTCACTTTTCAATTTTTGGCCTTTTCCAGTTACATCTGTATTACTGACTCCAATTTGATTTTATATTCTAATATGCTTTATAGATTTCTAAAAACAGAAATTACATATATGATTTCTGATCTACCGAGTGCTTTTATACTTTCTTCTTACTTGAGGTAAATGTTTGGGAATAGTATTTGTCCCTGGAGACCTTACCTCATATATCATGATCATCTACTTTATTGTGTAACGGATCTTTTAGTTACCTCCCCGCCCATCCATGTACACGGAAGGGCCATGTACATGGCGAAGCTAGAGACTGTAACCTGAAGATTGGGACAAATTAAAGAAAACGTGATTTAACAGAATTGCATTGCGATATGTTAGGGTCAAACATGAATAACCATGAAACGAAGTGGAATTACACTTTTTCTTCTTATACCTGGATACCTGGTTCTCCATAATCTTAAGGATAACTAAGCAAATTTTTAAAAAGCAAAAACAAAAAAGACATCACATTGGATTCAGAATTTGCTCTTGCCAATAGGAACATTCCTTAAATGAAATGCTCAATAGAATCCAGCCAGCAGGGAACAGAGAGATGATTCTCTAACCCTCCCCTCTAGACCTCCCTCCACTGTCAGCTACTATGATATTCTGGATGATCCTCAGATTCTCCAGAGTAGATATTTATGCAGATGGAAGGAAGGAAACACTAAAAATGTCTCCTCCCACTCCCTGCCAGCAGAACTGATCAATTAGCTTTTTTAAAAAACCCTTCCATTCATGGAAGACAAGGTCTGAATCCAAAATATATTTTCATGTTTTAAGTATTAACCTTGGAATAGTTATGTATAATTCTATTAAAGATGTTTAAATCTTATTTTTTTTCTAATAAAGACATTACAATGCTTAAGTTTCACCTTCAGGTGTCCAGTGTTCTTTTGGCACTTCTGCAACAAGGCAGTGGTAGAAAGGATGTTCTCCAAAACCATCCTCAAGAAGATCTGCAAAATGAGAACATAAGGCTGATTTAACTATGATTTCCCAATCTCCCATGTAAATTAACCAGATTTATTTTAAAGTATACCATTACCTTTTTCAGTCAGTACTACTTGATCTTCCATATCTTCGTATTTAGCAAGCTCCTGTCCAAAACAAAATATTATGGCTAACTTTCTATTCCATTAGGCATAAAGAACCACAAGTTCATTTATTACTATTTGGAAAGTTATGTTTTTAATTCACTTTTTAATAGTATCACAGAGGTTAGTGATCATAGACTCCTACTCCTCCTAAGAGGAAGGAATTCTTTGCCAACTCATGAGGGCAAAGATGTGTGTCCAAGAGGAACAAAGGTTGTTTCAGGGTTAATAAAACAATCTCCACCCCCACCCTCTAGGACTTTTACCTTTGCCCCTAAATCAAAGGTTTGAACAGGAGAAAAATGAACAGCAAAAGTTGGAGGGAAATTAAACAGAACATAAATACAATGCACATTATCTAGAATTAATCACAACTACTTAATTTTGTAACACATTAAAGCCAAGCTGATTCTTTTGAAGAGTTCAGCACATGAAAACGTGGAAAAAACAAAATGCTGCTTCTTAAAACGCCAGGAAACCTCTTTGTTTTCTTAAAGAAGAAATTGTACGTACAAGAAAAATGGTAGTCAGGACCCTGAGTATTAATGTTACTCTAAAGTCTAGTGGGTTTTGCTGTCAACCTTGCCGATGTCTCCCGATAAAAGTAGCCGACCCTGTGTGGGGAATCGAACCGCCTTTCTGGTTCCTGGAATAACACTTCGCTTTCCCACCCTCTTTCCCCGATGTCCCCAGAGCCCCATTTTTTATATAATGCAAAACTTTATTTTTGTTCTGATAAGAACAAAAGGAGGCGAATCGGACGGTACTGGGATTCACTTTAAGATTTTTCCCCAGCAATCGAGGCTGCGTGCGGCGGCCGGGTGAGACTCCCAGGCCGACACGAAGCGAGCTATACCTTTATAAGGCGCAGAATATCAGCGCAGTCCTCAGGCCGCGCGGCTCGGATATGGAAGGAGGCCATTTTCGGCGGCGTTTTCCCTTGCGTCCCCCCCTTCTCGCGAGTCCCCGATAGTTGAAGAGCAATAGAAGAAGTTTCTTCATTCGCGTCCCGGGCGCGGCGTTGGCGGCACAGACACAGTCAGGCAGCCAGCATTCCCTCGGGCACCGAGAACAAAGCAAAAACCGCGTAAAGAGCGCCAGTAGCACTCACTGCCTAGATAGCTTCTTCTAGTCCAGAGCCGTTATTTATAGTCCAGCACATCGTCTCGGCCAATCAGAAACGCCACTTGACACATCCTCCCCCCCCCCTTTCATCTTCCTACTGATTACCTCATCTTTCTAGGAAATGATGTCCTGGGGCTGCCTAAACGATGACTCAGGCAGGCTTTGGGCTGCGCGGAGAATACCATTTCATGGAGCAGCTCATTTTTCGTACGGAGATCTTTAAGCGTAGGGACGGGCACCTAGGATATCTAGATGCTTTGGAGTTCAATTCTGATCAGTTCCAAGCAGTTTGAAAATGTGGGTTAGTATAAAACATCTGGAAGGAAACCAGACTGCTTATCTCTACCATAAATCGTTCTACTCTAATCCTCTTAAAAACAATCCCTTTCAATTCTGTAGCAGATGTTCTTTCAAAAGGTCCCCATATTTAGGACAACTACAAGCAGTTTTTACTTCGCAGCTTCAAAATGGGGCATGGGTCAGGGAAATAATCAAAATTGATGCTCAGTGTAGAGGTTGTCATAGCAGCTTGTAAACTATTGTAGAAGAGGTTTGCAAATTAACCCACCACCATAATATGCCAGGTTAGGATTAAAGTTGTTTTCTGGGTGCTTCTGAGTCATGGTCTGAACAAGGTCCATGGTCATGTCCATGAATCAGAAGCACTCAGATAACAACTCTAATCCTAATCTGCATCACACAGACAGTACTTAACTGCAGCCAAGCAGCAACAGCCAGCCAATCAAACAGTCCGAAATCAGACCATGACTCAGAAATATCTGAACAAACAACATTCAGACTAATTTGCATCTAATAAAAAGGTATTTAAAGGCCTGTGTTCTGAAAGAGGAACACAGTTCAAAATGCACTATGTCTCCTTGAATGGTGATGAAACATTTGCAACCAAATTGCTGAGCTCAAACTAACAGCCTATCAACCCAAGCTACTAATATTTAAACACATTTCAACCACGTTTGGGCATCCAACGCTTAACGCCGCTTGTCATTGGGAGACCTTCACTGGCAGAGAAGCTTCCACACTCTAGCAACTATTCTTCCTTCACAAATGCCTACGACAAAACATACTTCCTCAAAGCATTAACTACAGACTTCCAATCAATCATCCAGCAGCATGGAGATCATTTCCGGTTCAGGATGGCAGCAGACGCTGCCTGGGTAAGCTCTTGCCCCAGCGTCTGAATCCCCCCACCTGGAGGCCCCTCGGGGCCGGGTGCCCTGGTTTTGGGGTATCCGCCATTAAGGGCGGCTCGCCAGGGGCCCCCTGCCTCAATTCCAGGGGCTGGGTGGCCAATGCTGGCGCGCCCGAGGCTCCGGCGAGTGTGGGCGGCACACAGCGGCCATTCCCAAGGCCGTTCAGTGCCTATGTGCCTGTAGGACCCGGTGTATATTGAAATTAAGGCAGCAGGTAAAGAGGCGCTCGGAAGAGGAAGGGATGCAGGCCGGAGAATAAGTAGAAAAGGAGAGACCTTGATTGGTGAAGCGACGAGGCGTCCTGCGAGTGAGAGGGGGGGCGAAGTTCCCCCCCCTTGTAGCTGGGAAGGGCGCCGTGCCTGACAAGAAAGAGGAGGAAAAAAGAAGGAGACCTCTTACCTCGCTGATTTTTTGTGGAGAATGATGGAGGCGGAATTCGGGAAGGGAGGCTGGAGGCCCCTCTCTTTGTGGGAGAGTCATGGCCGGGGCCTGATTTCCTGCTTCTTTGTACACAATTGATGACATCACCCACCTCTGGTTTCCTGTTTGACCTACTCTACAAGCCGGACTCGTTGCTCCTGTGAGCGCCCTCTGGTGGATCGTGAGGAAACAGTGTTGATTTTTAAGAGAACCTTCTCCTTTCTGGATGCTTGTGCCTATCTGAGGACCTCTCATTCTTTATTATCGCAAGATGGCTAAAGGACAAAGACCAGCTGCAGGTGACATGGAAAATTTTTTGGAGAAATTGGCAAAGTTGGATGAGAAGCTTGTCAAACTTGATAAACTTGATGACCTGCAAAAAGGGCAATTGGAAATAAAATCTGAAATTGTAGTTATGAAAAAAGATTTAATTGCTGTTCAACAGGTGGCAGAGGAGAATAAGAAAAAGGTGGGAGGTTTGGAGGGGGAGGTGCGGGCAATCCAGAAGAGGGAAGAAATGAGAGGAAATGTAATTTTAACTTCGCAGCTGGATAGAATGTCTTATTTTCTCAGGTTTCAAAATGTGGAAGAGGTGGACCAGGAAGATCTGCGAGAAGTGATGGTTAAATTGTTGGGCGAATTTACTGAAAGAGGTTTAGACTTTATGAGATGAGATATGGATTTAGTTTATAGAGTAAACTCACAATATGCAATTTTACATAGTGTCCCAAGAGAGGTCCACATTAAATTTGTGAGAAGGGAATGAGAGATGAAATACTGAGAATTCAAAGATCGGGGGCGCTGATATACAGGGGCAAGGAGGTCACCATTCTGAAGCAGATCCCTAGACAGGTACGAGAATTAAGAAGAAATTATTTTTTATCAAATAAATTGTACCTTAAGGGAATTGGCTTCAGGTGGTTGATGCCGGAAGGTTTGATGATTTTCTGGGAGGGCAGTAGGAAGAAAATTAATAGTGTGGCAGAGGCTCAGGCCTATCTGGAGCAACATAAGACCGTCCTAGAGGGTGAAGATACAGGAACCGAGGAAGGGGAGGTACCAGATGATCAAGGAACGGGGGCAGGCAAGGCTGTGGTGGTCCGGGAGGAGGGGGGTGCTAAGGCCAGAACCTTGAGATCTAGAACCAAGAAATGACAAAGTGGGAGGAATCTATTACTTTGTGCCTTTTACGATATCTCTTATTTTTGTAAACTTTAATATTACTCTGGATACTGAACTGATATTTTTGTATAAATCCGGTTGTTAAATTTGAAATTTTAATAAGGGAAGATCTGCTGTACGTGAAAAAAAGAAAATATATATTATCTTTGTAAAAGGATAATGAAAATTCCACATATTGTAAGCGATAATATTGTTTATTTTTAACCAATAAAAACTTTTATAATAAAAAAAAATCATCCAGCAGCATGGACAACAGCAGGACAGAATGGTAAATGTATGATCTGAGTGATGATAACAGATGCTCACAACCATCTCAACAAATACATAAAATGCTTCACTGAGCAAAATCTCTTATGGAACAATACCATTGGACCACAACTTATGCAACATTTGAATGCAGCAATCAAGCACAGAACAACAAATACAAGAGAAAAGAAGCACACTGCCCTGCAAAGCAAACTATCCAGACTAACGGCTCCCACAACAATGAAAAAATTTGGATCAAGAACCTATCCAACCAACAACTCAAACATGAGGAACAACAAGTCCTGATAAAGGGTCTAAACTTCAATCACAAAGATGCATCAAACACAGAATTCCTAGCAAGCCTAGAAAACACCTTAAAATCAAAAGACCTCAATGAAGAAGCCCAATAACAAATACATCAGACCGTTGTCCCGATGCTGAAATGTAAACAAAACTCCAGCATCTTTACAAACAGGAACAACAGGCAATGAAGTCCCTCAAAACTGTCATCTTACCAGCCAACAAAGGTTAAATGACAGTCTTACTACCCTGTTTTCTCCAAAATAAGACATCCCCTGATAATAAGCCCAATCAGGCTTTTGAGCGCATGGCAATAAGGCCAAGCACTTATTTCAGGGTTCAAAAAAATAGAAGACAGGGTCTTATTTTTGGGGAAACATGGTAGACAAGGCTGACTACATACAGTAGTCAAGCAACTCCCACAGGATACATCCACCTATAGGCATATCAACACCAACCCATCTGTGAAGCTGACCAACAAGATCAACAAAACCCTTAAAAAATTGCAAGAATCAAATCAAATCAAATCAAATCAAATCAAATCACCAGTATCAGAGAATGAAAGCAATCGACTCAAACATAGCTCAGTTTTATGGACTTCCAAAAGTGCACAAAGAAAACACCCCACTCAAATAAATTGTCTCACTCCCTGGCATGCCCATTTACAACCTTGAGAAAGATATGTGGAAACGCCTAAAGTACCTAATTGGTGATTCCCAATACTCCATAAACAATGCCACACAATTCCTGAATAAGCTCAAACACCTACACATTGATAAAGACAAAACGATATCATTCAATGTTATTGCATTATTCACATTGGTAGATCTGAAACTAGCAATTGACTTAATCAAAGAACTACTGGACAACGCCTAGCCACCAAGAGAATCACTCACAACAGAAAGTATATGCGAACTCCTCCAACTATGCTTGATTGCCTACTTCAAATTTGACAGAGATCTATGAACAACTGAAGGATCGCCTATGGCAGCGGTTCTCAACCTGGGGTCGCGACCCCTTTGGGGGTCGAACGGCCATTTCACAGGGGTCGCCAAAGTCCTCTCTCGCCCCCCCATGCCTTCACTCACCCTCACCCTCTGCCTCTGTTGGATCGCCGGTCGCCAGTCGTTTACCATGCCCACTCCCAATCTATTGCTGCCTCCTGAGTCCCAGCTGATGGCTAAAGGGAAAAAAACTGTTTAAATTCTTGCTGCGGGGCTTCAAAGGGCTGCCCTACAGCTGATCAGTGTTAAGAGAAAACAAATAAGTAGACCAGTGCCTGCAAAAATAGAAAAAACAGCTCCTTTCAGTTCCAGCATAGGTTAATTACCATAAGTTGATTAGATCGGCCTCCCGACTTTCAGCTGATTTGCTCTCAGCTGTTTTGCTAGCTGCAATGAGGTGCAGATTTCCCCCCCCAAGCCATGCTGAAAAGCGAAACTGAAAGTAAAGCAGGGTCTTTGCTGCAACGTTACAAAATGAGGCAGAGAGAGATTTCTTTTTCTTTTTCTTCACCAAAAAAGATAGGTGGAAAACTGCAAACAATGGGAAATTTAGGGCAAAAGAGGAGGTTCAAGATTTTAAAACACAAAAGAAAAAAAGCTCAATTTAACTAGGGAATTGTAATAATTGAGATACTATTAATTGTATATTGTGTTGAAAGCAGAAATGCTTAAGTTGTGGTTTGGAGGAATATATAGGGGAAA
Organism: Ptyas mucosa; assembly: GCA_012654045.1. Taxonomy (NCBI): domain Eukaryota; kingdom Metazoa; phylum Chordata; class Lepidosauria; order Squamata; family Colubridae; genus Ptyas; species Ptyas mucosa. Next base: position 28,867,213 of record WNWU01013815.1, on the reverse strand, counting down.
TTATTTGGTTTATTATTATTGGTAAATATAATTAATTGATTTGTAAGAAATTGGATTGCATGGAAATAATTGGAATATTCATGTTCATATTGATTAATATACAAAAAGATAGTTATATAACTAATTGATTTATATTAAAATGTTGAATTTGTATTAAACAAGTGTATTACATAATTACATAATTAACCAATGTGAGGATGGATATAAAAGAGCCTTGGATAGTACAGTGGTCTAAAGCCCTGTTATTAACATCAGCTGCCTGCAATTATTGCAGGTTCGAATCTCACCAAGGCTCAAGGTTGACTCAGCCTTCCATCCTTTCTAAGGTAGGTAAATTGAGGACCCAGTTTGTGGGGGCAATAAGCTGACTTTGTATAAATATACAAAAAGTATGAAGGCTATTGCTTAACACATTGTAAGCCGCCCTGAGTGTCCGGAGAAGGGCGGCATATAAGTCAAATTAAAATAAAAAATAAATAAATAAATAAAAATAGATGACAATGGGAAGGGGTATAATATAGAATAGAAGGGAAAAATTGAATTTGATTAAGATTAGAGATGAGGATGAAGGGTAATATTGGTTTTTTAAAAAAATAGATGAGGAATAAATATGGCAAAAAGGAAATATAGAAATTGTAAATTTAATTGAAATGACTAAACACTGTTTAAATTTGTGAACCGGCCAAATACTCTGTTCAAAGAAAATACATTGTATGTTTGTATGTGTGTTTCTAATTATTGCTATTTATTCATATTTGTTCTTTTTTATTCTTTAAAGTTTAACAATTCATTCTTTATCTTAATATCCTAATATTTGCTTGGGGTTGGTTTTCTTCCTTTTCATCTTTTTTATTGTACAGCAATCTTTCTCCTCAAACCTACCACCTCTCTCTTTTCTTTCCTTCTTACTTTCTCTTCCCCCCCCTCTTCTCCTCCCTACTTCCTCTTCCTTTCTCCTCCTCCTCTCTTCCTCCCTCTCTTACCCTCACTCCTACTCTAATTTCCCTTCCCTTCCTTCATCCCTCTCTATTGCTGTATCCTTTTATGCACATGGATTACTCAGAGGGCTGAAAAAGTTATTTTTGACTGGTCCTCGCACTTTTGACCAGTCCTCGAATTTACGACTGTCCTCACATTTTACGTTTTTGCCCTATCTTGTCACCATGGTGAAGAGAAGCAGTTGTGAAATGAGTGACACAGTTGTTAAGAATGCTACAATGGGCATAAATGATGACCAGTCATAAGTGCGAAGACTGGTCAAAAGTGCAAGGACCTGTCAGAAATCACTTTTTTCAGCCCTCTGGGTAGTCCTTTTGTGCACATGGACTACTCAGAGGGCTGAAAAAGTTATTTTTGACTGGTCCTCGCACTTTT